>CM022403.1:47976666-48401176 GCA_011833715.1 Carcinoscorpius rotundicauda
TAGGTCTTTTTTTTTGTATCACTTCTTTCTTCAAACCAAAATCTGTGCAAAGAAAACAAAAATAAAAATTGCATAAATGGTCTATAATTGAAGAGCAAAATGTTCTCTTATTTTTAAGTTGTTGTTGCCAAGTCCAGACATTCTTATCACCACTGGGTTAGAGAAAGCTTAGACAGTACTGTTCATAAAAACCTTCTTTTGTGAAAAGTTTTGGTTGTCAAACAGTGTTTAACAATATGCAGGGAGTTCAACAGTCTGTGAGCTCAATTTCATTTCAGCCATTTAGTTGACCACAGTGGCAGTTTTTCTGTGGTGTCATGTCGTAAAGTTTTACAGATAAGCTTAGCCCTTTGACAAAAATGTGATTTGAGTCCTCTTAATTTGGTCATTCCCTTTGAATGATACATCTGAGCAGATAACATTTTTATTGCCATTGAAATATCATGCCTTATTCTTTGTTTCTTCAAACAACCATAAGCATTGCTCAGAAAAAAAACAAAACATGGGGAGATTTGAAATGTAGTTCAAGGATTTAAATATTTCAGATAGTTAGATTTTTCTAGGATATTTTTATCAAACCTGTGCACATTGATCAAATATAAGAAGTGTTCAGAGTTCATTCTTATGCAAGATCTTCATAGACAAAGTATGAAATTTAGAACCTTTAAAAATATGCTTAGGCCCTTGGTGATCAATGATCACAGTTTTCTCAACCACTCACTCTGAAAAAAAATTCTGTCTGACACTGCCATAACTGGATACTTCACAAAGATTAACCAAGTAATGTTATCAGGTGTTTATCACTCACCTGTAATAGCCATTCAATTTCACCCTCATGTACATTTAGAAAAGATTAAATTTCTTTCTATCATTGGCTTATTTCCATTGGTACCATATGATGGAGTAACTTGGAGCACTACACAACTAGTTGATCTCTGCAAAAAGCAGAGATCTGAAGATTTAATATGAAAAAGGATGAATGCATGGTTTGATCCAGAATGGGTATAGTACAAATATTTGATTTTTGTTAAAGTGGAAGGGCAAGTGGCTTGTCACAGACTGATTGAAAAAGTCTACAGTTCAAATTACAATGAAATAAAAATAACTAAAGAATTCAGTGTTGAGTGGCAGGGACCGTTTTTTCCATTTGAAAAAAACATCAAATTATATTAATTTGAAAGACACAATCAGCAGCTTGAAACACAGTTTAAACATAAACAAGACTTCTCTAATGTATTTTCAATTTTTCAAAGCATAACTGTAATGAAAAAGAAACTGGCATGAAAGTGCTATAACTGTAATCTGTCTTTCCAGGTGACCATTAAGAAAACTGCCCACCAGAATTTGGAGCATGCACATCACATTTGTTTGTGTGCAACCTGTGCTTTGCTCACCATAGGTATCAAAACTTGATTTATAGTATTGCAAGTCCACAGACCTACAGCTATGCTAGGTGGGGGCCATTCCATGTGACGATTGTAAAACTGTCCACCATAAACAAGTGTTAAAATATAACAGTTTTTGTTTATGTTAAATTTTGGTTAAGTCTACTATGCAGTTACTTGATCTCTGCAGGATACAATACATTTACTCATGACCAGACAGTGTACAGAAGACCTGAGGTTGAATTTAGCATACAAATGAGCTCAATCACATTTATCTAATTAAAAAAAAATAATAATTTATTTTCAGTTTTACATAAGAGTAATTACCATCACAGAATTTGTTTTTAACATAAGTTTATTTAGCAGTTTGGATAAAGAAAATATAGTTTACTTAATTTACAAATAGTCTAAGATATTTCCTTAAACCTATGGCTTTACATTAAAACTTGTGTACTGTTCAAACCTTAGATCTTGTTAAGTGTACAATTTAAGCTTCAATAATTCTTTAGTTGTTTAGCTCTTATAGAAAGTAACTGGAAGTTTTGTCCACATAAAGTGCAGTTGTTACATACTCTTGCTTTTGACTGCCACTGTATTATCAAGTTCCTAAGAAGTGGCGATTAGATTATCATAACTGTTCACAGTGAATATACACATTCAAAGGACTTTATAAAGATTATTTATAAACGTAGTTCTCACACTGAAGTAAACCACCAAAAACTATTCTACAGTTATCAAAATTCAGAATGTAAAGCATTCTTTTACAGTAAAACTAATTTCATCATTTATATGTAGAGATAATTAAACACTTTCTGGCATAGGTACATTATAAGATTCCTGTTTATTTTACTCACATATTATTTTAAATACTATATAAATGGACTAAATAATAAACATAATTTTTTCTTAGGTAGGAACTTGTTTTTAAAGCTACTGTAAAAGACAAAGTTAAAATGATAATTTTAATAATTTCACATTAAATCACCTTTTCATCAAATACCATTTTTAAAGGTTATGTTAGGTAAGTTTTCATAAACACATATTTGTTAGCCCAAAATGTATATAAAAAAAAAAGCTTGAAAACAACACCCAGAGCTGTTAAAACTTTCACAGATATTAACATACACATAAAAAGGTTTTAAGTTAACATTCAGTTTTAATGTTTATATCTTAGCATAAGCTTGGAGAGGTTACTACTTTTTCTGGTTAAAATGATGGCCCAGCATGTTAAGGCTCGCGACTCGTAATCTGAGGGTCGCGGGTTTGCATCCACGTTGCACCAAACATACTTGCCCTTTCAGCCATGTGGGGAATTATAATGTGATGGTCAATCCCACTATTTGTTGGTAAAAGAGTAGCCCACGAGTTGGTAGTGGTTGGTGATGTCTAGCTGCCTTCCCTCTAGTCTTACACTGCTAAATTAGGCACAGCGAGCACAGATAGCCCTCGAGTAGCTTTGTGCAAAATTCAAAAAAACAAACTGTTTAAAATGATTGAACTAGGTTGACCAGTTCCCAAATAAATTTAAATACTCGCCTATTTTAGATTTTTTATATTAGATTTTAAGAAAGTAATTACAATAATTAGTCCCTTGATGTTACTCTGTGATATTTAAATAAATACTATATCACCCAGAATCATTTTTAAAAGTTACATTCTATGCAGCCAACTAAACACTTTATGGGTACAAAAATGGAACATGTATCCCACAATTATATTTATGAGCTATCTAAGGTTTGTTTATCTTGTGATAACAAATTACTATTTCACCTCATTCCGAGATACTTAGATTAACAAAGCATTTCTTACATTTCATTAGAAACAATTAACATTACACTTAATTAGAGAAATTTAATAACCCAAATAAATTACATAAGTATTTTATTAAGTACAATTCAACCTTACAGTTGTAAAAGTAAATAAAATTGGTTTCGTTAAACAATGAAAATGCATAATAACAGATATGATAAGACATTTTAAAATATAACATTTTTAAAAGGTTTGCATTCTGGAACATTTTATTACATACTTGAGATGCAAACTTTTGATTTGTGTTTCATAGGTTGTAATTAATTAATTTATTAAAATTTAATACCATCCAACTGTACCTTTGGTTGCACTTTTATATTTCAAGCTAAATGAATTACAGGCAGATTACACAACTTGTAGGTTTGAGTATTCCACTTTATTAGTTTAATTTTTATTCCTTGTTTATTTTGGCCACCAATATCAGTAACAAAACAACATGACAATTTCCTCAGTTGTGATTTCTTTGCCTCCCATTGTCACGATAGCAAGTTTTCAGTCAATGCAACTTTAAAAAAAAATTGGGCAGTAAATATTATAGCAGTTCAAGTTGTGTATGGAATTTTCTCTTTCTTATCAGCCTTTACCTTTTATTTTGAAATTTGTCCATGAGTATACTGAAACATCTAGGTTGAAGTAACCCTGTATTGTTATATATACTTTAATTAAATGTGTACTGAGACATCTAGGTTGAAGTAACCCTTATATATACTTTAATAAAATGTGTAGTTTTTTCGTTTCTACATTCTTGCAAACACAAGCTTTTACAAAACGTTTTGACAGTTAAATAATTAGTGGTTCTAAAGAGAAATTGTAATACTGTATAAAACTGTGTCAGATTTATCACATTGAGTAAAATGTCACTTTTTAATAATAACAAACTACCAATTGTATGAACTTCAAATTTTGTTTTTATCATTTTTTGTATTTAATATACTTTATCATATGGATTATGATACCAAGTGGTCAAAAATAAGCTGAGTACAAAATCTAAATACACTACAACTGCTCCATTCCCTGCCCCACTTTAGACAGAATCAAGAATTTGATTTATTAAGATTTCATTTTTACAAATATATAGTATTAATTGGTATTAACTGTGAGATATGTGTGAAAGAAACAAACATACATCAATATGTTTAATGTTTGATAAACTTATAAACAGGTTAATAATGGAAAACATAACTTAGCAAGTTCAAGGTAGACACTTACTATGCAATGTTTTTCATTGTTAGGCCTGTTTTGCATTTACTAATTCAGGGATGAGAATTTCTCATAAATCGACTGATTTCTGTTGATTTTTCCAGCATCAAGATCAATCTAAATCTCATAAAACAAAATAGGATGAGTTCAGTAATGGCTTCTATGTCAGTCAGAATTTGATTTAATACGATGTTGTAAATATATTCGGCTAGTGGTAGTTTTTAGCTACTATTCTTGGCTTCCAATGCCAATATCCAATTTCATTGCTGTTTTGATATCTTTTGCTAAAAGAGCAAAATCACTAACAGGTTAGAATGTTTCAAATATGTACCTTTAATATGATTTTAATTTTTTATCCGATAATTTAGGTAAAATTAATGTACAGAAAAGACTGTCTTTCATCATAATTCCATTTGCAACAATTTCAGCTAACACATAATTGTTGAAGAAATTTTGGTGCTAAATTTAAACATGCATGTCTGCAGCTAGATGGCAACATAGATCTCTCACAGTAATCCACTAAATCATTGAAAATGAACAGGAAAAAAGAGGATTAACTGTTTGTGACAAATTACAATTCACATTATCTTGTTAACTGCTGCAGACACCAGTTTTACTTTATAAATGCACATGGTGTGTTTATGCATTGAAATAAGATAGGCAAAGCAAGCTGAATAAACTTCTCAATAACTTAGGTTTCATAATTTCCTCTGCATTTTTTAATTATTATGCCATAGTTCTTGGTATTCCAAGAAGTTACAGTCTCTAAGTATAACTACAATTTTCACTGACTTGTTTAAGGCATTAATTAAAAATCCAGAAGTACTAGGAGGGCCTAAATATGAACATCATAAATTGTCTCATGGTATATTGTTTGCTGATAATTTTCAAAGTTAAACAATCCATTACTTAAAACGTCCTTCTCTCTTAATATCAACAATGCTGTGAGTACAAATAATAATATAGTTTTTACAATTCTGTCAAGTTATTATTCATTAATCATGAAAATTTAGTTATGAATCACTATTCTAGATAATTTCTAGATTCTTTGAATAATACATAAAAATGTTTCAAAATTTAATATCTTTTGATAGGGGACCCTTATGGTGTTAAGAGATGTTACAAATCTAGTTTAAACCCAAGAATAAGAGATAAAGCATATCACCTGTTAAATACTGATGGTTAGAGTTGTCACCATATGTGCAGCATTTGCCAACAATTTTACAAAATATTTTGAAAGATGAGTTGTCAAAATAACAATGTTTGATGACAAAAAAAAATTACTTGTTTGTCTGAGCTGTCTCATCCTCTGAACTATTAAATAAATAAACAAAAACTCCTCTAAGTCAGCTCTTATAATTCATATAGTTATCAAGATTTCTTTTAAATTTACTGTCTCCACAATATCTGAAGGCACCTGTTCCAATGATCAGCCACTGTGTTAAAAAAATAAAATTGTTTTAGTTCAGGATAACTACTATCTTGCCAAAATCTAAATTTGGATTCCCTTCTAACTTTTTTTTTTTCAGAGGTCTTACCTCTCCTTGTGTCACAACTCTCACTGCAGGCACCATTCTAGTAACCCTCTGATGAGCCCTTTCCAACAATTCAATGCCCTTTTTAAAGTAAAAAGCCTAAAACTGAATACAATATTCCAAAGGTGGCTTATCCAGTTACCTATACAATGAAATTGCAACCTCTTTAGACTTGTATTCAGTATTTCTGTAGATATAACCTTGAATTAAACTTGCTCCACTACTAGCAACAGCACCATTGCTTGTAGGGCTTAAAAAACTAATCCACTGCTACATCAAAATCCCTTTCTTTTATATCACTGTTTAGGTTATTCTAATCTAAATTATACTTACAACTGAAATTATGATAACCAACATGCATTACTGTGCATTTCTTACAATTAAAATCAATCTGCCACTTATTTGTCCAAATTGCTAAACAATCTAAATCCTTTTATAAAGCAACAATGTCCTCTTCACAGCCAACAAACAATACGTTAATATCATTAGCAAATTTAAATAATTTATTGACCATACCTTCATCTATCACTGATGTAAACTGAAGAGGGCAAAAGTCCTAAGACTGGGCCTGTAGGTACTCCACTTGCAATATTAATCCAGTGTGATTGAACTCCATTATAACATTCCTCTGCTTTCTCCATCCAGTCATTCTTCTTTCCAGTTAGTTAACTCAGCTCCACAGCTGAAGAAATAATTTTTTCAAGCTTTTTGTGTGGCATCTTATCTAATGCTTTTAAAAAAATCTAAACCTACCCTTTTCTCCTTTTTCTTTTCTAAGAATGTCAAAACACTTATAAGGCAAGATTTTTCCCCAGTGAAACAATTTCAGCTATCCATTAAGATTCTGAACTTTCTTAAATGAATAGATGCAAATGATAGATGATAATGATAGATGCAAAACTAATAGGTTTACAAATTACTGGGACATTTTTTATCACCTCCTTTAAAAACAGTTAGAGTAGCATTCCACAACTTCCAATTTCTGGGACCTGCTCTCTGATTTACAAATAGTTGCAGTAAGTAGATCACATATCCAATCCTTATCCTCCTTCAAAACTCTTGGGGAAATATTATCTAGCCAAGGAGATATATGATTTTTTAAACTTCTTATTTTCTAATTAACAAGCTTAGAATCAATATGATCATCATGTTAAGCCTTTTTCTGTTCATCAACTGTACAAAATGAAGAATATTGCTCAAACCTTCTTCATTAAACATTTAAGCAAAAGCAGAATTTAATAATCCATCCACCTTATAATTATCAGACATGAGTCTTTGACCATCCTTCTCCATCCTAACATTATCTTTAATGTATTTAAAGAAATCATTAACTTTAACATTATTAGCTAATCTTTATTCATATAATAAGGTTTTTAATGCTATAATTCCTTGTTTTACAAACTTTCTTCACATAAGTCTCCTGTTATACCAGTCAATTTCAGTTTCTTAAACTTGTGATGCTTTTCTTTAATTTTGACCCTTTGTGAGTTTAGCCTGGTTGTTTACTTGCAATTACCTTTTTATTTTTATAAGAAATACCTTGATATCCACTAGCAGAAACTCAAATAGATTCATTCTATTTATTTCTGTTGTATGGTAAAGAGATGTTTGCAGCATATTCTGACTTTATTAGCACTCCATTTAGGGAAGAACTGATTACTTTTATATTCATTGCAACACAGTTACAGATTAGGTAGGTAGATGTGTGTGTGTGTGTGAGACCCACACCTGTGTGTACGTGTATAGGTTTCTTTCTATTAATAACTATTACTTTTTTATAAGTTATAAACTCATGTACAACGTTAGAAAATCTTTTTTTCTTTGTAACAAACATATACAAGCTCAATTATCAATTAGAGCGTATAATACTTTAAGAAACTGAAGCTACCTAATGCATCTAAAAACCTCTATTTTTGAATTGTGCATTTTATTGTTTCAAAAGAAAAAACAAAACAAAAACTAATAAATATTATTTATTTGAAAAGTGAAGTAATAGTACTTCTAAAAATGTTCCAACCACAAAATAGAAACTACACATAATTAGAAACAAAATTATTTGTGATTAAATCACTTTAAGTTTCTTTCCAACTTTTATAAATGCATCCACGGTCTTATCAATATCTTGCTCAGAATGAGCTGCTGAAATCTGTACTCTGATTCTGGCTTTTCCTGTAAAAAAGAAAGTCAATAAGCTATAGTCAAGGTTTACTAAAATCAAAGTGTCGTCATAATACAAGTATATAAACCTTCTGAAAATAACATTTGAAAATGTTTTACTTTTTATAGTATGTGTGGGTGAACAAATTTTATAATAAATTAATACACACAATCATAGTTGTTCAAACTGAAAAAGTATGCTTTATCATTAACACATTCAGCCATCATCACAGAGAAACATATATAACAGCATCATTTGCAATTCATTCATCAAAAAGTGGAGACTTTGTCCAAGACCAGGGTCTGTCACAAGATATCAAGGAGGTAGATCGTATTTTTAGTCTGCTTGAAATTTCTTACTTTGTAGACCACAATACAGATCAGTTACTAAACTTGATAAATTATAATGGAATTCTATAGTATCAATAGAGAAATTTATTATTTTCTTGGTATTCAAATTGTGTATAAAATATTTCACATCCTCCACATACAAAGGTCACAACAAGAAGAAATAATTATTTCCTTTACTTCATATACTTTTCTGTGTTTTAAGAAAAATAAGTTTAAGAACTCATATTAACTGGAAGGCCAATATAATAAAAGTAACAACTGTATAATGTTATGAAATTTATGCTATTTAGACTAAACATTTGTTTTCATGAGTTATAATATGTAGTCATTCTAGAGTAAGAAAGCATAATTTATCTTTTTTATGGTGATTATCAGATTGATCAAACTGACAAATCTCAAATAGTTAAGGTACAGAAAATAACAGACAAAATATAAAGTTTTACAAAAATCAAACATCTGAAATGTCTTTATGAGGTTTTAGAGATTACATAAATAATATTGGAGACTTTTGGGAGGAATAATATATTTTTAATCATGACATGAAAAAATCACTTCTCATTCAAAGTAGTAACAAAACAAACTATTTTTACACAAATCTTTAGTAAAAAACACTTCATTAAAAAATCTAAATTTCTGTGTACAAGAGACCTGAAATCATTACTAAAAGTCTCCAAATTTTGCAAAGGTACACATATTTTATACTGAGCCCGTTGTAAAATAGTTAAGACACAACACTACAAGATCATAGTTAATATACACAAAACCACCTTAAGACCCAATAATGATGAAAAACACTATTTTCAGCATTCTTTATGAATGTGGACTCCAACATAGTGGAGAAAGAAAACGATCAACAAAAGTTAAAATTCAGAAACACAACAGATGTATAATATTCAATAATACTGATCTATTTGTAACAGCACATTATACATATGAAGAATTGTGATAAAACAGAATACTACTAATATAGTAGGATATGAATGTCATATGAAAAAACAAAACCTTCTACATCCATCTGACTGATAACAAATGCAGTCAACCCAGCCAAGACATTGCTAAAACTTTAATATCCCTCTTGAAAAATCTTCAGATGGTTTTTAGAGGTCTAATAAGATAATGCAAAAGACTTTCAACCAAGAAAGATTAAGGATCCATTGCAAGCCACTACCAACACAGAAATAGTCTTTCTCTGGACTTCCTTAAAGATGAAAAGAGGTTAGCAGCTAAAACATGGGATAAAATACTTGTAATTAATATATGATTAAATTAATAATACAAATGCATAACTAATAAACAAAATCTCTCCTGGAATGTCATGTAGCACATAAGGAGTACACCAAGTTATGTAACATCACTTTTCATCTCTTCCATTATCAACACTACTAGTTTCATACACTCTTTAAAGTTTCCCATACAGATCCTACTGAAACATTAAAATTTTATCAAATAGTTTAGTCCTCATTAGCCAAAATTCACATTTTGTAAATTTGTCACTAGGTGATTTCATCCTTGAAGCCAAGAATGCAATCATCATGCTTCTGCTGGAAACAGTATGGCTGCTTGCATTTTATAGGTATTATTCTACTGTGATACTGTGTTACTGGTTGGGTTATTATCCAGTCTTATGTGAATTATCAACACGTGATTGTACTCATGTGCACTTCTTTTTCAAAATGTAATGAAAGTGGAAGAAATCCCATAATATTTGCACTTTACACTCATTTCATTTGTTGTTTCTACAATCAGAACAGTATGTTCTAGAACTTATTTTACCATCACAATAAGAGAAAAGATAAACAAATAGTGTTCAGAATAAGACTAAAAGATTTCTTGATCTGTTGCTATTAGTCTGTCTGATTTAAAGTAAAACCCTGTTGTACAATAAATCTTGTACATAATGCTTGCTATTAGTGACTTAAATGATCAATCTTCAGAAATTATAAAAGTGGGTAAAAGAAATGAATGTGCCACTAAGTGCAGTGTGGCTACAGCAAGACAAATACATTCAAAACTGGGAACTGACATCTGCATGGGGAGGAGGGTGGCTGGGCAACCGAAACACAATAACATCTTTAAAATAAGATACATTGAGGGACAACAGAAATAAAAAAAACCATGACAGTCCCAAGTACCTCCCACTGTGACCCACTGATGGGGTATAAATGAGGGAGAAATACAGACAACTGTAACATGTTTGAGTACTTATGTTGATTGGTTGTACTCTTAATCCAAAACTCAGCTACATGAGGGATCCCAATCAAAGAGATGAACTGCAATTTTCAGGAATGTACATGATAGGAGTGAAGATGGAAAAAGAATACAAGAAAGAAAAGGCCAATCAAATCAAAACCTAAATCCAGTATGTAAGGATAAAGGGACAAATCACAGACAAAGCAGTGGAGTAAGTGAAGGTTGATTTAGTGTTTTATGGCACAAAGCAGCTAGGCTATCTGTACCAAACATCCAGTAAAATGTTAAAAGTAAATTTAGTAAAATTCATAAAAGGAAATTAATGTAAAACAAAACAAAGTTAAAAAAAAACAAAATAGCATAAAACCAATGTTTACATCTAGTCTACAATGTCAAGAGAAAAACTACAGTAATTCAAGTTGTAAAGGACTTTCTGTAGCATAACTGTAATAATCATAACTTGACAGGAAGACTAACAGGTAAGTATGAAAACCATCATCAGTCACCTGAAGTTTGCCTTTCTAGTCCTGATTCCGAGTTACTTGACGTTATGGCCAATTTGAAAAAGGTTTTAAAAGATGTGGAGCAAAATTATAATAATGACTCTCCTAGATGACTAATGGGTAGTTCAAACAGCAGCGTTAGTCACCTGAAGTTGGCCTATCCAACCCTGGTTTTGAGTTATTTAATGTTACAGCCAGTTTCTAATTTCAAATCGAAATAGATAAACTGTGAGTTTTTAAAAGGGAGCCACATTAAAAATTCGTAATGTATAAATAAAAAACTTAAACGGTATTAAAAAGATCAATGGCCTTTAAAAAACTAAAAACATGAACAAGGTGGATAGCGTCACCATCACCAATAACACTGTCTAATGTCATGGACAAAGCTTGGGAAAGAACATGCTTGAAATGGTGCCATTGTTGAGAGTCATAATGATGACAAGAAAATAAAATATGGCTTATTGTGATCTGAGTGTTATACAAACTACACACTGGTGTATCAGTTCCAGATAAAAGAAAACAATGTTAAAAACTGTAACCAAGGCATAGTATAGGTAGAACAACTTCCTCTTCCCGATCCTTACACAAGCAAGACAGCCAAAATCCAATATGGGGTTTTATTTGAAAAAGCTTGTTTTCATGTGCTCCCTCCAAGTCGACTGCCAGCTGGCATGGAGCAGAGCCTTAAATACAGAACCATAGTCCATGTATGGGACAAACACAGCAAAGATACTGCCAGAGCAGATAGACTTAGCTGCAGTGTTGGTGAGCTTGTTCATGCAAATACCAACGTGGCCCAGTATCTAGAAAAACTGGACAGGAGTAGATGTTAAAGAGAAATGGGCCAGACAGTTTAGAATATCAGCAAGAACACAGTTTGAACCAACGTGAAGCAATTCCAGGGACATTAAAAAACTAAGTGAGTCAGTATAAATAGTGCAGTTTGAGTACTGCTTAGTTTCTATGTGATCCAGGGCAAGAGAAATGATATACAGTTCAGCAGTGAACACAGAAGCTGTAGAGGGGATTCTGCATGAACCACCAAACCACAACAAACCTCATGTTCAATGACTGACATGAGATGTGAAAGTCAATGACAGAGAGCCCGTTTGCAATAGTGAGAGGGAGTTTTTCAGTGATGGCATTAATGTTTATACTGAAAGTGTAACACTCAGAAAATAGCCCTGACGGACTCCATGTTCCTGTAGAAAAGAATGGGAAAGTGTCGAACACACATGAACTTGGAATCTCCTGTACATTAAAAAAATAATAAAAATAAGCAAATGACAACATAACCCATATATATGGAGGTCTCACAAAATCCCATACCTCCATGTTGTATCACAAGCCTTCTCTAACTGACGTTTCAAGTCGAATAAGGGGGTCCATAGTGGAGTGTTGTCGCTGGAACCCACACTAGCACTAGGTGGGTGAGAGGAGGTTGTTCGAACCAAACAACACGAGCATTAACCATCCTCTTTTAAGTCTTACAGAGACAGCTCATCAAAGCAATTGGACAGTAGTTTGAAAAAATACTGGGATTCTTTCCAGGCTTGGAGAAAGGCAGGTCAATAGCCTGGTGCCAGGCATCAGAAAAACATTCTCCTGCCAGATCTGGCTAAAAACAGTCAGAAGGATAGCAAGAGATGCAAGTGATAGATGGTGCAGCATCTCATAGTGTATATCATCAGACCCAACTGATGTACTGCCAAACTGATGAAGAGCCAGTTTGAGTTCCACCAGTGTAAAGGGATGATTATAGTCCCAGAGACAATCAGCTTGAAATAGGTAATTGCTCTGCCTGAGTCTTGATGGATAAGATGGAAAAAGTACTAGATACCCAACAAAAGCTTTCACCTAGAGTATCAGCAATGCTCTGGGTATCAGACACTTTCTGTCCATCAGAGAGCAAGATCAAAAGGGGGACAGAGTCCTATTGCACACTGACCTTTCAAATCTTGACCCATATGACTTTGGAACTGGTGGTAGAAGATATGCTGGTTATGAACTTAATCCAAGATTCCTTCTGGCTCTGACGTCTTCAAGAATTTCACGATTCAAGAGTGTGGGATATCTGTAGAAAGTATCCCAGGCTCGTTTTTGAGCCATCCATGCCATGTGGCAGACAGGATTCCACCATGGACGAGGACATAGTGGAAAACGTGTTGAGGGTTTAGGAATACATTGAGCAACTGCTTGTATAAAACAGTCAGTTACTGCTGCCACACAGTCGTCTATTGATGGCTTACAGACAATGGCAGAATCAAGTTCTGTGAGAGCAGTGAAAGACGACTAATTTGCCTGATCCAGCTTCCACTGGGGCAAGTGGGTCATGTGGCATCAACCACGGCCAGTCTCTCTTAAGATTATGGAAAAAGAATCACTGCCTTGTGGATTATTGTCAACCCTCTATGAAAATGGTGAAATAACGAAAAGGAGCACATTGAGAGATCAATAGCAGTGTAGGACTGACTACTTGTCTAGGTGTATGGAAATATGTAGAAGAACCAGTATTGAAAAGAGAAAGGTTGTGATCATAGAGCATATGCTCTACAGAGCAACCCCTCCAATCAATATCAGCACGTTCCAAGAGTGGATGATGTTTATTAAAGTTCCATAGAATGAGAAAGGGAGACAGTAACTGTTCAATGAAAATATCAAGGTCTGATTAATCACAAGTCTCTTCAGTTGACAGGTAGAGAGAACAAACAGTAATAGTATGACCCAATGAATTAATAAAAGAAGAAAGATACAAAGGGAATGTGACAAAATACCAAGTTATTAATGATAATGTTGTGATGACAAAGAAGCAAAATAAAGCATGTCTTAAATAACTTTCTTTAATTATTTTTTCCATGTTTCACTTCAAGCAACTTAAATATATGTAATAGATATTATAACCTTTCACACATTAAATAAATTATTCAGATGGCCCATGTGTGGGTGTGATTTCAGTTCATTTCTTCCACTATGCATGTAACTTCAGTTCAAAATGATGGTATAAAAATGTTGGCTTGTTTGAATAATACAAAACATAGAATTCTTCAGTTGAACTGTTTTCTGGTAAGCTTAAGTTTCTGTTTTTCAGAAAAAAACATTTAAATTTTATATACTTAGAACACAATAAAAAAAAAACAGAGAGGAAATGTTCAGTTTCTTACCTTTTGGAACAACAGGAAAACTAAAACCAATGACATAGATTCCTCTTTCTGAAAGACAAAAACACTTCCTTTTATTGAACTAATCCACAACATAAGTTGAATGTAATCAATACATATTAAAAGGTATAAGGAAATACTGAAGATACTAGTAAGGAGTTTAAAAGCATAATCTACTTTTGATGATGCAGTTTTTTTCACTTGTTTAGCAGTTTGATGATTGGATATACCATGCACTTTTGAGCTATTATAAAGATTCCACAGGTTATGAAATAAACTTGAAATAAGTTTTGTTTGTTTTTTCCCCCATATACCTTTTTAATTTTGTAAAAAAATAATAAAGATCATTTACCAAGTGTGTGTTTATGTATGAAAAAATTAAAACACCTTAATGGACTTACTAGTAGTAACTAAAATAAATACAGCGTAATAATAGCAATTACTTTAATGTTTGTTAACATTTGGATCTAATACTGTACACACCCAAAAAATCACTAAACACCATTCAACTATGTAAAGATATTCTGTCAGGATATAGGCTTAAGAATAAAATTAAAATGCAGATACAATCATTCTGGTGTTTTGTTTTAACACTGTTTAGACTTAAGAAGCATACTTTAGTGGTGTCAAGGCACAAAGAGCATAGATGAAGGGAAATAACTGTGAAGGGGGGACCATTTCATGACTTGAAATATACTGCAGCAGCTTCATTGTAGAATTGATACATTTTGATGGTTTATTCTTTTAATATTCATTTAAGTATTTAGAAATTCATTTTTTGACTCATTATTATATTATGGTGCAAAATATGTTTGAAATGCATGTTATAATGTACTGCTCATTTGTACTATCTACCTCAGGATATCTTAAGTTGCTAGAACACAGATCTACCTGTGCTTTGTTGGTTTCAATTTTTCCAGTGATATTCATGCTAATATTTTTTGAAAATGCTTATTAACCAAGGTAGTAGGAAAAATTATATTTCTACAAGTCTTGCTTCTCTGACTGTTTTAAAATTGTATGTAAAAAAAATTCAAGGGCTATTTGCACTAAATGTCCATACTTGAGAAGTTACAGACTAGAAGAAAGGCAGTTAGTTAACATTACCAATTCCTAACAAAAAGTGGGATTGACAGCTAATTATAATGTCTCAAGGATGAACTTGTTTGATAAAAGATTCAAACTCAAAATCCATAAATTGGTAAGTCAAGCTTCCCAACCACCTAAACATAAATTATATAGTACTGAACATACAAATATAACCAATCATATGCATAAAAATAAATGTTTTGTATTTATTAGAATAAAGATGATTTCACTCTCTTGGTATGGGCAAGTCAAAGTGAGCATGTAAAAACTTTTTCAGAGTTACATTAAACATTTCATTAAACTATTTTCATTGTATAAAATAAACTTGACATCAAAACATAATAAAAAAATCAAATGTTTATATTATAGAAGCTTTAATTTAATTTCATAGGGAAATATTTAAAATCCCCAATCTCCCCTTCTTTGAGAATTGTGGCATTTGCTTTCTAGGTATTCCTCTTCTCTAAACTAATTACCTTCTCTCTGAGAAGTATAAAGCTGAACATAAATTACTCATTCTATTATAGTGACTACTCATGTAAAGCAGAATTTATGTAACCTTCATTCCTAGCTGTTTACATAGTCATAAACTGGTAAATCTGACCCACTTGCCACATCCACCTGTCACAGCCTCTGTTTCAGAAATTACCAAAGTTCTAACTAATGTTACGTTTATTATTTATAATTAACAGAAAGACAGTTTTAATATATCAAATAATGTACTATATTATTTTGTTTTCTATAAAGTGATTTGTCTATTTTATCTTCAGTTTGACACTTCTTATGGTATTCAAACTGACAAGTTCAGCTGAATTTTTATGGCTCTTATCACACAGTTAACAGCAACTCGTGGTTGCCATAGGTGGAATCAAACCTTAATAACACCTCTTCTTTGAATAAGTAGTAAAATATACAAATATTTTATAAATTAGAATTTGAATCTTTCTATCTACTGTGCTTAGAAATTTAAAACAATTTCGCAAAAATTATTTTGAGTACATTTACCTTCGTTTCGATGGATATTTCTTTATTTCAAATAGATAATTGTAGATAGATAAGTACTATTAAGTTTAAAACTATTAATAAGCACGGGATTATTTAGTATTGAGAATTATACAAAAATAAAGCAGTGTTAGCACACTAATTAAAATTTGTTACCTTTTTTTTTCATGTTGATTTTGTAATAACAATTTCAGGGTTTTAAACCACTTACCTAGCATTTCATTAGCAAATATCGAAGCAAGATGAGCATCACCAAGCATCACTGGGCAAATAGGATGGTCATCACCCTAGAATATATCATTCATACATTTACAGCAAAAACTAAAACTGAATCATATTATTCATTGATCATCAAACGACAATTTAAATCATATTAGTAAAAGATAAAAATTGATGATAAATGGGTAGCTTGGAAAGTAAAGTTACAAATCTTCAACTTATCTGCAAGATAAGACCACTAATCTTTTCACACCAGTGCAACATTTAGAAAGAACTAACCTGAATAATGATTTTAAAAGATAGAAACTACATAACATATGCAGTATATTGCCAAGTATCCAGACTAATTGGGACTAAAGGTGGTCCAGATAATTAGACATTAACAAAAAATTGAATCTTGAAGCATATATTTTACAATATCATTAAAATATACAGTTAACAAAAAAACAAAGTTGAAGAATAAGTAGGGAATGATTCTACTTATCTGTGTAATACACACTCTAAACAACTGACTATATACCACTACTTAGTATATATATGTACACTACTGTAATTTACTTATGATAAAAAATGAGGTGATTCACAGCTGCCCACAGAAGACCTCTTTTCACACCTGTATCATACATCCTTTTCAAACATGGGAACTGAAAAAGTTTCATGCCCTTCCAACCATGTCCAAACATTTTGAAGCCATTTTATGTGATGGTCCCTTGTAGTCTTTACCATCATCTTCATCATCCTCTTCTCTAAGTTTTTCCTCTTCTTGTATAACTTCCAAAAATTAGCCACCATGTAATAGTATCCTTCAAGATCAAAATTTCACAAAAATCTGATAATGCCTACTTGGTCAATGTTATCATCAGCCAATGAAAGTCTTTGAAGAAGAATTTTTTCTTATACAGATGTTATCACTCTTTACCCATTGGCTGTATTACAGAAGTCACATTTGGTGGATGAAATATAACCTTGAAGATGTCAGCATGTTCCAGAACTTTAACTAAGATGGCAAATTATCTACAAGAAAAACTGTTTTTGAGTTTTCCAACCTTCTTTTGGTAATTTTTAGTCTCACAAATAAAGATTCTGTTATACCATTCCAGAAGCACTTGAATGTTCATTCACACTTTATTCTAGTTGGTATAAACAATAGGTAAAGTTTTCACATTCTTGAATGGTCAAGGTTTTATTTTCCAGTAAAGTAACGAAGGCAGCTTATGCTTTCTACTGGCACTAACACATAACAAAATCAGTACTCTCTCTTTATATATGTATAATTTTCAAAATAAGACCTGAATAATAGAAAATTTTACTCTATATTTCCAATTCTCACAATCTTGTCAGTTGCTAAGAAAACAGTAGTGCTGGCCAGTGATGTTTGAACATATTAAAATATTAAAAAACAACATTTTTTTACTCCAGTATGTTTTATGCTTCAAGGTTTTGGCTATACAGCTTTAACAAGAAACTTTACAATATAGCAGTAACAGGTATAACTCTAATGTAAGGTTTCAAAATTTGTTCTATTCTTTGGTTTGTCAAGCATGCAGGAAAGCAAAATCAAACAATTTAGAAATAATATGTTGTTTAATAGTTAATGTACAGTCCTGAGGAAAGAAAAAAAACTTATGAACAGAGTGTTAAACTATCAGTGGACTATTCAGAACATTAAACATGTAGAAAATGGTTATCAGAACCTTGCTTAATAACCTCAGGCAAAACTGTGAACAAAACCTATCAAAATAAGATGCCACAAAGGAAAATCACAAAACAAAATCAGAAACCACCTTTTTGATACAAAAAAATAGTCTCAACCTTTACAGAACAAAGTATTTTATAATATATTCAGTGAGTAGAAAATGAAGACTAACTGAAAATAGGATGACCACAGTAAAACAGAATTTACGTGTTTGTTATATATAAATATTTTAGATGGTTGATGATGGAATATGTAAATTCTGAAACATCCATATATATATATATATCCGTGTGTGTGTAAAACAGTAGTGTTAATACAGAGAGGAAGAAATAAGTACATAAAATGAATATATCAAAACAAAAAAACCTGAAAAGAATTAAGATTATTACCTAATCTTGAATGTTCTTTTGAAATAAATGGATCTACCTTGACAAGAAACTCACAGTTTGATAACTGTTTGATATTAGAATTTTAAAGTTATCAGTAGATAAATGATTTTTATTAACTTGAAAATGTGCATGAATGGGGGAAACACATGGAAGTTGGAGTGGTTGAACTGTTTGAAAAGAAACTCATATTTTATATGCACATTTTTTAATAGGCATTTTGTTTTGTTAGCACTGGTGGCTTTCCAGTCACCACAAGTGTATTTGTATGTGGCCCTTGAACATACTGGAGCAGAAAGAATGTTTTTCGTTTAAAAAAAAGTTACAATTCAGAAAGAATATCTGAAAACTAGCTGTAGTTTTTACCCATGGGTAAAATTCTGTTATAGTATTCTCAATTTGTGTTTTTGTAACAAAACTCTTTTTCTTGAGAAAGGCACAAGAAAAAGTAATGAACAATTTGAAACTGTGTGTTTTTTGTTTTTGCCTGTGCTATTTTGTTATAACAAAACTGTGTTTTACCTGTTTAGAAGATTTATTTTTACTCTTTGAAGTTAAGCACAAAGCTATGCCATGAATTACCTGTGTCCTTCCCACCACAGGTGGGGAAACCTGGTTTTTAGTATTCTGCAGACATACTGCTGTGTCACTGTAGGGGCATTAAGATGATTAAATATAAGACTGCATTTGGGTACATCTGGTATACAACTGTAAGTGTCCAGACCATAAGAAGAGTTTTATCAATAGATGGATCTGATAAATTGGTTATTCAAATGGTTAACTAAGTATCTGGAAATGACACTAGTTTCAGTTTCTTAGCTAAATTTTATACATAGATGCTGAGAATTAAGGTGGTTCTGGTCAAAGAAAGTCCATATATCTCAAACAAGTAACTTCATTTCCTTTCAGATCTCTTTGTTTTGATATAATCTTTTTATTAAATTATGTTCTTAACCTACGTATAATTTACATATTTCATTTCCTCTACATAATATGTATAAATTTTCCTCTCCATATCAAGAATTGTACTTTTTGTTGTTGCATATTTATAAATGTATGTGCTATGAAAACATTAATAATACATAAAAAAAACTCTCTCAATATCAAAATCACAGACCAGCTTTTTGACTCCATAAAATATTAACCTTAACCGTAATAAACAATTTCACCTCTACAATATTAATTAGAATATATCCATGGTTCTTTCAACATTAAAATCAGAAACCATCACTTTTACTGAATAAAATAAACATAAATTATTATAGAATTTATGGTAGAATACATCTTTGTCACCTACAAAATTTTCAAAGAACAAAGAAATATTTTCTTTTTCAAATATATTTTCTTTTCCAAAGAACATTTTCTTAATGATAACATATGTAAGAGAAAAGGTTTTGAAAGTCTCTCATGCACTAACTACAAAAAAAAGAACATCTGAATGATATGTCAACCAATGAAAACAACAAAATTTAAAAGAAATAAAATAAATCTTTCTAAGAAAGAGATTAGTGAAGCAATTAAGCCACCTGACACAGTACTTTAGAATTATTAGCAGTACCTGAAGATCATAAACCAGATTTCCCCTTATTCCAGCAGCATATAATTATGACTTGATCTGCAATAGAACCACCATCTTGGTTAGCTGATCAGTCAGTACAATTTTTTGACATTTTCAAACCAAAGAAGTGTTAGTGACAGACTTCGATGTTAACATTCTCCTTATCTGAAAATACACTTTTTATACATAGCTTCACACACAATTCAGCTATCTTCATCATATGTTTACCAGAGAGGTTTGTATGCTATTAGTTTTCAGGCAACTCCTACCTCATCATGCAACAAAAGCATTTTACCAACAGGAAAGTGAAACACCTTCATGCTTCTCAATAGCTCCTCCTATGTACTTGTACTCATGGTAATTTCATTCCTTGATGAATCAAGTGAAATAAAAGTGCACCAGAAATGAGGAGGGTGGGTGAAAATGTATGAACCAGAATATCTATCAGAAATACATTTTCAGATTACAAAAATGTTCCCTTCTAAGACAGTAACTCACTTTTGTGTACACTCTAGACAGAATCTCATGTTTGATTAGTAAAGGGACTACTGCAAATTTTACCAAGATGAGCTACTTTCAGAAAAAATCTGAAGCAAGTTCCCAAAGTTGCAAGAGCCTAACAGAGGTACACATGTGGAAGAACACTAATCATCTTGTAAAGGGAAGAAGAATGAGGCAAGTGAGCCATGTTTCATATAACAAGAGAGAATGACAATATGACCACCCAAGTACTTGCATACAAGTGGATGGATAAACAATATATATAATGTGTTCATCTCAACTCTACCATCAGATCCTATGGAACAGACTCCAATCACAGGAGGAAGCATGTTAGATATACAGTACTGTTTTATACAATGTTCTCACCTTCATTCTACTAAACAGACAGGCTTCAGTTATGTATCATGATTACAATTAGTATGTGCTCACCTTGACTACCAAACAGGCAGCAGATGTAGGGCACAGCAGCAGTATGTGTACTCAGCTCAATTCTACTGAAGAGTTTCAGGCTGCAAAAGGAGAGGGAACTAGTGATATAAGGTATGTATAAAGAAATGATCTGCACTACCCTGACAAGTGCTATCACTATCACCCCACTTTTAATTGCATTGGTACTCCTTTGTATAGCCTTAGGTGTTCATTCCAACTGATGAGGGTTCTCCATGATCCCCAAACCCAGTGCCTAAGAATTGGTAGGTGACAAATGTCTTCCATGCTTCACTCAATAAAGGGGGAAAAACTTGTAGAAGGCCTGGGAAAAGTGTCCAGATACCCATTGGATGTTCAACCAGAAAAGTTTTTCACTTAAGATGGTGTTATGGATGACTTCCAGACCTCATTTTCAAAAGCCAACTTCTACAAGCAAAAAATGTATGCAGAATACTTCCTTGATATGGGCTTTTTCATGATAATACATGGAATAGGTACAGTTTGGATTGGACAGTAAGTGAATATATACACACATACATACAATGTGGATACCTCAGTTGGCCTTGTGAAACACTTCATTTTACAGTGGACTTAAGTACAGGCAGAACAGATGGTATGAGTGCTTTTCATTTTTCCTGGCTCAATGTGAACCCAGAGTAAGTATACTTTGGGAAACAACACCAGTCAGCTGGCAGAATGCTATGAAATGAGAGAGGACCTCTGAAAGAGAAATAGTGTGTAAGAATCTCAAAGATTGTGGGAAGACTGAAGAATGGCAAATATTAAAGCTGAAAACCACTAGAGGGTAAAACAGCCAAAATGTTTAAAGGAGGAGATAAGTGTGTGAAATGTTCACATATGGAAAGGAGATAGAAAAAATTAAAACCAACATCTTAGCTGAGGAATGATAGATCACTTTAGAAAGAGAAGTACATAATAGTTATGGAAAAGTGTGAGAGATGCATCTGTAGGAAAGACAGCCATATAACAGTAATCACAGGTGAAAAGGAGAAGGAAACAAACTGAGAGGGAAAATTACTAAAAACATAACAAATCAACAGATAAAGTGAAGCAATATGGCAAACATGAGATTGTGCAAAACTCCAACAAGGTCTCATAAGTATAAGAGTCCAATGAGAACAAAAGGAAGAGAACAAAGCAAAGAGAATTGGTGAAATGCCAAGGACCAGGTACTTTAATGACAAGCCAATGACAAACAGTGAAATAAGAAAAAAATACAGAAAAACAGTTTACAGTATGATGATCAGGAGTAAGAGATTGGCAGAACGACCAAAATAGGAAACCAATTACATATAGTGTACATATAAAAATATTCTTCAATGTAAAAGCAAAACAGGAGTGTGAAGCAAGAGAGAGTAGGTGTCGTGGGGAGAGGAAAATATAGGACCAAATGTCAAGCAGACCAAAGAGTAGCCAACAACAAGGAGGAAGGATAGAAGTGTAGAAAGCTGAGGACCAGAGGGATGAGACAAAATATGGCATAGAGCAAAAGTGAAACAAGGCCTGAATGAGAAAATTGACAGCAAGAGCTAAATATAGGAGGAAGCCCAGAGTTGAGAAGGGTGGCAAATATATTCAAGACGGGCACATACAACTGACTGTAAAATCCATAGAAGACCTTGAGGTTATAAAGACCATTTCATGGATGGCATGTAGACTGGTTGAAAGAAGTGGCCCACCATCAAATTTGAAGCTCCCAGAAAATAACAGACAAGAAGATCAACCTGATAAAAATTAGTACAAAACTGTATCCCTAATGCCTAAAATTAAAGATCCTGTGATGAGTGTTTCATGAATGATTGGTACAAGCAAAGGGCTGTGGAAAAGACTGAGTTGAACATGACCGAGTGTTTCAGCATTTAGGGGAGGAATAAAAACACACTCAACAAAGAACAAGAAAGACAAGCACAATGATGTGGAATGAATGTTAGTCCAGTGTCAAAATATCTGAAGTCTTACACTCATTTAGAAATGTGTCACAACTAGAGAGGAAAGCATCAAAAAAGGAAAAGATCTGGCTGTAGAGATGATAGGGTAATGAAAGAAGTCGTATGCACACAGTTCAATTAATATGTATGACAATTCTTCAATAAAAGGCTTACAAAAGAAGACTATGTACCCTGAGGAAGAAAACTCTGGATCTGCCCACTGCAGAAGACGTGTGTGCTCCAAAGGGGTAAACAAAAGGTCTGGAACATGGAAATGGAGGGTGAGAAGTAGACTGATCTATACAAAAGAAAAATTCCTGAAAAGAAAATAAGTGAAGAAGCCATATACCATCAGTCCAGAATATCAAGGAGAAAAGTGCCCCATTGAAGATATTGGACAAAGAAAGGGAACCAGAGAAGTTAACAGTACAGAAGAAGAAAAGATTACAGTAAATAAGAATGTATGCTGACCAAGTTCCAACAGCAGGGGAACAAAGAACAAGTATGGAAAGTCAGATCAGAAAGAATCAAACACATCAAACAGAGCAGGAAACAAACACTGATTAAAGCATCTAAAGCCTTAAGAAGTATTTTAGAGAAAGAATAGAGTTAGGGGTGGGAACACATGAAGATAGAGAGAAAATAAACAAAAACATGGAAATGGAAAACCAAAAAGTGAAACAGAAGTTAAAAGACCCAAATACTGAGTTGGCTAAACAGATACCAATGATAGAGAATGACAAAGAATGACCTATAAATCAAAGTACTCATGAATGTGAGGAGGGACAAGCATGTGGGCATGAGAAAGGAAAAAGATAAATCCTAATAACAAGAAGAAAAGGTAAAATCTACCAATCAGAGATCAGGTAATAAAAAAACAAGAAATAATAAAGAATATTGATAAAAGAATGGGAAAGGAACATACCTGACAATAAAATCCACAACGATAAATGTTAGCTCATTTCATGAATGGTAAGGTACTTTCCTGAGCTCATTATATCACGTTATAGGCCAATAAGGTTGTTCTCATTTGAGAAAAAAACTTGTCTGACAGGACAGAATTGTTGTTGTTGTTTTGAATTAAGCATAAAGCTACACAATGGGCTATCTGTGCTCTGCCCACCACGGGTATCGAAACCCGGATTTTAGCGTGTAAGTCCGCAGACATACCGCTGAGCCACTGGAGGGTGACAGGACAGAAGAAGGAAGCTATTATTCAAGTGACAATCCACAACATGTTGAACAATGAGTGCAATGATCCTGAGTTAAAATACTAGAAATAATGCCTAAGTTATGATAATATCATTAATTCATGATGAAGAATAAATTACCATTATTTAAAAATTCATGAAAAACTAACAGAGCTTTTAAAACAAAAACCAAAGAAATTAAAAAGTATGTGTAGCTCCAAAAGCTACAAATGTATATGAAAGATTATTCTGTATGTAGGTGAATTGCTCTCCTATTTGTGAAGGGCTTTTGTTGCACAATGATGCCATCATTTGGCAACACAATTCAAGTGACATTAAATTAGGTGAAAGTTGCCTTAAGACCAGTGGCATGCAAATATCTCTGGGAGATGTGAGAGAGAGAGAGAGAGCTAAATGACAGTGAGTTTTCATCTTACAATTATTTTCTTCTCAGAAATACTTAATAATAAATCAAATTACATAAAATTCAGTTCAATTACTTATTAAGCATTATGAATAATTTAGATTAAAGAATGTTCAATAAATTAGATTTATACATTTATAATCAGGCTGTGAAATTTTCAGATCTCTGTTGTGAGAGTGTTTTAAAAAATATATATTTTATTTTATATTAGAATTTCATTTTTTTCACTGTTGATCAGAAAGTTCTATTTTATGTATTAAGTCAGTTTCACAGTTACTAACATTCATCAACATATACTTTCTTGTACCTTTATTTTACTAAACGAAGTAGTTACTACTTACAAAAAATATAAAAAAACTATCAAAGGTTTATTGGTGACTTGGTACCTGACTTAAAAATTATATCATTATTAAATTTTTGCTAATATAATTTTTTTAATGCAGAGCAACACAATATGCTGTGTAATCTCTATCAAGTACAGGAAATCAAACCCTAGATTTTAGCATTGTTAAGTCCATAAGCTTGCCACTGACACACCACAAGACCAATGTGTATCACTTGAATAAAACAAATTTAACAACAAAAGTCAATAAATAAGGATTTCAGTTAAGGGAATATTTAGACGCTACGTACTATACTTACTAAATATATTTACATGATATCTTGACATAAAAGAAATTTTCTATAACTTTAAAACAGATGTAATTTAACATGAAACAATTTTCAAAAATGAAAATATATGACTAGTTTTAAAAAAATTCAAATCTGTGTTGTTTTCTTTCTAATGTTTCTAAACTTTACATTAGATTTCATTGCTACCCCCTACAGAAACTCTAGCTAGTCAAAAGATCAAGAAACCACAAATTAATTCTCAAACCATTTTATGATACAGTTATGTAAATAATTTATACTATGCTTTACATAATTATATTTAATTGTTGCTTAAAGATATTTTGGAAGCCAAGCTTCATCAGTAATTGTTCAGACCACATACTATGACATCATAAAAGGAAATGTGAACAAAGAGCTCTAATGATAAAAACCATTAACAGAGAGAGGAAACACTACATCAGAAACAACATGGGTAATTAGATTCACAATGGGTAATAGCTTATTAGAAAATACTGACATATACTTTGGGATGAACAGAAATGATCTAAAAAATATTTCTAAATGCATCATTTGTGGACAAGTGTGAACATTTTTCTTTGTGAATATCATATAAATCTTATAAAATGAAAAATATCAATTCTAAAACATTTTTAAGCTGAAAATTGTTGTAACAACATTATTAGTATTACTTAAATTTTAATATTGAATAGGTGGGTGTGCACTTGATAGTGAAAGGTGCTTACAGGTCATGACCAGGTTAAATAACACCTTTGAGCTATTGGAGATACTTAAGTGCAGAAACTTTTTTATAAAATCAAAGACAGCTATGTACATTTAAGATTTTACTTCATGTTTCCATTTATTCCAATAGAAATAAGTATTAATGGTATCATCAATTACTTCCTTACGAGAAAATATTAATTTAACAAATATCATTCAAATAATGATTTCTAAAAAATAAAAAAATATCATTGGGGAAGAGTCCCCACTACTTTTGCAACTGTTTTCGTGCACACACTTTCAGTGGACCCTGCATTTATAAAAAGACACGTTTCCATACCAAACAGAAACAAACAAATAAATAGTTCAGCATTTAACACACTGTCCTTCATTAGAAACATTCAAAAATTCACCTCTCAAATGAATATTCAAACAAAACAACGATAAACAAATATGCAGTTACCTCTTTTGCAAAAGGTCATGGGTCAAAAAGGCAATATAATCATATTTTTTGACTTGCATTCAGTTTTACTAAACTACTGTTTTATGAATTTATGTCAATAAGTTTGAAATCAAATGTTATAATTCAAACTTTAATATTATATGCGAGTTAATTTCTTAATTTAAATTTTAAAAAAACACATCTAAATATAGATCTCAGTGAGTTATGTGGAATGCTAAATGGGGCAGTGTTTAAAACTAGATGTTTGTGATATCAAAATACTAAGTCTATAGTTTTGTACAAATTAGAAACTCATATTATTGTTATCATGCTAAAATATGAAATAAGAACCTCATATCTTTTAATTTTGCTGATATATAGCTTATATACTGAATCAAACACAGTGGCACTGTTCGCCTCTTTCCATTTTTGAAAATGGTCCCTTATATACACTTACTTTAACATATGACATGTGAATAACCAATCGACACCTTAAAATTTCCCCAGAGTAGTTTTCTCAGCCATTTTAATCTACAGAACAGTTACCATGTTCTTTTAAACAAAGTTTTCAAGAAGGTAAGTGGTGTCTTATATACACTTACTTTAATATATGACATGTGAATAACCAATCAACAGCTTAAAATTTCCCCAGAGTAGTTTTCTCAGCCATTTTAATCTACAGAACAGTTACCATGTTCTTTCAAACAAAGTTTTCAAGAAGGTAAGTGGTGTCTTATATACACTTACTTTAATATATGACATGTAAATAACCAATCAACAGCTTAAAATTTCCCTGGAGTAGTTTTCTCAGCCATTTTAATCTACAGAACAGTTACCATGTTCTTTCAAACAAAGTTTTCAAGAAGGTAAGTGGTGTCTTATATACACTTACTTTAATATATGACATGTGAATAACCAATCAACAACTTAAAATTTCCCCGGAGTAGTTTTCTCAGTCATTTTAATCTACAGAACAGTTACCATGTTCTTTTAAACAAAGTTTTCAAGAAGGTAAGTGGTGACTTTAGACTGCTTGAATTTCATATTTTTTAAAATCTAAATGCACCTCAATTACTAAGCTTAGTAAATTATAGTGGAATTCTATGGTATCAGTGTAGTTATTTATGACTTTTATTCAACCAGACATATAAAAACTAAAAAATACTGTTTTATATCCTCTATGTGCAGAATTTTAAAAGACTTGGCAACCTATGTCCAGCAGCAACTGATACAAAGGTTGTAGTGAGAAATGTTCACTTTCTTGATTTACTTTTCTATATTTTAAGAAAAATAAGTTTAATAATTTATTTATAAATAGTAGTAATCAATATACACACACACACATATATATATAATGTATAATGATTGAAATGTGACTGTATATTACAAAATACTTGTCCATTGCAACACAGCCAAGACAGGGAAGACTACAGGCCAGTTTTACATCTGTGGCTACATAACACGAATGCACATGTACCTCATCAAGGCAAGTTACATAATGTTAGCTAGGCATGACTGGAATAAAATGAAGAATAATAAATATAACGCATCATGAGACTCAAGCTACTTCGACTAAACATTTGTATTTTCATGTTATGATACGTAGTCATTCTAGCACAAAAAGACTATTTATTTCCTAATATTTTGTATGATGGCTATGAGGTTGATCAAGTGGTGACAGATCCTACATAGCTAAAGTATAGGAGATCAGATCACAAAAAATATAAAGTTGAACTAAAAACAAATGTTTGAAATGTATTTAGGTTTTAGACATTACTCAAATTTATATTTAAGATTTTTGGGCCAAAGAACAGTTTTTTTTTAATTACAACACAAACACACTTTGTACTCAAGCCTAGTAGCAAGACAGACTATTCTTACAAAGAAATCTTCAGTAAACATACTTGATTAAAAAAATCTGATTTTTTATACAAAATACTTGAAACCTTTACTAAAAGTCTACCCTTTTGCAAAGCCATACATCTTGTATCAAAAGTTATAATGCAAATACTTAGTATGTGCAAATGTGTAGACAAACTTGTGTATATTATACCAAGTCCATAGTAAAAGGTTTAAACATTTAACCCTCTTTATTCATTAAAAACATTGAGCAATTTAAATTATTAACATGCTTTGATAACAAACAACAGTAAACATAGTTCAATGTTTAAGCCACATTCTTTCATTAGAAACACAGAGTAGATTATCTTTCTTGTGCTTCCATACCAAACAGTACTAAAATAAATATGTAGTTCAATGCCTAACCTACCTTTGTTTATTATAAACTGAGAACGGTTTGCTTTTCTCACGTTTTCACACCAAGCAAAAATAAACAAATACATAGTTCAATGTTGAATCCATTTTCTTTCATTAAAAAAAACAGTTTACCTGTCTTACATGTTATCATATTGACATGCATATTTCTATGTTTAACCTATTTTCTTCACTATACCTCACATCATACCAGCCATAAAATTCCATTATAGAAACCTTAACTGATGTGAAAACATCTTTAAAAAAATATACTCAAAACAATAAATCAACCACACATTGTTTTTTTCTCAAATATATTCAAATAATGAAAGAAAAAAATATTTCAACACATAACACCACAAATCCCACAACCATCATTTATCACAAATATGATCACAGTCAATATTAAAGAAAAACTTAAAAAATTAGAACAACCAATGAGAATGGTTAGGTAGAAAATTCAAAAAACTTTTAGTATGCAGGCCTTTCATACCAACATTGTGTGAAAAAAACAAACAATAGAAAACACTTCATATACAGAAAAATAATCAACAGACGTATAATTTATCTAATAAGGGTATTAAAAAAAGAAAATCAGAAAAAGCATGATACCTTCAATTATCAAGAGAGTTACACTTACACAATGGAATATAATAACATTATCCATTTAAAATCAAATATTTCTTTGCTTCTAACTCTAAAGTAAACAATACAAATCTCACCTGTGCAGATGGCCCTTGTATAACTTTGCACAAAATTCAAAAGCAAACAAATTTCACAAATACATTTTTTCTCAATCCAAAATTAACTTGTATTATTTTTAATTAATGTTTTAATTGTGCTCCAATTATCTTTTAGAAGTCCTCACTTTATCTTTTCCAAACTGTATAATTATTTAAAAACATTTTCTTCTAACTTATTTGATGTCATTTCACCACGCCCCCAACACATAAGTGACACAGAAAAACAAATAACATTCTTTGAAACATTACCTTATGGCTGTTCTCGAGTTATTACTCTGCTCTATGGTCCTCTTAATAAAGACGTACAACTGAAATATTTGGACATTTTAACATTATGGAGTAAAACAGGTTGTTAAGTTCTTTTGATATTTATGTTTGGTCTAAAAGAAATTACATACTGGCAACAAAGCCTAAATGCAAAATTTCTTAAAAATATACTGAAGAAAATCACAAGTCCAATAATACATTATATTTTACTTACAATAATATTAAAGCCTGCAGCTTTCATTTCAGATCTAAATTTTTGTGTGTTTTTTGTCACTTTTTCAGTCAAACTGAAATTGTCCAACAATATGTCAAACACCTAAAAGAAAAAAGAAAATCAGAAAATAGTATGTGTGCGCTAAACTACTATTTTTAAGTGTAAAGTAAAACAAATTATACTGAAATGTTCAAATATTTATATAAACTACTTCATTCTAGTTTCATTTACTATACTCATGGATTCAACAATCCTAAACATTATTTCCATCTGAATATATTATCTATATATCAAAACACAAAATATACCAAAACATTACTATTCTATAACAAAACTCATCAGAAGGGTTGCTGCATTTACCAAAGTATTACATGTTCAGGAAAACTTTTCAAGACTACATAATGAACAAAGCTCAACCTACATTTTTCAATAAATTGATATATTTACATAACAATCAAATTAATTTTTTTTGAAAATGTATTAAAAACTTTCTAACTGCAAAATGTTATACTACAAATATAATGGAATTTTTCAGGAAGCTTGATATCGTTTAAGTGAAGATGGAGGTTTTGATAAATTTTATGAATCACACAGAGGTTGAACTTAGGCAAGGTGATGTGTTTTTAAAGGTTCGGTACACCAACAGTTTCTTTTAGACAAGTCACACTTTTTGATCTATCATAACTTTATCACAGATTTACTCACAACCTGAAAATTATTTAAAGCTACATTACGTATTACTAATAAAATTATTGAAATAAACTAAAGTATGGAGAAAGTTGGATTGTTAATATGTCATGACAAATCATACATCAACCAAGTAAAACTATAAGATGCAAAGGGTAAAATAACTTATCTGGGGCAAAAGTATTAATTATTAATTGTATAAAAAGACACACCATATTCATACTCAGCTCATATAAAACAAGAACACATGAATTATTATCACACAACTACCACAAGCCGTAAGGTAAAAAACAATTCACACTTTCCTTTACATTCAAAGCTACAAGTTTTCGTTCTTCTGCAATGTAACATGATCACAAACAGTTTAAATATTGGATTTACCCACAGTTCTGTTATTCTCAAGCCATATTGTACATAATAATATTGCATTACAAAAGCAAAAGTCACAAAGCATGTAATGATGGGTTACAAATGTGTAAATCATATTCTTAAGTCATGGAACATCCAATTATCACGACAATAAACCAGACTTGCACATCTACAGTAAGTACTTTTGAATATCTTTTTTAAATGGTATTTGTAATTTCTACTAATTTCTATAAATGGCTAAAAGAGTAGACTTTTATAAATTGGGTATAAAAAGTTGAACTGCATTGTTATTGCAGCCCACAATGCATGGGATAAGACTGTTTTCAATTGAAAGAAAATTTTGTTTTTGTTTTTTTATATATATATGTACCAAATTATCAATACCAAATAACTTATGGAAAATATTATTAATAATCTCTTGCCTTTTCATTAAAATTACCAAAACATGCATTACCATACATGTAATAAACATAGCATTTTTGAAATGAAATTTAAGTTTCAGAAAATGTTTTTTGAAGAAGCTGATCTTTAACAACATCAACATAAAAAATCTTCAGGCTCATATCTATATAAAATATTAATACTTTAAAAACAACTATTAGTGCAACATTGATCTGTAATTACAAAATATTGATGATAAAAAGACTTACTTTACTAGCACAAGCAACAACAGGAGGTGGCAAAGTATTAGAAAACAGATACGGTCTTGACCTTTGTCGAAGTAAGTCAATAAGTTCTTTTTTACCTGTAGTGTATCCACCTTTATGCAATAGAAATTTTAAGTAAAATTTTATTTTTTTCTGATATGTGTTAGACTCAAAAATTAAATGCAACTTTTAAATCATTTTTGTGAACATTATCCTTTTTTAACAAGTCAAAACTACATTAACTTTTTTTAGTGGATGAGCATTACTGAACCATCTAGGTGTAAAAATGCAAATTAACTTATATTGCACAGTTCAATAACAAAATGTGTTTCACAGTTGTCCCCATATTTCATACTAGCAATAATATGAGTTGCATACACACACACATTTTGTATAAAAAAAAAAACACCTTCCAATCTTGTGGACTGCCCCTGATATGAGAAATAATAATTGATCAAAATCACATACAGAAGATCACAGAATAACATTGTTTCTTACATGATAGTCATATCTTCTAAACATGTATTACTAACAAAAACAATAGCACTGCTTGAATGAGGGCCAGGTTCCAATAGGACTGGAATACATCCAAATACAGTCCCCAGTCTGTATTTGGTTAACTGCTACCATTTATCCACAGTTTCAACACACTATTCCAAAAATGTAAATATTCACTTGAAATCATTAGAACCATAAATAATCATTGTTTTTAAGATATATAATTTGCAACATTTCAATGTTTCGGTCACTGAGTTTCCCATAGTACCAACAGCGTGGTGCTACTTTGAATGGAAAACAAAATTTTATAAACCAATTTTTACCTTAGTAGAAAGCAAGGTAGTTTAGAGCAGTTTTTGTATATGCATATACTCTGTTTTTTTATAGCAAAGCCAAATTGAGCTGTCTGCTGTGTCCACTAAGAGGAACTGAGCCCCTGATTTTAGCATAAAAAATCTGTAGACTTACCACTGTACCTGCAGGGAACACTTACACTCTAATGACTAACACATTCTTAATATTTGAAAACTATGCAACTAATTTTTGGATACTAAAATTTTCAAGATTCAATGAGGCTTAGAAGAAAAAATAGCTTCTGATTATCACAGATGCACCCCAATTTGATAGCACATTGAGTGCTACTAATCTTTGCTTTTATGTATACTTAGAAAAAAAAAAAAAAAAGAGAACATACGTAAACATAAGAAACTTTTCATTTTAGCCTTATGAAACTTTAGTAAAATAAAACATCTAAAGGCAAAAAATATGTTAAGCTATGCATTTGTTGTGTTTCACATGTTATAGTTTGCCAGAAACAGTTAATGGTTCCTGTTCTGATTTACTACTTTGTTGTTTTGATGCTTGCTATGGTTACAAGGTACTGGAACTAACCCTTTTTGTTCTGACCTGAAATAAAACTTTACAATTTTAATATTATAACTCATAAAATCTTTTACCTCCAAAATTTTTTGTAAGATTTCAGCAAGAATTAAGTCTTCTATACACAATAGAGTCAGAATTTTAATGAAGTACTTTCACCCAAAAATTCATCCATGAAAATATGGAGTCTATCAGACATAAAAGACTGTTTAGTTAAAATAATTTTATTAATTAATTTATTTTTTACTTTAAATGTACTGACATTGAGGTTATAGAAGCCCTAGTGATAGACATATAAATAACAAAAATGAAGCAAGAAGGAACTGAATAAGAAAAAAATAAAGTTGTGGCAAAGAAAAGACTGGTCAGATGAAAATTAAATGTAAAATCAACCACTGGGGGAGTGAAAGGCTTAACAGTTGATATATTAGGGAGATTAACAATTTTTAAAGAGATCAGGAGAATACATTCCTAAGTTCTCTTGTCAAAGGGTAATCTAAAGTAATTGAACCCACCTAAGTGGAGTTTTACAAAAAGGCAAATGATTATTGAAAGAACAAAAAGTAACCATTATTTTTAAAGTTTAAGATACAATTGAAGAAAAACTTAAATGAAATATACATGGACACTACGGCAATAAGAAATAAAGGAAAATAGTTTAGCTCGGCAACTGAATGGGCCAAAGTGGACTTTTGACAAGAAGAGAAATGAATAGTGTTTAACATACATCTATGATCTTCATAATGTAGAGAATTTTTGAATATACATTTATTTCAAATATATACATTTTAAAAGTTAGTGGAGTGCATGCTTTTTCTTTATTACTGAATGTATTACTAATGAGTTACGGATACCTACTACAGAAGAATCCTTAGCTAAACACACCCATATACTTATTTTAATATATAAAATAAAAAAATAATTTCCTAACAGTAAAAGTGTGGATTGCTTTAAGAGCAATGTGAATTTCATGTTAAAATTAAAAGCACTTTTCTTCCTCCAAAAATTGTCTTATTTCATTTCCACAATCTATAAAAATTGAACAACCTTGTAACTACTATAAAATATACAAAATAAATTTAAATTATCCTTTTTTCCTTTTAGAACGACTTCAAATTGTAACATGAATATACATTTGTTTATCCTAAATAGATTAAAAATCTTGTAACAGTACCCATCTGTTTCTACTTAAATATTATTGTTTTATTTCCCTTTCAGCTGTGTCTAGCTAGTCATTCTACCACACAAGTTGTAGTTCACTTGGAAAATGCATAGCTCATTTTATCCTATCCAATTACATTAGGCATGAGCTACTAGCAAGCTGCTAGTAGGCACACATTATAAAAATGTTTTAATAATATTATTTTTTATCATACCCAGTCTAATTGTATATAATGTAATCAATTTATAATGTTTAAATTTTAGTTTCTGTTACAACAATAAATAAAGAATATATTTAAAAACAAGAAATATAATAGTTATCTGGATCTTTTTCTTTGTTGTTGACTGTCAATGACACCCTACTCTTTTGTACTGACAATACTACTACAGTAAAATTTTTTATTTAATTAACTAATGCACCAAAGAACACAGAATAATATCAAGCAAAATGCAGAAAATTTCTGATATATATAATTTCTCTGGCTTTCAAAGCAAGTGACAAGAAATTCAGTGAAGTTCATCAGTGTGTTTCCAGTGGGTATAAAACTAACTAAAAGTGAGATTGAATTTTCAGTGCAAAAAGTTCAACAACATGATAATTAATATGTAATTTTATTAAGTCAAACCTTAGTTTTCTATTGGTTATAAATAATATAGTATTAAGCATCAGAGAGAACTATTGGTAATTTCTGATTAAAAAAATGTGGCAGGTGGGTGTGGCATGAGCTTCCAGAGAAACCCACATTCCCACAGTGATAGAACCTTGCAAGCAGTATGGGTGTGGAAAAGTAAAAGCTCCATTGAATAGAGTTGAAGAGAAGAAGGATAAGCCAAAGGAAAGGAGTTGAAAAAGACCATAAATCAATAAGATATTAGGTATGAGACAGGAAAGACTTGATAATCCAACCCACTCAAGTAGCTTTTGACAGAAGATGAATGTGATGCAAAGAAGCCAGTCATTCATGTAGAGGTGTATGCATAATTCCTCAGCATGCAAAAGTTTTGACCACCCAATAAAAGAAATACAGAGCTAAAGAAAGTCCAAAAGTCTAGGCATGAAACTAATGTGATGATCAAATTGAAGATAGTGTCTGCACTCTACTGAAGTAATGCTAACTTCAATTTTCATCATAAACTGATAAAAAATTGCAAATACAAATAACAAAGGTAAGTTATCACTGAAAACTTTCAAAAGCAAAGCTACATCAAATTATCTGCTGTGTCCACCAAGAGGAATCAAACCCATTTTTTATCATTATAAATTCGTACTTATCACTGTCCTAGGACTGGTCTTGAAATATAAAACAGTAGTAACAGAAATAAATGATCTTCAAACTTTGTATGAGAAAATTAAAAAGAGAAATCTATAACAAGAGCACAATAAAAACATGTCTTGACAAATGAAAAGTAATAGTTTAGCAGAATCAAACACCAAGCATCAAAAGGGTGTGGCACATACTTCTATTGGTCGAGTGTTGTTGCATGATGATCTACATGAAAGAAACAGTTGAATAATGATAATCATAGAATATATAAAAATGCTAGGCTTACATCATGTAAAAACCTTTTTAGTATATAGAGGACAGCACTGAACAAGAATAGCTATAGTTTTCAGTGGAAAAAATCAGAAAGTGGCTGAAATTTCACTGATAACAACAACAACAAAGACTTATTACATAGTGAAAAACAACCTTCTTAAGCTGATGGATTTTACTGGTAAACTAGATTATATAAAAGCATAAAACATTTTCTTACACAAGCACTATCTAAATATCCTATTACATACTGGTATGAAAGGCAAAATGCAAATTATTTACAATGAAACAAAGAATACTTCACAGAGCTACATTATTTATTGTACAAAACACTTCACCTGCAGCACCACCAAGAGCCTTTCCAAGGGTTGAATTAATTATATCTACTCTTCCTGTTACATTGAAATACTCCTCAATGCCTCTAAAAGCAGAAAAAAATGTAATTGTTTGAAAAATAAACAAACAGGAAAAATAATTAAAATTATAAAATTGTCATCAACTGAATGAAAACAATATTAATATTCTTTCAAAGAATACAATATTTATGTTAAAAAATGTTTACATTAAGTATATGTGAATTAAGTTTATTTGATACAAAACCTGTACATTGTTATAGAATGTGTAGAGCAAACCAAGGAAAACAAAACAAATTCTAATGCTAACCTTCCAGTTCTGCCAAAGAATCCTGTAGCATGACATTCATCAATAAAGACCATTGCTTTATATTTTTCTGCCAGATCGCATATGTCTCTAAAAAGAAGGAATGCAATTAAACAAAATATGAAACAAACAGCAGTGAATACATTCATTTAACAACTGTTTGAAAATAAAATATAAATTTCAATATATTTAATAAACAAATACTGTAACATAAATCAATACATTTATTAAAAAAGAAGCTTACATACTACTCTCAAAATGAAATTTATGACATTACTTATCCCTACTGATTTTGGTTAGCCAAAATGTGAATGTCACAAATTTTATAGAGAATTAAATTCAAAATCTAATGAAACAACTTTATTATTGAATGTTAATAAACTTAGTATAAAAATGTAGCTTATAATTCCTATGTTAATACAAATTATTATTTCTTAATTTCAGAACAACATACACAAATATTCTTCACATTCCTGTACCACATGATACTTCTTTGCTACAAATTGCCCACTGAATATTTACTTTCTACTTTATATGATCTTCTGAGTTTGTCACGAATTATAAATTTCTAGTACAGATATATTGCTAAGCCATAATGTAAAATTTAGCCAAGTTTCTCGATTTACCGAGACATAAAGAACCTACTTGCCATGCTACTCCTGCTATATTGTCTTTAAAGAAAAAAAGACATTGCTATTGGTCTTGTTTAAAAACAACAGAAAGACCAAACTGTCCAAGTACATGAAGGTCTGTTTTATTTAAACAGTAAAAGTCAATCATTTGCCATTAAAGCTCAACATGTTTGGACCAAAGATGCTGATCTAATAATATATGTAAATAAAAAACTTAAAATAATGTTTTTTTTTACATCATTCAAAGTGTCTAAAAGCAATTTAAATATACAAAAAACATTGAAAGATGTATTACATACATAATGTTTAGGTTCATAAATGCAAACAATAAGAAAAAACTTACAGGTTCATATTCAGACCTATATAGTAGCAGGTAATATTATTCAGTATTTTAATTGTGTAGTAACTTGTTATTATATTTTTCCAACATATTTTAGAGCATTTAAATAATATTTTGTTAAATACCCAGTGCACAAATTAATTAACATTCCTTATGCCACTCTACATTATACTACCAATATTATTAGATGGTGGTGATGAATTTCATATTTTGCTACAAAAACTACATTTTTAATGAGTGAGTCAATCATTGATACTAATTACAGCTTTGAAATTTTTATTAAGTCTTAACAGCAACAGTCTTGTGAAACAAAACTCCCCTCACTTTTCAAGAGTTTTGTAATTTTAAAGTCTGTCCTTTTAATCTATTAATCCTTTGGTAGAGTTTTAATCCATTTTGTAGTAAATCCACTGGATTCGGATTTGCAATTGGTATTACATTTTGATCAAAACAAGCTCTCCACTTCAAGTGAAACTAAAAATCAATGTAGCAATCAGTATTTTTCTAATTATCACTTTACTTATGTTTTCTAAAGATTATATTTCATTTTTTCACTCTTAACAATAGCACAATCTAACAAAAGCACCATAAGAAAAACGAAACTTGATATGTTAATGTGCTAAATTATCTAATTAAGCTTACCTCATCTTGTTGAAAAAAAAACACTTCTTTTCAGCTGCCTTATCACAATTCAAAGGAAATATATGAAATAATGGTTTCTTGAAACATAACACATCTTATCTTTACAAAGAAAGACTTCAGTCAATAATTAATCTATTGCAATTAAGTTGACAACAATTTAAAAATACTGAAACAAAGGTTAATATTTCCTACACTGAAAATGTACTTCCAATAAATACCTATGCCTACATAGTAGCTTTTCTTAATTTGTGCTGCCTTTTACATGTCCAATTCTTGATTGCCACTAGCCTCAAAGCTCTCACCTGACATCACGTTAGTATGTGGTATAGTTGCTCTGAAGGATGCAGAAACTATCCAACAACAGGTGAGCAACTCACCCTCCTAGTACTGCTGACTCTATCTATATTGTAGAACACAATCATAACTCCACAAGGTAACAAGAAGAAAAAGAAAGAATGATGGGTGGAAAATGTGACAGTTTTGAAAAATGTTAACTTTTAATACAGTACTTTACATCCACTCATATGATAGCCAGAATTCCACACTGAAATGGTGTAAGGACTGATAAAAAATCAACTAGATGAGCATTCTTCAGCAGACATCCAAAGATAGTTCATGGAGTGTGATACCCTAATATAGTGGGTCAAACCTGTGACCATACCACATCTGTGCCATGTGTAAAGATATATGGTGCTAATCTGGGTGGAAAGAAGGCAAGTACAATCCATAAATGAACATGCCAAATGGCAGCTAGGTTGCATCAAAGAATATTCAGTAGCCCTACTCCAGTCCAAAACCAGAAGCCATTGGGTATTTGTCTTCCAGTCTATAGCAGGAGGAGGATCTTAAGTGTCTTCACCACAAGACCCAGGAGCAGAAGGGAAAAGCAATTTTCAAACCAACAACTCATGCATGACACATGTGGACCCAGTACACAACCAACACCACACTACCTAGGAACCCAACATCCAGGTAACAGTAGAATGAAAGAATTCAAATGTGACCTACTCAAGTTCAAGATCAAATCACCTGGAAAGTCCAGCCAGAGAGGTGAACTGCATATGGTGGGTTCTTCCTGTTCAAAATTAAATGGCTTCAAGATTTTGTCTTTTAGTTTGCAGTAGAAGAATAGTACTCATCACCTACATCAAGAGAACATAACAGCTCTACTTTTGACTAAGTAAAAATGGTCATACCCAGGAGGAAGCCTCTATAGTTAACCATCTTTGTAGCTAGGAACTGTTACATAATATAGGCAACTGAAGGGGGAGAGGGTGTCATGCAGTGGTATACTGGAGAAATGAAACATTTTAAGACTGTACAAAGAATGAACATAAAAAGTAGACTAGTCTTGGTATATTCAACTAGGCCAAGAGGTATGGGCAGCAATCCAAACACTGCTTTACTCATGATAGGACAAGAGTTGGTACAGTCTGCACAACTTATGATGTAATATACTGTGAGAAACCCTCAAGCAGTCTTGCAGAATACCCCATCTTATCACTGAATACTACAGACCTTTTAAAGGTTGCATGGTGCAGATTAAGAGTTAAGTATACTGAGACAAGTCCCATCTGTCACTGAGTAGGATCCCTGTGGAGGTCAGATATACAAAAAAAAAAGAATTATCAGATTCAGAACCTATATTTGGAAAAAGAGATGGCCAGAAGGTGAGAAAGATCTGCAAGAAATGTAAGTCAAGTAGTTCACACATCAGCACACACAAACACAAGTGAAGAGCCAGAGAAACAGTAAGGTGTCACATTTAGTTAGAGGAAACTTGAAAGAGTTTGTAGTTGTAGTCATCCTGTGAGCACAACAGAAAAACTATCTTGAGGTAATGAGTAATTCCAAATAATAATTAGATAGCAGCATTAAAGATAAAGGAGCAGATCAGGCCAAATTACAATGAACTATATGGATAAGACAGAAAAAATATTTTGGAAGAGAATGATAGTAATAGTGAAAAATGAAAGGAAAATTAACAGGCAGAACAGAGTTATAAGAAAGACTCAACGTGTAGTATTCAGAATGAAGGAAATCATAATGGGGAAAAAAAAAGAGTAGGAGCAAAAGCATTATATAAAAAGTCAGAACAGTTATGATGGGCAAAAGCATCTATAAGAAGAGTGTTAAGATGACAGCACAGTCATTGAACACCACAGAACTGAGCAACCAATCACTGGGATGTATCTTTCCAAGTCTTAAGAGATGATCCACAACAAGATTCAGGGCACTCGGAATAGATCAGGTTCTTAAATGTACTTGTACAGAATGGGCTTAAGAAAAGACGTCAACAGTGTGGAAACAAGGAGAGTGAGAAGTGTGTCCCTTGTGATCGATAAAGGAAACAACTGCAAAGTTGATTGTGTATATCATCTGGAAACATCTATAAACCATCCTTAAAAAAAAAAGTTCAAAAATGTAATGTACTGCCCAAAATTCTATGATATGGAATTGAAGGGACAATATTTCATGATACCAAGAACCTGAATTCATGTGAGAGTAAAGACATATTCCAAATCTTGTCAGAGAAACATTTTGAAATAGGACACCTACTATGGAAAGTTTTATCAGGCCATCAGACAAAGTCTTTGAGTAAGAAAGGAAAAATGAAAATTATTGAGTACAAGGGATTACAAGTAAGGATCTAGTAAGCATTGTATACTTCCCAATGAGATACAAGATTTCATGGAAGTCTAAGTCCTCAAAAGAGAAAAAGTTTCCTACATTGTTAGGGAAGAAGAGGATATGGCATTGGAAATTTATCACTCTACATTGTTCATAAGATGAGTAGAAGGCTAAGTCCTGCAGATGTACAAAAAAGAAAAAACCAAAATGAATGAGAAATGAATGTGTGCAAGATGTGAGTCTTCCAAGTTGAACCAATAAACCCAAACATGCTGCCTCCTGAAAAAGGAAGTAAGGATAGCTTTAAAAGACTTGCTGGGAAGAAAAGTATCTGAGATATCCACCTTAGTCATATCCCTAGATCTTGGTAACAGACCACCACAGGGTAAAAATTCCTATTAGAAAGTGACTGAGAAATGAAGAATGTAAGATTCAACTTATTTACAGGTTCACTAAAAACCACAAGAAGATGGGAATAAAAACTGGGATGAGGAATCCATCTCATAGTAATTGTAATCATTATGAACCAACACTGCCAAGAAACAATCTCTCTTGGAGGATGTAAAATAATGAGAACAGGAGACAGTGGAGAAGAACAGGGAAAAAAAGAAAGGTTAAGGCACTCTCAAAAAAATCTCAGTACTCAAAAATTGGTCACAAATGGAGAGCACAGGTTCATAAATCAAACAAAACAGGCCCATCAGATAGTAAGCATATAGGCCATTCACCACCAATACTGACAGCATTGAAATCTACAAATAGAGGAAAAATGGATAGAAAATGGAACAATAGGTGATGATGCAGAGAGAAAAGGAAACAGGAGAATACACAAAGAAGAACAGAAACACACTACTGAAGAAAAGATAAGTGAGTATGCATTAGCCAGAAACCCTATGGATGAATTTAATTTCTATGTAAAAAAATTAAAAGTAAAATAATGGAAAAGGGTTATGCATGCATGTAAAAAAGCCTAAGAAAGACAAACAAAAGACAGAAGATCTGACCCCAAAGCCTGAAGAAAAGTATATGAAAAGCAACAAAGCATGAAATCATATAGCATAATAAAGGAAGAGAGACAAGGCTGGTTGGTTGATTTAGAGTTTTATGGCAAAAAAGCAGCTAGGCTATCTGTGCCAAACATCTAGTAAAAAGGTAAAAGTATTTTAATACATTTACTATTCATAAAAGGAAATGAAGGTAAAACAAATCAGCATTTAAAACCATAAATAGCAAAAAACCAATGTGGACATCCGGTCTACAATGTTAATAAACTATAGTAAGAGAAGTTTTAAAGGACTTTCTGTAGCAAACTGGTAATTATCTTAACCCACCAAGAAGACTAACAGGTAAGTACAAGAACCAACGTCAGTCACCTGAAGTTGCCTTTTCCAGTCCTGGTTCCCAGTTATGTGTCATTATGGCCACTGTCAAAAAGTTAAGTAATAAGAGGTTTTTAAAGGCATGTAGCAAAATTTTAATAACTTGCCAGAATGACTAACGAGTAGTTCAAACAGATAGTACAAATAGCAGTGTCAGTCACCTGAAGTTGGCCTTTCCAATCCTGGTGTTGAGTTGTTTAATGTCATGGCCAATTTCTAATTTAAAAGTGAACTAGAAAGACTGATTCTTAAACTGGAAGCCCACTAAACAAGGGTTTAATGTATAAATTTAAAAACTTACATGACATTAAAACGTATAATGAACTGTAAAAAACTAAAATCTTTATCAAGGTGGACAGTGTCATCATCACCAATAACACTGTCTAGCGTTACAAACAAATGGACATTTTTAAAATGGTGCTGTCATTGAGATTCATAACAATGGCAAAAAAGTAAAATGTGGCTTATTGTGATCTGAGTGTTACACAGATTACACACTGGTGTATCAGTTCCAGATAAAAGAAAACAATGAGTTAAAAACTGTGACCAAGGCAGAGTATAGGTAGAACAACTTCCTCTTTGCAATCCTTACAAAAGCAAGACAACAAAAGTCCAATATAGGGATTTATTTAAAAAAGCTTGTTTTCACGTGCTCCCTCCAAGTCGACTGCCAGCTAGCATGGAGCAGAGCATTGAATACAGAACCATAGTCCATGTATGGGACAAGCACAGCAAAGATAGTGCCAGAGCAGATAGACTTTGCTGCAGTATTGGTGAGCTTGTTCATGCAAATACCAACGTGGCCCAGTATCCAGAAAAACATGACAGAGGTAGATGCTAAAGAGAAATGGGCCAGACAGTTTAAAATATCAACGAGAACACAGTATGAACCAACGTGAAGCGATTCCAGAAACAGTAAAGAACTAAGCGAGTCAGTATAAATAGTGCAATTTGAGTACTGCTTAGCTTCTTTGTGATCCAGGGTAGAAGAAATGGCATACAGTTCAGTAGTGAATACAGAAGCTGTAGAGGGGATTCTGCATGAACCACCAAACCACAACAAACCATGGCAGAGCTCACACAGTCACCTGATTTTCAACCAGTTGACTAGATAGGAATGGAAGGATGGTTCAAAAGATGTTCAGCAAATGGCAGACAGTATTTCTAATCAGGAGTCTCTACTTTTCTCAAATGACTTAAAGACAGGTCACAATTGGGGATTGTAAGAAGCCACGGTGGGATGGTCCGACCAGCGGATAAAGCAATGTTATCCCAGGACAGACCCAATTCATCCAAATGCACCTGGACATGTAGAACAAAAGGAGCAATAGGAGACTGACTGGTCTGAAAAATCATGGCCCATCGAGGAAGGAAAACACAATCCCAGGTGTGATGCTTTGGTGAGGAATAAAGCATATACTAAAGACAGTTGCACATAGCAAAGGTGCAAAGAAGGTTCACAAGACTCTACATAGAAGCTCTGAACTGGGGAGGTACAGAAAGTCTCAGTGCATAGGCAAAGTCCATGATGATGAATGGGGTCCAGCATCATTAAGGCTGAGGGTTTGGCAGAGAGATAGACAAGTGATCCATAGTAGAGTTTTAATCTGATAAGAACACAATATATCTTTAGCTGATCAGAATCTTCAAGACATGGTTGTTTACCTATCAACTGTTTTTTCACTATTTTATTTAAATTTGTATTTGGAGGATTGATAGAAAAAAAAAAAGAAAATTTTGGTGCTCACTGACCCCACCTACCATGGAGCCCTACAAGGGGACACACTACAATGTCAAGGATGGACACTGCAGCAACGCCAGGGTTTCATGAGCATTATACCCAAACACCAGCATTAGAGACAATGTCCACAACACCTGTTGAGAACTTCCAACACTGGTACTTGGTTGACCCTAGCCCAAGTGGACCAGCCGACTAACCCAAGGGGGACCACACAAAGGCTGCCTGTCTGCAGGAATTCAAGGCCAAAGTAGTGTGTTAGGGTTGAACCCTCAACCACTAGAATCCTCTTCTCCCCTTCTTGGGTCACCATGCACAGCAAACATGTGGGTGGATGTTTAGACCCCAGAGAAGATAAAATGAAAGAACAGAACCTTCCCTGGGAGGTCCCCTCCCCACATACAGGAATCCACACTGAGAGGAAGAGAGACAAGGTATCTAAGCTCCAAAGTAGTGGTAAAAATAACTGAATGCATAGAATACCATGTTAGCCACGAAATCATAGAAAAAGGCTGAGGGCATATAATGAGACAAAGGTAGGTAGAAAAAAAAAGACAAAAGCTCTTCCAGCATGAGTGAGAAACATAGATGGAGGTATATCAGGGACAAAGAAAGGCTCATGCTGAAGGATATGCTCCATCACTTCTCCCAACAAACATAAACAAACCCATTGCCCATGTAGTTGGTAGAATAGCTTGAGCAAAGCCACACTTCTTCATACTAAACAAAGTGAAAATTACTGATAATTGTGAATCAATGTCTTTACAAGTACTTCCTAATGAAGAATACCGATACCTGAAAAATTCATGAGTAAAAAAAGACAAATTGTTACACACAAGTAACAAACAGAGAAGTGGTAATTGTGTTTTACAGCATAGATGGAGTCAGATGTTTTAGAAGACCATTTCACTCTTATTGGCGAAGGGTTGTCGCATGCTCATTTGTAGTCATAATACCACATGTAAAGATGTGATATTAAGTGAGAATCTCAGGACCAGTGATTAGAATAAATTGCATACACAGAGAGCAGCATAAATTGAATAAAGTTATTATATGAAAAGAGGTAAGGTTTCATATTAGGAAAATGGGATTCAAAGAAACAATGTGAGCTTTCTAACTTTTAGAAAGTGTCAGATACATTGCATTTTAAGAAATAAACTATCACATAATGTATCTTGATTTTTAGAAAATCTACCTTAATGGTGCAACATTCCCATCCATGCTAAAAACTCCATCTGTTGCAATCAGTTTTATACGAGCTCCTTGACATTCCTTAAGTTTTTCTTCTAAATCTGTTGATTTAATGTAAATAGTAGCATATTTAGGTATTTTAAAAATGTTGGATTTTAGAAAAACACACATTAAACTAAACAAATGTGGTTGTTGAACAAATAAAAAACTACAAAAAACAACAAATAATTGTTTCCATATACCCACTGTCATTAAATGTTATGATTTCAACATTGGCATACAGAAACATCATTAAAAAAATCCTAACAAAATATAAGAATACAAGTAAGAAAACTTAAAGTATTACTGTAGAACTTCAGTCAGTTTTAATCTTTCATTTTTGTATCAATTACCAAATACCTGTTTCATTTGCCAGATATTAATTAGTGATATTGGTGTTTCTACAGGGACTTTATTTTTGTTAATAATTTTAAACAATTCTTCCATTAACACATAAAGATACTTATAAGCCCTATCATGCTTGTGCAACTTTCTAAGAGCTACTTTATATCAATAAAGACACCTTAAGTCTGTATTAACTTCAGAACTGTCGGAAGAATTTATTGGAATAATATATAAACTACAAATTGAATTTATACAGGATGAATATTCCTAAAAATAACTTCAGCATTTTCTAATTCTATTCCAAAACATACCTGAATTGGTACAATATTTAATACTGTCTTATGTCAAATACCAACCATGCAATCTTTTTCCCCTCATTCAGAGCTCAAAGCTTGAAAGTATAATTTATAATTAATTCTGCATGGAGCAACACTAGAGAGTTACTTCAGCCAAACCAAAATTTCATTTTCTCAGTCACTGATATGACACAAATAAACCACAATGAAAAACATTATATGAGTATTCTTATTTCTTTTCATGCACATTGTGCTTATATATTAAGAGTAAAAAACCTAAAAAACAGACAATTCTTGGTGAAAGGACAGGTAAAATATTTATTATTACGGCAGATTAGTTTCAGTAACACTTATCACATATCATCAGGGCTAATATCTATAGTGCTAGCTTAGAATATATTCAGCTACAAACTGCTGAAGGTGAGTTAATTTTGAAAACCAAGGTCAGAAATTAAGGGCTGGAAAATTAGTCATAAATGAAAGAACACTTAAGTTAACTAATTACAAATGGGACATGTTGACTGGTCCATTTGCTTTATTTACATACACACAGGTTTATTTCTAATTATACAACCACTCTCTCTGAACTTCCCTTCCATATTTATTCATGCATTTCTTAAGATCTTTACATTTTTCTTGCCGAAATTATCATCACAGTTGCAGAAATGTCTGGTTACAGAAGAAAACTTGGTGTTGCAATGTTTTATGTCATGTTGGTGTTCTTTGAACTTTGTTTTCAATTTCACTTTTGTTTGTCCAATGTTCACTTTATACCACAACTGTAAAAAAGATGGTAACTTTCATCTTTTTTTACCATATCTTTATTTAGTGGTTTGTAGCTGAATATATTCTAAACTAACACTGCAGACATCAGCCCTGATCATGGGCAATAACTGTGCTACCAAAACCAATCTTTTGTGAATAATAATAAATGCTTTACCTCCATTGTGCTAAAAAAATGGTTTTGCAACTTCCTATTGTTAATCACTATCTTACATAACTGTTTTATCACAGACAATTAAGTTAGAAAAATAATTTAATATACAACATATTTCACACTAAAGTTAGTAAGTGGTTGTCACTATAATAATCAGTGATTTTCCTCAACAGCTGGATTGTTTTGAAAGAATTGTGAATGCATGTATATCAGTAAAATTTATAAGCTTTGCAACTTTATCTTAGAAATATTCAAAATTTTCTACATGGAATATTAAATTTTTTGTGGTTTGGCTAACAAGCAAAAAATATGTATTTAGTTGTCATTCAAATTTGTGTTTAACATTTTGTCCATTGTACCACAAATAGCAACATGTAAAAGGATTACACATGACCTTTTCAATGGTCTTTACCTGTTTACTAATTTATTAATATTCTGTTTATGTTCACACTAAAATATTGTAGCCAGAAACTCTACCGTGATATAAATAAATGTTTGAAAGTTTTATTGTAACAAGCAGCCTTAAAACTCACACCTGATTTGATTTGGTCCTTTGGTTACCTTTTATATTTCGATGTTGATAACGCATTTTTTGGGCTTTACACAAACGAATACCATCTATGATAGAAGCATGATTCAACTCATCAGATATGACTGCATCCTCAGGTGTCAGAAGAACTTCAAACAAACCAGCATTGGCATCAAAGCAACTAGCATACAATATTGCATCTTCTCGATCATGGAATTTAGCTACTTTTCTTTCCAATTCCTTATGAAGATCCTGTTATTAAATTAAAGTAAATATCCAATTAAAGTATTATAATGAAAATTTACTACATGATGTTAAAATGGAATGAATATTTGTAGAATGGATGGCGACTACCTGTTGTGGAGACAAGTGTAGAGGATGATGTTTCAAAAGTCTTCGACCTTTTGAAAATGTTGTCCTGTGCACTTGTTCCCACAATTCACCATGAATACTCTGTCGAAACAATCTATCAAAGAATGAATATTGCAATAACATATCCCATAATTTCATCTATAATTTACAAAAACCATTTAAAAATTACTGTTTTTCTCAGTGTAGTTTAACATGAATAAATCTTAACTAGATCTTCACTATTTAAAAGTGTATCATTCAGACTTTTATATCTTGATGCAAAAAGTATTTTAAAATATTAGATACTATAATGAATATAAATTGTACTTATTTTAACAGTTATTCATTAATTATCATTATTTTAATTTGAATATATTTTACAATTAATATTCACAGGGCTCTTTTCAGTTTACCATATTATTCACATTATGTTATCATGTCAACAAGTGCTTCGGCTTTATCATACCCAAATTATCTGTTGGGTTTCAGAACTATACAAAATACCCTACTAGCAGTTGCAAAAGATAAACTGGGTTGATATGCTCTAACTGGAAGTCTTTATAGCGCCTAGTTTAAAAGTATTATTAGTTCCATAGTGATACTTCCTAATCTGTTTGTAATTTCTAATGAGCACATTTTGATTAAACACATGGGAGCCTCGAACAGCTAATTCAGGCTCATGATAGTTTTTTTTACATAGTTTACATTATTACCTGTTATTTCTTAGAGCCTCATTTACCACTAGCTTGATCAAGATAACAATTATATGTATTACAATATAGTTTTATTAGTTAATTTTGGACACTTCATTTTCACAACTTGGTTGAGATGTTTACTAATAATCTAGTATTTGTAATAGAAATGAAATTCAAATGAAGGAGATTACATGATAAAAGACAGCCTTCAGTACAACCATGTGTTACAGAAGTGTGGGTGTGAAAATAACAGCTGGCTGTAAGTTAAAACTGGGACTTTTTCTGTGTTTAGCCACATTCACATGTATTCAATCTTCTTGACCATTCAAACTGTATATACTACAATTAGTACCTTATTCTCCCTAGCCATAAGTTTATAATACTTAAAGAAGGATTGAGGTTAAATAATAACACCAATTTTACAACTATGTACATAACATTATATATAACAATTGTGTCAACAATGACCAGTTTTCTACTATAAAAGAACAATATATGTTTATACACGACAACAGGGAATCAGATACATTTAGCACTGGAAATTTGGCATGATACTCTCAATCATTAGTGAAAGTTATGATTCTAAAAAAGTAAGTATACATAAAGAATTAGCAGAAACCATTACTTTTCCCATGATCTTTGAGGTAGCATTTTAATACTGTAATCATAAATTGTTTTGTACATTTACAGCATTAGATTTCAGTTCTCTCCTATTGTACTGCCTTATAGTAGTCACTTTCACTTTGTCTGACTGGTCACATTTTGTTTTCTATCAATCATTTCAATCTATAAATAAACTATAGTCACACTATCACATTTAATATGGATTAGCTTTTCCAGTATTCACAGCTTAAATGGCACTTATCAGGAAATATGCTATTCAACAAAAGTGGTTTCCAAATTGTGTATCATAACACACTTGTATGTCATGGCACATTACTAAGAGTGTTTTGCAGGTTTCACAATGTTAAAAATAATTAAGACCACAAAAAACAAAAACAAAACTGTTGTATCAGGTCATCCCTCGGGTAATGTCTGATTTTAGGTTCAGAAAAATAGAAAAGATTTCAAATGCTTTAAATGTTATTTAATCAATAACGTATGTTCCATTATTATTAATTACTTCCTGCCAATGTTTCACAAGTTTATGTATGCCACTTCTATAAAATTCTTGGGGCGTGGAGAAATATAATGTAGAGATAGAAGTTTTGACATTTTCATTTGTTCAAAATTCTTTTCCATCAAGATTGTTCTGCAAACTTTGGAATAGATGATAATCAGGTGGGACAAGGTCTGGAGAATAAAGAGGATGTGGAAGTTTTTCCCAGTCTAGCTCTTCAATCTTTGCACAGATGTGATCCTTGCTGTATGGAGCTGTGCATTATCTTGGTGTAATACAACACCTTGATGATTGATCAAAGCAGGCCTCTTTTCTTTCAGTACAACATTCAAGCACTCTAACTGTTAACAGTAAAAGTTTAATGTAACAGTTACATTGAATGGCAGCAACTCGAAAGGAATCACATTAACAATATCCCTCCAATATATATATTTAAAAATGGCTTGTTTGGGTTGAGAAAATTTTTTATGAAGAGGAGTGAACAATATTTCGACCTTCTTCAGTCATCATCACCAAAGAAGGTGGAAACGTAGTTCGCTCCCCTACGTAAAAAATTTTCTCAACCCAAATGAGCCATTTTTAAATACATATTTTTCTCTACAAGTGGGTTTTCTCGTCATCACTGATTAATATCCCACCAAATACTTAAAGACTTTCCTAGAGTGAAGATCCTTTTGGGGTTGTACTTTAGCCAGTTTGCCTGCAATGAGCCATTGTCTGCAGTGCTTAACATTTTTATATTTTTCATTTCCAGTCATTAACCTGACAAAAAAAAGTAAGTTACATTAATGAGAATGCAGAGAAGTACAAATATCCACTCTTGCTCTAAGGTTGGCTTATGTCGAATCACGGAGGACCCATTTTCCAAGTTTCAACATTTCCAAGCTGTTGCAGATGGTGGTGAACTGTTGAATGGGTCGAATTGAGCTTCTGTGCTAGTTCTTCAACTGTTACAGCACAATCTTCAAAGTGCAGCCAACAGCAAGCCATCATTAAACTCAACAGGACAACATTATATGTCTAATGTGGTGCTCAGACGCATCAATCTTTATAAAGGTTTATTTTTTTAATGATCTGAAAAAGTAGAGTTGGCTCAATTTCGTTCATTTGTCTGAACATTTTTATACATGTCCTACTACATATTTTAGTCATTAAAGCCTTCTACAAAGATAGAAATGATGATGCCCTTTCTGTATTAAATTTTCAGATATTACTTATGAGATGACCTGATATATGGCAGCTGGGGTGTTGTACAAATCATTTTAAGCTGGTTAGGGTGTTGACAGTTAAAAATGTTTGGAAACCATTGCTGTATAATCAGCAAAAGCTCATATACTTTAAAATTTCAAGTAAGATTCTTGTTGTTATAAACAAACTAGTGCACTAATATACTATAATTCAATTATCTACACGCCAGCAAAACTACAGAAATCTCTGTAGAGCATATTCACCCATTTTGTTTCAAGTTAATATTACATCTTTCTAATATGCTATCCAAATGCAAGGCAATGCATGTTCATCATTAGTGAAGATAGGTTCTTCATTTATTACACACCAAGTTATAGTAGTGATGAAATAATACAAATAAGACAGTCATTTGATAATTTACAACTCAGCCACTATGAATATAAATAATATATATAAAAGGACAAAACTTGTTCTATTTAAATATTATGTTTGTTCTAAAAGATTGAGCTCTCAAAATTTTACATAGCATTGTGTTCAGTTAATTACATTTGTATGTTTGTGATGATAAATAGGTGAGCTACAGAAGTGAAAAACAAGTCTTTATTTTGGTACTTAGCATAAATTTAACACCAGACATCAAATGGTTTGAAAATAACACTGTATATCCATCATTACATGTATGAAACACTTGTAATTCTAACATGGAGCTTTAAGTGTTTTCTTCACACTGTAAAACAACAAACAAGCTTAGTCCTTAGAAGTTCAGTTTTAGTTTGTTTAATATCTGGACAGTAAGTAAAAAAAAAATCCTTTTTTTAAATTGAAGAATAGTTAGTTAATGTTCTATTATCATAAGAATCTGAGTTACTGAAATAGAATAACATAATATATTAAATCACAAGTACAAAAAAATAACAAAAACATGTGGTTCACCCATTGTACAACACTAAATAACATTCAATTTCATGGTAACACCTATTCAGTTAAATCTATTCTACAATTTGTTTTGAGAGATATATAAAATATTTCTCCGAGAGAGCAGATACATACATTAGCCCCAGTTAAATTACCTGTGTTCCACAAATAAATCGAACAGAACTGAGTCCTGCCCCATACTTGTCTAAAGCTTTTTTGCCTGCTTCCACAACAGCTGGATGACTCTGCCGAATAAACCAAATTTCCAATTAGCCACATTGATTACAGCTACATAATACTATAGTAGACATGAACACAGTTAGAAAAATTAGCTGGAATACAACAAAAAAATTATACTGATGTCATTACTGAATAACAAAACTATCTTTTCTCACTGTAAACCAATCAAGGTATCTTTCAAAGTTCAATCATTTAATACTTTCTTAATGAGGTCAGCAGATTTAGAACTAATTTCATCCATCATGAATATAACAGTCTTAGCTTGAACCATAAAATGCTTAGTATCACAATAAAAACTAAAGTATTTCAAAATTAACATTTAAATATTTTTATTGCTTAGTCCATTAAGTTTCTAATTCTAACCTTTGAATCAAACTGTATATATTAAGATATTTTTTACTGATATTTTCCACAAAATTATGAACATGTGGATACATATTTCAAGTTTTTATACTTTTTAAAGAATTAATTACAACCTATTTATTCACATATGTATCCTACTTCAGAAAAATGAAGTTTTTTTGTTGTTTTTTTTTAATTAAGCACAAAGCTACACAATGGGCTATCTGTGCTCTGCCCACCACGGGTATCGAAACCCGGATTTTAGCGTGTAAGTCCACAGACATACCGCTGAGCCACTGGGGGGCCAGAAAAATAAAGACAAGAAAACAACAGGCATGATGTGTTTCTAAAAATTTAATAGTTAGCTGAATTCCTGTTACTAAATTAAATCATACCAGTTCTTTATAATTTCTCTTTTTTGGATATAACACTGACGGAAACTGTAAATTGTCCTTTCATTTGGATATTGGTAAAAAACAATATAAAAACTCTACAATGCTTTCTGTTATGCCACTAAAATAACCTTAACTGAAGTTTCATTATGAAACAATCTATTATCATTATCTCAATTCATTACAAAAAAATAACTATAAAACCTCACTTCCTTACTTAGAACAGAGAACTAATACAGGCACACAAAGAATAAAAAAATGTTCAGATATACCATATTTCACAACTTGATATGAATGTATTTGAGCCTCAGGCCTCAAGAAGTTCTTACAGTGAAACAGCATTTTTTAAAAACAGTTTTAATAATAATTGAAGATTATGCAATTTCAGTTATCAAAAAACATTTATGATTATCTAATATGTTCAGAAAGAATGATCTTCATTAGATAATGAGGGTGTAGTATAAATCCAGCTTTACACAAAAATTACAAGTTAATTAAATTTAGACTGAAAAATGGAAAACAAATCGGACATGGATAGTTGTTTTTGGAAACATTCTATTTTTATAGCTATAAACTTAAATTTTTCACATTATGTTTAGCACAGACAAAATTACAAAATAATTAATACATGATTTTAAATTCACAAACTGAATGGAAAGTACACTAGTTTTATTTCATCATCACATGCATACTGTGAACCAATTACTCAAAGTGTCATTCTTACTGCTTAAAATTATCATTACTTTATTTCCCAAATTAACTATCTTAAAACATTTTAAACTTACTGAAAGTCCTAAATAGTTATTTGCACAAAAATTCAAAACTTTCTCAGTTTTTCCTTCCACATCAATCAAAGCACCTTGACGGGAAGTAATAATTCTTTCCTCCTTCCATGTCCCTGCATTTTTAATGGCTTTTAATTCCTGGTCCAAAATAGCTCTTGTAGCAGCCCATGCAGAACTGCAACTACGACAACCAGAATTCCACACCGAGACTGAAGGAATTAATCTTAGAGAAATGGTACCTGATAATCAAAGACGAAAGTCTTTTAATACAAAATTACTAAACATAGTAATATCGACACAAATATTTTAAATAAAATACTAAACAGTATATTTCTAAAGAAAAACATCATACCCTAAACAACGTGTTATCATAATCATTCTGTATTCAATATTAGAAGTTACTGCATCAATCTGTAATTATTAGCAAATCTAGAAACTGAAAATAATACAGAAATAGGAAGTGCAGAAAAATCAGCTTCCAAAGTGAATACAATTATCTTTATTTACAAGTATTGAAAGGTGGGATATGCAAAGTGATTCAATAATTATTCAACTTAAAACCAGAGGAGTAAAGTCATGCAATACCTTAAGAGAACAACTTCCATAAGCCTAAAAAAATTTTGTGTGTGCTACTTTTGTAAATTTATGTTAAATTGTTATATTTTTAGTTTTGTTTTTAACCGTTTCTGATCACTAAAAGAACTTGTTATTCTACACGCACTTAGCTTTGCTACAGAAGGCACAAGATTTTTATTTCTTTTTTATCTACACCATAACACACAATCAACAAAATGACTATTTTTATTTAAGAAGTAAGTTTCAATGAAAATTCTTTAAAATATGCATTTTCCACGTACCTCACAATGGATTATTTCAAATTTAAGGCATTAAATGGCATTCTATTTTCACTTGCAAAATTACATTTTGGCCCTTTTGCCCAATGAAAATATTGCTATTCACAAAATTCACTCCTTAACATTACCAAATGCAGAAAATTGTTTGTTTATAAACTTTCTGAGTCATTACTAAGAAAAACAAGACACTATTATCTTTCAAAATAATTTATAAATTAACCCATTATAAAAATATTTTAGTGAAGTCCACAACAACCATGATTATATGTATAAAAATGTTGGTCCTTTTGCTTAACATGGAATTATTAACAGTTTTTAACCCAATTAAAAGGGACAATGTATAACATTTATCCACAGTATCAATATTGCAAAACTGAATTTGTATCATTTTCCCTTTATAAAATGGAACACATCAAATTTAAAACATGTCCTCAGGACACTCAGTGATTTCATGTGGTGAATGCACATTAACAAATGATAAATTTTTTTGATAAAAAAGATTAGAAAACAGGAGTGGGAGCACTAAAATGTAAGGGAACAAGGTAGGAATGGAAAGGTTAACATTGCAACACTTGGCAATTTTTTACACTGTGCAACCTCAAAGTGAGATGTAGCTATTATTCTGCCTATTCCTAGTTTGTGGTTTTTTGTGTACTTTATAACAGGGTTTTTTTTGTATGAAATCTCAAGAATAATTAGGTTATTAGGCCTATTCCTTTCACAGCTTTTGCTGATAACTGTTTTTTTTTCCCATGTAGCCAGGGTAGCAGCATTTTCTTTGGTTGAATTTATGGCTGATGTTTGTTTCTCTCATTCAGCATTGGTGTTTTTAATCTTATTTCTATCCTTGCAGTTAATGCCTTCTCTGCTGGAACAAAGACATTTCAAGGTTATAAACATCGGATTTTCTCCTTTTCTTTTGTTTCCTTCAAAGGCATATTCTAAAACCTGAATTGTTTCAAGTACAGCCTGAGATTTTAATAGGTCACGCTTAGTTTAAAAACAATGCAAAGGAAAATTATACAATTTATCATTCTTGTTTTTGATTCATAGTGCACAAGCAAAACTATGTCATACTTCAGAACTGACAATGTTCATTCTCATGTGGGAGACTCGTGTTTTACGCATCTACTGTTATGAGAAAATTGCTGTGTTCAACACAGAACCATTGACTCTGATATATAGAACTGCAATATTCACATTTAACAATCAAACCCTTACCTGTGCCAAACATCCAGTGAAAAGTTAAAATTAAAGTAAAATTAGTAAAATTCATAAAAGGAAATTAAGGTAAAACAAATCAAAATTTAATTTTTTGATTAAAAACACAACATTACATCCAATTTTTACATCTAGTTTACAGAAGTAAGAGAAATACTATAGTAATACAAGTTGTAAAGGTCATTCTTTAGTATAACTGTATTTATCATAACTCACCGGGAAGACTAACAGGTAAGTTACAAAAAACCATATTAGTCACATGAAGTTGGCCTTTCCATTCCTGGTTTCAAGTTATTTGACATTATGGCCATTTTCAGAAAGTAAAGTAATAAGAATTTCAAGAAACTTGTAGCAAAATTTTAATTATAACTTGCCAGGATAACTAATGGGTAGTTCAAACAGCAGTGTTAGTCACTTGAAGTTGGCCTTTCCAGTCCTAGTTTTGAGTTATTTGATGTTATAGCCATTTTCTAATTTCAAATTAAAGTAGATGTACTTTGATTCTTAAAAGGGAATCACAATTAAAAAAGGTCTAATGTATAAATTAAAAAAACACTTAAAAAACATTAAAAAGATTAATGGCCTTTAAAAAACTAAAAACATTTCTAAGGTGAACAGTGCCATCATTACCAATAACACTGTCTGGCATTATGGATAAACCTTGTGACAGAACATACTTAAAATAGTGCCATCACTGAGAGTCACAACAAAAGAAAGAGAGCAAAATGTGGCTTATTGCAACCTGAGTGTTATACAGACAACACACTGGTGCATCAGTCGCAGATAAAATAAAATGATCAGTTACAAAACTGACCAATGCATCGTCCAGTGAGAACAACTTCCTCTTTCTGATCCTTATGGAAGCAAGACAGCCAAAGTCCAATACAAAGTTTTATTTGAAAATGCTTCTTTTCACATTGCTCATTCAAAGTTGACTACCAACTGGCACAGAGCCTAGCCTTAAATACAGGACCATAGTTCATATATGGAGCAGGCACAGTAGTTATAGTGCCAGAGCAGATAGATTTAGCAGTGGTGTCGGCAAGCTCGTTCCTATGAATACCAAAGTGGCCCAGTATCCAGAAGAACTGAATAGAAGGAGGCGTTAAGGAGAAATGGGCCAGTTGGTTTTAAATATTGGTGAGAACAGGATGTGAACTAACATGAAGTGATTCCAGGCCCAGTAGAGAACTAAGCAAGTCAGTATAAATAGTGCAATTTGAGTACTGCTTAGCTTCTTCGTGATCCAGGGTAGGAGAAATGACATACAGTTCAGCAGTGGACACAAAGCTGCAGAGGGGATACTGCACATAACTGCCAAACCACAACAAACCATGGCAGATCCCACACAGTCACCTGATTCCAAACCATCTATATAAATAGGAATGGAAGGATGGTTTGAAAGATGTTCAGCAAATGGCAGACAGTGTTTCCAATCAGGAGTCTCTAATTTTATCAGATGACTTAAAGATAGGTCACAGTTAGGGACTGCAAAAAGCCATGGTGGGATGGGCCAACCAGTGGATACAGCAATGTTATGCAAGGACAGACCAAATTCAACTGCACCTGGATACAAAGACCAAAAGGAGCAACAGCAGATCATCTATTATGAAAAAGTATGGCCCCCGAGGAAGGAAAACACAACCTCAGATGGGATGATTTAGTAAGAAACAAAGTTTGGAAGCATATACTAAAGATAGTTGCAAATGGCAGAGGTTCAAAGAAGGTTCATGAGGCTCTGTGTATAAGCTCTAAACTGGGGAAGTCCAGAAAGCCCCAGTACAGAGCTAAAGTCCTTGATGATAATTGGGGTCCAAAGTCTTTAAGGTCAAGGTCTTGGCAGAGCCATAAGCCAATAATACATAGTGGAGTTTTGATAGAATAAGAGTATGATACATCTTTAGCACAGAAGATCAATTTGCTCCCCCAATCGAGTTATAGTCAAGGATAAGTTTCAAGACCTTTGTCCGAGGGACAAAAGGCAGCACAACTTCACCAATACAGAGTTCAGGATCAGGGTGAATAACCCATTGGAAGCAAAAGTGCATGCAGACAGTTTTAGAGAAAGAAAAGATAAAGCCATTTGCTCTGGTACACTGCAGTAAATGATTGAGGACAGTCTGCAGCTGTCGCTCAATATACCTCATGTTCAATGGCTGGCAATGATATGTGAAAGTTGTCAACATAGAACCCATTTGCAACAGTAAAAGAAAGTTGTTCAGTGATGGCATTAATCTTTATACTGAAAAGTGTGACACTCAGAACACAGCCTAAGGGTTTGTGTTTGTTTTTATAGCATAGCCACATCAGTCTATCTGCTGAGCACACCAAGGGAAATCAAACCACTTATTTTAGCATTGTAAATCCATAGACTTATCACTGTTCCAGCAGGGGTCATCAACTCTTAAGGGCTCCTAAGTTCCTCTAGAAAAATATGGGAAAGTGTCAAACCCACACAAATGCTGAATCTCCTGCCCATTAAAATTTTTCAAATCAAAATGGGTAAATGGTCATGTAACCCACATATACAGATGTCTTGCTAAATGCCGTACCTCCATGTTGTATCATAAACCTTCTTAATGTTAAAGAATATTGATACAAGATGTTGTCATTTGAGAAAGGCTTCTCTGATTTATGTTTCAAGTCGAATCAGGTGGTCCACAGTGGAGCACTGTCATTGGAAACCACACTGGATGGGCAAGAGGAGGTTGTTTGATTCAAGGAACCAAACTAGATGAGCATTAACCATCCTCTCTAAGTTTTTACAGAGACAGCTCGTCAAAGCAATTGAACGTTAGTTTGAAGGAAACTTGAGATCCTTCCCAGGCTTAGAGAAAGGTAGGACAATAGCCTTATGCCAGGCATTAGGAAAAACATTCTCCTACAAGATCCAGTTAAAAACTATCAGAAAAATAGTAAGAGAAGCAGAAGATATATGGAACAGCATTTCATTGTGTACATCATCAGGTCTGACTGATGTACTGTTAGACCAATAAGGGGCCAGTTTGAGTTCCACCAGTGTAAACAGACAATTATAGTCATTGAGACAATCAGCTCAAAAGAAAAAATGTGATCACTCTTCCTGAGTTTTAATGGCTAAGAAAGTGGAGTAAGAAGCAGAACTACCAAATACCCTGCAAAAGCTTTCACCTAGTGTATGAGCACTGCTCCAAGTGTCAGCTACTTTCCGGGCCATTAGAGAGCAAGATCGAGAGGGAGACAGAATTATATTGCCCACTGACCTTTTATATCTTGTCCCACAACTTTGGAACTGGTGGTAAAAGAGATGCTGGTCCTGAACTTAATATTGTGGAAAACGTGTCAAAGTTTTAGGAATACATTGAGAAGGCGCTTGTATAATACAGTCAGTAACTGCTGCCTCACAGTTTTCTAATGATGGTTTATAGACAATGGCAGGATCAAGTTCTGCAAGAGCAGTGAAAGAGGGCCAGTTCACTTGATCCAGCTTCCATCAAAGTACATGAGTTGAGTGGCATCAACCATGGCCAGTATCTCTCAAAATTATAGGAAAATGGTCACTCCATCATGGATTATTGTCAATGCTCCATAAAAATTGGGAGAGTAATGAAAGAGACAAATTGAGAGATCAATAGTAATAAATAATATACTAGGTGCATAAAAATACACATAAGAACCACTACTGAAAAGAGAAAGGTTGTGATCAGAGAGCATATTCTATATAGAGCAACCCCTCCCATCTAAATAAGCACTTCCCCAGAGGGGATGACGTCTATTAAAGTCCTCCAGGATTAACAAGGGAGATGACAACTGTTCAATGAAAGCATCAAGATGCGATTGATCATAGGTAACAGGTAGACAAAACAAACAGTGATGGTACAACCCAGGGAAAAAGAGATGGCTATGGCCTCCAAAGATGTTTCAAGTGACAAAGACATGGTGGGCACATGCTGATCAACCAACAGTGTCACTCCTCCATGCACTTGTCCATCACACAGCCCGTAATTTCTGTACAAAGAAAACTGCCAAAAGGGGACTGTATTGGCAGGTTTCAGAAATGTTTCCTGCAAGGAAAGACATACAGGATGGTAATCAGTGTTTTGATGCTGTCCAGATTAAAATGTAAACTTTTACGGTCCCATTGTATTAAGGTGGCCATTTTTATTTATGTGTGGGCAAATTGGGTGGAGAACCCTTTTGTTTACAACCATGTCTTTTTCCTTTACTGTCTTTATTTGAGGGAGGTTTATCAACTTGCATAGATCCTGCCCTGGGTCTACTGCGCAGGTCTTTGCTGTTGGAAGTGGAGTAAAGAAACTGAGGACATGAATGAATGATTGTTTTACATCTTGGGGTGGGAAAAGATGTATCTGAGGAAATACCTGTACCTAGAAACAAAGAAAGTGGATCTTTGGGTTTGCTGGAATGTATGTTAGGGAAAGAGATGGGTGTTGACATTGATTCGTCAACCTTTTTAACCATGGAGGCAAAAAGACTTTTAATTTGGTTTGAGAACAATTCTTTTGCAGACAAAGAGAGATCTGTCTGCATTCCCACTGTAGTAGTGGAACAAAGTTCAGCAGCATATGTCCAAGATGAAGTTGTGGACAACAACTTTCAAGCCTCAGGGTAAGTAATGTTTTGAACTGTTTTCAAACACTGCACCTCTTTTTCATCTAATTATTTAGGGAAAGATCGAAAGTAGAACAGGTGAGAGCCGTTGCAGTTGAAGCAATGAGGGTCCATTCCCCACTCATAAGCATTATGCTCCTTGCCACTGCAATGAACACTTGTTAAGGAACCACGACTTGATGTCTTCGAGTACCTGAGCCACTGACAATGGAAACATCTGAGAAGGTTTGGAATGTATGGCTGTATTTTGCAATTGAAATAACCTGCCTTGGTGGTGGCAGGTAATTGTGGTGATGTAAATGTCTGAATAAGAACATCAGTCAGCATCATAATTCCACCTTTCTGAATGGAGATACACTCTCTTTTGATGGATAAACCATCACGAATCTAAGACTCAGGGATGTTCTTCAAATCCCTCTCAACAGTAACTCCTCATGACGTATTCAAAGAATATCAACAGGTATATCCCCAACTGCCTCTGAATGCAAGAGGAGTTCACTGTGTTGAGATATGGATGTTCCACCAATATGTCACCAGAGCAAAGCTTCTTTACTAACTTTGGAGAGCCAGCACCTCCCTCTTGTCCCTTCTGAATGAAAAAAAGGAGACATCTGCCATAAAGATATGTCTGAAAGAGACTGCAGTATAAAAAAATGAGGTACAGGTGTTTCAGATCTTGAAGATTGCTGCTCAGATTCTCCAAGATGTGGTTGTTTACCTGTAAACTGTTTTATCACTATTTATTTTAGTTTTTATTTGGAGGATATATAATAAAAAAAGAAAATTTTGGTGCCCACTGACCCCACCCACCATGGATCCCTATGAGGAGAAGCACTTCAATGCCAAACACGAACACTGCAGCAATGCCAGGGTTTTATGAGCACTATACCCAAACACCACCTGTTGAGAACATCCAACACTTCAGTACTTGGCTGACCATAGCCCAAATGTACCAGCCAACTGACCCAAAGGGGGCCACTCTAAGACTGCCCATCTACAGAAATTCAAGGCTAAACTGGTGTGTTAAGGTTGAACTACTCAACCATCAGGATCTTTTCCTCCCCTTCACAGATCACCATACATGGCAAATCCATGGATGTTTAGAATCCAGAGGAGGTAAACTGAAAGAACCTTCTCTGGGAGGTCCCTTCACCACATATAGGTATCCACACAAAGAGGATCAACCAAGGACCCAGAAAGGGATCACTATGCATTCAGAATTATGAGAAGATGGTGAACCCTCCATTAAGAACAAGGTATTAAATCAAAATTGATCTAAAAGAAGAACCAGGTATACCTCAATTGAATAAACAACCAAACCTGAACCAGTATAATGAGTTGGCTCCCATATAGGCAAGTTCTGCTTCTACCAACATATAGGAAAAATATCCATGGATGAATTCACTTGAACACTATGTAGGAAAAATGTCTGTCCACCATCCCAGTGACTGAAAACTTGTTTTAAAACAAACAAATCAAGATTTATTTAATCTAAAGATCAGCAGGGATGGGCAAAATCCTCTGTGATTTTATACATTTCAGTCAACGAGTGGCAGCATTGCATAAAATAGTAATACCACTTAGTGAGCTTCTAAGTGGTCTTATGAAACAATTCATTTCTGCAGACCCTGTTCCAACCAGTAATAATAATATTGAAAAGTGGTTACTTGTGTAAAATTGGAATAATAATAATAGCCTCAGCAACACTTGTCAGAGTGGGATCCAACAACAATAAAAAAAAGTAAAGGAACCCTAGAGAGAAAAAGAGACCACAGAAAGAAAAAAGAATGGACTCACCTCCTATTAGAATCTAGTAGATATGGTCAAAAGAGTTGTAGAGGATAGGCAAAAACCCCAAACAAAAAAAAATGCTCAATTGTGGGAAATTAAGATGGGCAGCTAAAAACAAATCTGATGAAATATGACTTGTAGCATATTCCTCTCCAACTAGTGAAGCTATCTTGTCAAGGTTACTGTGGATAAATCAAAGAAACTCCAAAGATCCCATCAAATAAATAGTAAATTCCTGGTACTAAGAAAGGAGTTAATGAAAGCAACATAATAACTTATGGCCCTGACTGGACAAAAACAATCAATCAGTCCAAATAGTTGTAATGGTCAGAAATAGCTGGCAAATGAATTGGTAAGAAGGATTTATTCCCTTCCCTGGTTGCCAGTCTTCAAAAGTAAAATCCTATTTAGATACAGCAGGACATAGGTAAAAACAGTTTGTTATCAATTTTGTAAAAAGCGAGAAGAGAACAATCTGTGCTAGCTGTCCCTAACTTAACAATAAAAGACTAAAGGGAAGGAAGCTACTTATCACTACCCACTGCCAACTCTTGGACTATTCTTTTACCAATACTGAGATTGACCTTTACACATTACAATTCCCCAGTGATTAAAACATGCAACCCACTTACTACAAGTTGAACACCCTTCTCACTGTGATCTGTTCTAAGTGATCACAAGTTCCAGTCTGAAACTCCACAAGCCCAAAAGGGTCCAGTCATTATTCACTCGGAGCACTGACTTCATTCAGAACAAAATACTTTCTGGGAAACTACTGCATGTTTTGCTAAAATTTAAGTAGAGAAATTTAAGGTGATACATTTATTTCTGCTTTCTTTTGGGGTACACATATATCTAACAGCAATTCCAGTAAAAATAACATATTTTTATTCAGAAAATGAGAGAATTTAGGGAGTGTGTCATGTGGATATCAAACATTTAATGGAAACTCAGTAACGCAAGATAATCTGACATTCACATTTTATATTTAGGCTTGTTAATATCTATAATATGAGACTGTAATTAATTAGACATAATGATACACATCAAATGGTAGAGAAAAAATGTAAAATGGAAAATTCAGAACACAGGTGCATCACATGACACAGAAAAGTGGAAACTGTAAAGTTACTTCAGTATTTCACTTGGAAATTAATTAAAACTTATATCAAGATTTCAATTACAAATTAAAATTACTAATGCTAAGTTTATTTACATACATTAGTACTAAGATGGTTTCATTAAATTTTTAAGTTAATGCTATATAAAGGCTTTGATATGTAAAATTTGTCGTCCTATGTATGTAATGTAAATACAAGTAAGAAAAAGAACAGGATTTTTTCTTCAGTAGTTATTCAGGTGATCTCTAGAGATTAAAACAACACCAATGTTGTAACTAGAATGACCAGTTGAGTCAGTAGCATGTTTTGTACAGGGTAAGTTCAAAGTTTCTTTGAAACAAAAAAACCTTCGATGTTACATTTGGAACTTCACCGATAATTAGCAACAAGTCTGGAATAAAATCTTAACTGAGTAAATTACAAGCATATATGGAAGAGTAAGCATCTGAGAGAATCCAGTGAATGCATCGTTTCAATAAGACTTCAACATCCTAGCAGATACATATATCACTGAGCATTTTATATTTCACCTTTTCAAGATTTTGATCACATCACCAGTTAAGTGCACATGTCTGGTATAACATTAATTCAGCTTTACCTGGACATACAACAACATCAATACTCGTACTTTGTCATATAACAATATTTTACAAACAAATGTTAATTTTAATCTATAAATAAGAATGAAATGATGTTTGATATTAATACTGTGCATTTATAACACTGACATGGATAAAAACTCTACTTGAAGAACTCTATGAGCAATTAAAGAGACTGATAAAGACAGAAAATATTTTTTTTGTTAACTTTTGAGACTAATATTGAGAATACTACATTCAAGTTTATTACCCTTTAAAGAGTTTTTGTCACAATTGAAAAACTTTACTTTTATGAATATTAAAAAAAAATGTTATGCATTTTTTAGCCACAAGTAAATATAACAACCTTATTTCCAAAATAAATAATAAATTGAATTTTATCACTCCAGTGGTGAGCTAAATACATGGTGCAAAAAGATGTGGTAATATTTGAGGTTTGCTGCATTGAGTTGTTTGACTACTAAGACATCTGAACTCAAACATAAAGAAACTTACTATGGTAGGTCTTTGAATGTCTGGTAAATTTGTCTTTAAGATACATATTTCGTCAGTGAACAGCCACTCACTCAAACATGTTGTGGAGTGAGGGAAAAATAAAAAACAAGCTGATTACTGATCGTAGTACTTGACATCATTCAGGCAGTGATTTTATTTGAGTGAATATTTTGTTTAGTCAAGTCAAAATATTTGTGTTTATGGCCTGGACTTATACCTAATACTCGTACAATGTTTCTACACAGTAATAACTTGATTCACTGTACAGTATACTTCACAAGAATGAAAAACTCTGTTGTACCCTTATACAGGTGAAGCCAATAAAATAAATGTTGCAGTTAGCACGAGTAAATTCACTAAGGAAAAAAAAATGAAAATTTTATTTATTTCCAATAAACTGCTAAAATGAAAACAAAACAAAACACTTTAATGTAATAAATTAAAGTGCAGTTTTTAGGTTTCTGAAAAGTGAGTTTGAGTCAAAACTACTACTCTTATGTTATTGAGAACTTAGCAAATATATATCAGCATTCAGTGAAGCCTCAAGAAATTATGCACGTGGAGAATTTTTTTTTAGGTTTTATAAATACAGCTGAATAACAAAAAAGTCATGAATTACTACATCGTTGTTACACAATTCAATTATAATTTATCAAGTTTAGAAACTATTCTGTATTTTTGTCTGAAAATATTAAATTTTAAGCAGACTAAAGACACAATTTACCTCCTTGAAATCTTGTTTTGAAGAACAAGACAGCATCATAATACATTAAAATGGCTGATAAAGCCACAAGGGAGACATTCTGAGATTCAAATGTCATGTACATGTTTCCAAAAATGAAGTGAGCAGAGCCACTGTGTTTGATTTTATGTGAGTGATATTTCAGCAAATAAAAAAGATTAAGGGGTTCTTATTTTATATTCCAGTTTATTAATATCAGTAATTTGCATTCCTATTTCATATAAAGCTATAGATTTCATATTTTGACATAACAAACATCTAATTTAAATCAGTGCTGCATTCAACATTTCACATGTTTAGGTGTGTTTCTTCAAATATTTACTTTTGAATTAAGAAATTAAATAATGTATAATAATACTAAAATATGAATTATAATCAACAGTTTAATACCAACAATACTGACACAAACTAATAAATTGTAGTTCAATAAAAATTTTAACCCAAGTTAAAAAACATGATGGTATGGCCTTTTACCCATAAACCATAGCAACAGAGTTGACCCAAAGTATCAGAATATGACAAGTTAGTTACAAGATGTGAGTAATTTTACATTTTTATCTACTACAACATTCAATATAAAGTATTGAACAACAAAAAACAGGATTAACTGGAATATTCCCGATTGCTTCATTTAAATACCTTCAGCTAACTTCTTTGTTAGTATTTTATAGTTTAGTAAAACATGTTTTAGAAAAAGGTGAGATCCACATGAAGATCCAGCTATTAAAAGAACAGACATTAAATTTTATTTTCAAGTCAAAGAGTCCAGTACCTTAAAGCTATTACTGAATTTATGGGCCAACTGTTTTATAATAAAAATTATGATTTATCCATTTAATTAAAAATATTTCATAATAGATAGTAGTACTTTCATGAAAATACTCTATCTACAGACAAACCAGTATTTGCAAAAGAGTAACATTTTTATTTACCTTATTTTCCTTTCTTAGGATCTATGAAGTATTGCTTATGAGTGGTTACTACTGACACAAAATACAGAAGCACTACTTTATAAATGGGAAACCAAATTAAAATATATTGTGGATATGTAAGGAATAAAGATAAAACTCATTTGAGTTTATGCCTTATCCATAAATATATCAAATTTTACCTAACATTTTATTTTTAGCCTTAAACACTTAAATGGAAAGAAATCTATTTAAGATGTGCATTTCCTGTTGAGTTCCAAGTAATTGTATGTGTTCAATTATTTTTTAGGTGCTTTTCCACCTTGTATGATACTTATTTGGGACTGTAAGATTGTTAAATTTTGGTTGACAAGGCAGGAAAATCTGTTGATATTGCTTAATTTAGAGAAATCTTGGCCACTTCGCTACTCTAGGCAAATCTGCAAGTGAAGCAGGTACACGCTAGGCTGTCTAATTATACCACTCTGTGACCTATTAAAATTTGTGTCATAAAGTAATGCACAGGCTCTGGCCTATTTAAAACCCAAAGTAGAAAAATTTCCATTGAATGTATGGAAAATTGTCAGGTTACCAGTTTGTAACTAGCCAATTTGCTTAGATGGTTGATAAAATTAACATTACAGCACATTTATTTTATTATTAGCAAAGGCTTAATCTTAGCCACAAATGTTCCAAATAAACTTGTTTAAAAGCAAGTGTCATTTCCAAAAATAAATGTAGTAGAATCAACACTGCCACCACCATTAACACAAGCAGAAGAACATAAAAATAATGCACATGAAGTATGGGGTAAAAAAACAAAAAAACTCATTTCTCTCCTGAACTATTATTCAGGACCTTACTACTATTTGAAAATGTATAGTATGGGTTTTTGAGTCTGTTTTACTTCACTATACAGAACTTAAAATAATTTATATATGTGAATAATGTTAAGGAATTTTACCAAATTCATTATTCAACATTATGCAGCAGGCCAGCTGTGTAACGTTATTTACATATATGTGTGTGTGTTAAGGATTTAATTGTGAAAAATCTTTACTATGTATATCAAATAATTTATGATGTGCATTCTTCTGGGCTTTCCACTTTTTCAATTACAACACTGTTAAATATTTTATTTCGAAGTATATAATCAGACTTCCAAATATATATTAGAACATAACTGTAGCCGATATTGTTACCTAAAAATAGATTCTTCAGTGTTTCACATGTAATCACTGGAAAGAAAGTGGTTTCAGTAAACAGTAACTGATAATAATTTCTGATCAGAGCAAGCTATCTACTTGAACAATTAATACTTTTGATTTGTAATTTTATGTCCAAATCACTTGATTTAAAATTCCTCCCTATTCTTAAAAATACATGACTATTTCTCAAAGGTACTCAGCATCATCAGGTGAGGTGCATTCACTTTATTAAACGACATCAGGTCTGGAACATTAATTGTATGTGAGGGGTAAGTGAAAGCAAAATGGTGAACTGCCCTTTATCCAAAAATATTATAAGAACCTAACATTAAAGTACCAGGTTAATATGCTTTTACCCTCATAGTGTTCATTAAAAATTATGTCACCAGTATCTATTAAGGGCCCAGTACACTACATTTTGCTTAACTTTAACATACTTTCAAAATTCTTATTGTTAATATTAATGTATACAAGTTATTTTTACATGCCATTTTGGATTTCTTACTTTCTTTTACTACCAAATCCCAAGCTTTCCCACAGTTCTATCAACTTTCCATTTTATCTATCAATTTAAAACTTTTTACACTTGTGTCATTTGTTCCTAACTTTAGTCTTGTGCTTTTAGTGTGGCAAGGAGATTTGACATTCTCTGTTACTCTGTTTTTTCATTGTTCTTTTTAGATATATATCTACCTTTAATTAAAAGAAATTATTTTTTAAATATTTCTTGTATATCTTTCCCATGCTAACTTTCAATTTAATATTTTTGTCTCATGGCCCCAAAATTTATTATCTGAAAATTGGAAACTAAAATTTCATTTTTTTTTCCCATCTTAATACATCAATGTAATTCTGCATTGGGCACTTCTTCAAATGTTCCTAAAATTTAACACTTACGACCATGAGCTCATTAAAGGTTAATAATAGACCAGAAACAGCATCTCCACTGATTGGCTCTGTAAAGATGCGACATAGAACATCATTCTTCATGAAACCTCTCATGACATATTGTAACTGATAATGATATTGAAAAACATATGTTTACACTCACTTAGGCGTAACATCTCTTGAATTAAATAGTAACTTGAATATCTTAATTTCTAATCTATTTAAAATCAGATCAATAAGCCATAAAACATAAACAATAAAAAAGACGAAGAAATACACAATAAACAGACACGTATTCGAATTACCTAAACATTTTGTTACACGTGAAAATAACATCCTTAATCTCAGTCCAAACTATAGTGACGTAAACGTTAAAATACCAGCCGTTAATCATGCGTTAATTTCTTAAGAAGCCGAAGATACGACAGGGAAGGTATTGTTTCCTTACAATTTATTCGCGTGAAGAGAAAATCTATTACCCACACACATATAAATATATTCTTCTGTAACATATAAAATGACAAACAGGCTCTGACAAATTCCGAATGAATTTTTCGAAATATAATTTCGTTTAAATTACAAACGTCTAAACTCAACCAGGTAGAGGCCCGGCATGTTAAAGCGTGCGACTCGTAATCTGAGGGTCGCGGGTTTGCATCCCCGTCGCGCCAAACATGCTCGCCCTTTCAGCCGTGGGAGCGTTATAATGTAACAGTCAATCCCACTATACGTTGGTAAAAGAGTAGCCCAAGATTTGGAGGTGGGTGGTGATAACTAGATGCCTTCCCTCCAGTCTTACACTCCTAAATTAACCGTCCCTAATTTAGCAGTGTAAGACTGTTGTATAATTCAGCCAAATAAGTGATATGTTCATTCCAATACCTGTCTTGTTTGCTTCCTTTGTTTTCAAGCTTAGTTTAGTAGTCAATCTTACATATCTTTTCTATTTAGTGATAATTTCATTTTTTTCATTATAGTCAAAACAAGCAGAAGGCAAACATAATCACTTTTTGGATCACATATTTATGCAAAAACTGCATATAAACTAGATACGTGAATTATTTTTTTAAAATTTCATGTATGACTCAAGTTGGTAGAAAATATATGGAAGTTTTAAATATCTCTTACCAAATAACGTGATGCCAAAATGATAGAAACAGCTTTAGCTCCCACATGTTGTCCAATATTTTAACATTCAACAAAGATACAATGTGTTTGTTTTTTTTGGAATTTCGCACAAAACTATTCGAGGGCTATATGTGCTAGCCGTCCCTAATTTAGCAGTGTAAGACAAGAGGAAAGGCAGCTAGTCATCACCACCCACCGCCAACTCTTGGGCTACTCTTTTACCAACGAATAGTGGGATTGACCGTCACATTATAACGCCCCCACGGCTGGGAGGGCGACCATGTTTGGCGCGATTCGGGTGCGAACCCGTGACCCTCAGATTACGAAGCGCACGCCTTAACGTGCTAGGCTATGCCGGGCCATAAAGATACAAAATATTTTGATATTCATTGGTCCTGTACATTAAATTACAGTATAATCGTATTCTTTCAATGCCATTATCCAATGTGCAATGATCCGTTTTGGTTTTTAGGGTTTAATGGCATATGGAATACTTAAATAGCAAACTTTCTACCTGTTATGTAAATGTCGTGTAAATATTTTGTAAACGACAACATGTCGTGTTGTGTTTAAATTTTCATTTCTATTATTTATATTTCCATATTTATATTATTGTTTTAAAGTTTAAACAATAAAATACGTTGTTATTCATTTAAAATAACATTTAGAATGTTCTAGAATTAAGTAGACTAATCATATGTATGTAAATGAAATGTTGGCGGCCTCGTGTCTAGACGTTGAGTCTCGTGCAAGAAAGGACATGCGTGGATTGCTCTGAAGTTCTATGGAAGTTACGCGAATGTTCGAGAAGTAGGCCTACTGGTATAAAAAGACGGTAACGCGAAAAGAAAAAGGGGAAGTCAGACATTAGTTTTATTCAAAAGAAGAGAGTCAGTCATTCATTTGAGAAAGTTTAAGTGTTTGCTGTGATTTTTGACTGAAGTTAGATCTACAGAAGCTGTAATTTTATTTCGTCAATCTCTTCGATTCATCAGAATTACTGGTTGTGCTGAGAGTCGACACGTACGGGACTAGCCAGGGGAGATCGGAAAAATTGAAGGCGACAATTTTGTGACGTTCATCGGAGGCATCGTGAAAAGAACTTCGTCGAATTTATTGAACTATGAATTGTTTCTGAACTTCTTCATTTAAACTTCACACCCTAGACTGGAATTTGAGACTTTCATTTTAGATCATTATATTAGATACAAGCCAGTACCATTATTGTGATTAATTTTGAAGGTTGAAACTAGTACCATTTTGTTTTGTAATTAATTTTGAAGGTTGAAACTAGTACCATTTTGTTTTGTAATTAATTTTGAAGGTTTAAACTTAATATCTGTCATTGTTATTATATAATTTATGTTATATCTGTTACATACATATAATAGTTTAGTGTAATAAATTATACAAGCTGTTATCTGTGTCTTTCTGTTGCGTTCTTAAAACATAAAAAAACGTAACACAACCATAAAAGTAGTGTTTGATGTTCGTGGAAGGAAAAATGCTTCAACATAATATTAATAGGTTCATCCACCCGAATTCAAGATATAATTTGATATTACCTACTTTTGTTGTATACAAACATACTATGCATTTTCTTCTTTATACTGGGCTCAAGAACTTTCTTTTTGTTTATTCTAAAGCCATGAAACTTTCTCATAAGAAATGGTCAAGAAAGTTAAGAAGTTAATTTCATCATAGAAGCTTTTGTTCTTACTCATTTCGTTGATGTCATACATAAATGGAGATAAAGGCTATTTTTCCCATAAGGTCATGAACAAATAATATATAACTAGTGAACCATGATTCATGAATATATCCGACTTCAAATAATGTATATAGTAAGAGAAACCACACGATACACATGAAAAATGTATTACATATGTTAACACAAAATATATTTGGGTTCCGTATCGTTTCATCTGTAATCTATTGCGATATTTATCTATTTTAATATTTTTCTTTCCTTTAAATCAATTTAAGATTATACGTCTTTTATAGTGAATTTATACCTTCTTCTGCTTTTCTTCCATGGAGCAACTAAACACTTATTGCTTTCGAAAATGTTGAGAACTTTGCAAATTCATTATGAAGGATGACAGAGTTTTACAGCTCTTTCTCGACCTGACAACTCGATTTCTGATTTGTACCCTGACTGACGATGATAGCTTGACACAAGTTTATACGCAAGTTTATTACTATAGTGATAGAGCGATTCACATTCACTGTGCATGTACACTATTGACACTAACCCTCTTGATCACAGTATATATCCAGTGAGCTCTTAGTTAAGCGTGATTATTTGGCCTCACTTGCGTCAGCAGGGACTAAATCTGATTTTATTCAGCCTTCTATAATTTTAACCGCTTACCTCAACTCATCCATGCAGGGGCGTAGATCCTGGAGGAAATGGGTGGGATACATCCCCCTTCATTTTAGGTGGGGGATGTGGTGCATACAATCATCCCCCCTACTGTTTTGTCTTTTGAATTGTTTTATTGCATCACAGGCCTACAAATTGTATTTTGTTCTTGTGATTCTCGTGTTCTTACCAATCGAATTACATAATTAGGCCAAGATGTAGGTTTTTTCAGTAACTGAAATGTACATATTTAATATAGACGTGCTTCTAAGCTTTACGATCTTAGCGATAGTTCTAAGTATCATTCAGTAGGCGTAAGTATACATGCAAGGCTTGCAAGCACTATCACAGAATCTACCTAAGTTTTGTATGTAGTGCAAGATTAAGTAAAATTTTCATCACAACAGATTGAACAAACACGAAATTCGAAAATATTACTCACAAGCGTAAACACCTGTAATCTAGATCTAGCAGACCATTTGTAGCTTGTAGCTTCACAAATCTTATGTGTATATTGTGCCGCTTTTCTATGCCATTTGTTATAAATGTCTAGCCGGTTTTATTCTCGAACGCCTTACTCTCCTTAGATGCCGAAGTCGCTGACTATAGTGTACAGTTAATGGCTGGTTCGGGCCGCTCGGATCCAGACGCGCCCTATATTTTTCCCCTCGATTTTACAACAGGGCTCATTAGTCCTGTGTTTGTGTCCCTCATTAATCCATGAAATTTCAGATTATCACCGCCCTCTAATAAAGTGCTGGTGCTTTATGGTAAAAGAACAGTATATTCTCTTATCATAGATAGTAAAAATATTGTATTTTCTTGTATAATTAAAATACAAAAGGAGCGATTTCAACGGCCCGAAGCCTCTACTCGAATTGTATTGCTAGTTTTTGTTTAGGTGTTTTTATTTAATAGACGTGCTTATAGACATTATATCACGACGTGCTTGCCTTTTGATAAGCTTTAGCAGGAATATGATATATTTGTGATTGTTTAAGTATTTTTCGAGAAACTTGCAGTTACTTATGTTGTGACAAGCACACATTATTGTCCCAGCGATGCCCGGGCGGTCAGTGGCCTCAGTAGTCACTGTGAGGTTCGCGCGTTGGACTTAAATATATTGTACAGTTCAGTCCTACTTCCATTCTGTTTTATCTTCGCTCGTTATACGTTAGAGTTTTTCAATAAAGACCATACTTTAGCCTGTTGAGTAATCTGCGAAACAGATTCCAATTATGACAAGCAAGCGTCTGAAACTTTGCGATATTAGTTCTGTAAGCCAGTTACTAGCACTACAAGTGACAATGCAGATGCAGATAATCCAACAACCTCAAGCAAGGAATAAAAACTTGCCATACAGAGGAAATACCATTTTCATTACAGGACGAGTCTGAAAATGCTTGTGCAACTATTGCACATCATGAACCACCAGATAATTGTGAAACAAGTTTGTGCAATAATGAAAAATATGACACTCCACAGATACAGTGTGGAAAGCCATATCATCCAGACGCACAACTAGTACCACAACAGAAAGCAAATTCTCAAAATATCAACTTTCAGGGCAAGTGATTTGATGAGTTTCTATGGCTGCATTTCGACAATCAGACTCAAAAAGTCATATGCTTTCATTGTGCCAAGGCGGAAAGTAGAGACCTTTTTTACAGGGAAATTGGAGAGGCCAGTGGAGTATACCTTCATATCCACCGGTTTTTGCAACTGGAAAAAGGCAAAACAAAAATTCAACGAACACCAATCCTCTTCTCAGCACAGATTTGCTATATCTCCAGAAGGTTTATTTGATGTAACTCCAGTTACTCTCCAGCAACATGGTGGAAAAAAAGAAGCAGCAGGAAGAATGCAAAAGAAGTCTAGCCAAAATATTCAGAAGTTTACGTTTCTTACTGCGTTAAGGTTTAGCATTACGTGGACATACTGATACGGAGTGGAACTTCCTACAATTAATAAGGCTCCTGAAAGAGGAAGATCCTGAGTTGACGGCTTACTTGTCAAAGAAAACCACATTCACATCACCCTAAGCTCAGAATGAAATAATGGAGATGTTCAGCCATCAAATACTGAAGAACATAGCACACGAAGTGCAGCAAAGCAAAATCTTTGGATTTATGGTTGATGGCACTTAAGATGTTACAGGTGCCGAACAGGAAGCAATATGTGTACGATACGTAGATGAGAACCTTGACGTCCATGAGACATTTCTCGGTTTGTACAGGGTTTCCAGTACAACTGGTGAAACAGTATCCTCGACTATACTTGATGTACTGACTAGACTCACTTTACTACTGTCAGGATTAAGAGCAAAAACTTGTAATAAAGCCGCTAACATGAGTGGTGCGTACTGTTTTTTTTCACTGCGGAACACACAAGGATAATTTAATAATGCAACATACAGTTGAAGCTTGTGAATTTGTTCGAGAATATATCCAGTAGGTACATGAACTTGGTGTTTTGCTTCAGAGGTCAGGCAAATACAAGACAATCTTTGAAAATATTGTAGCCACAACGGTCCAGTTAAATACTATGTCCAACACGTTGGTTGTGCCGCCTATCTGCAATTACATGTGCTAATGATCACTACAGTGATATTGTTGATTCTTCATCTGAATTATGAAATGGAAAATCAGATGTAGCAGTGAAAGCACGAGCTCTGCTGGACAGAATTGACAAAGGAAAGACAGTTTTAGGATTGTTGATGGCTCAGCATCCATCAGCTGCATAAGAGGAACTAACTCGTGCATTCCAAGCAAAATCAGCGACAGTATCTGGCATGATTGAAGCATTTGCAATGACAGTTAAGCAATTGCGGGTAATGCGAACAGAGGAAAATTACAAGAAGATATTCGATGAAGCTGAGAAAATTATAACTTCCCTGGATCTGGTGCCAATTAAACTACCACGCATTCGCAGACCCCTCAGAGGGATTACAGGTGATGGCTCAGCACTCCATTCTGCAACAGCTAGAGATTACTACAGAAGCCAATTATTTGAATTTGTGGACGCAGTCATAGAACATCTGACCACTAGATTCAATGCAGACAACAATTACTTGAGGCAATATTTGGCACTTATGAACATGATCACATCTGGCAAGATTGATAACTCGATTATAAATTTCTACCCAGAAATCTCTGCACAACGGCTCGAGTTTCAGTTGCCCATGTTCAAAGGAACAAGAAAAGCAGTATCTCTGAAAGGTGTGAAGGATACTTACTGTAAAATGCATCAAACAAGCCAGCATATGTTTAATGAAGTGCTTCTTCTCATAAAAAGTCTGCTTGTATGTCCAGTGTCCATCTGCGAATGTGAAGGCAGCTTTTCTGCATTAAGACGGTTGAAGACGTAATTAAGGTCAACCATGTCACAGTGCCGCTTCAACCATGTGGCAGTTTGTCACACTCACAAAGATGAGGTCGACAAGATAAATATAGAAGAGCTTATGAAAGAATTCATGAACAGATCATCACATACGAGGTCTACGTTTGGGAACATGTAAACTAGAGGACTAAATGAATTTTACTTCAATGAAAAGCATGAATAATTATGTGCTACGTTGTATTGATGTGTAATTTTCAAGAGTTCGCAAAGACATTTTAATTAGTTTTATTAAACAACATGAACAGTTTTTCAGTAAATATAAACTTGTTTGTTTGGGAATTTCGCACAAAGCTACACGAGGGCTATCTGCGCTAGCCGTCTCTAATTTAGCAGTGTAAGACTAGAGGAAAGGCAGCTAGTCATCACCATCCACCGCCAACTCTTGGGCTACTTTGTTACCAACGAATAGTGGGATTGACTGTCACATAATAACGCCCCCACGACTGAAAGGGCGAGCATGTTTGGCGCGACCTGGATGCGAACCCGCGACCCTCAGATTACGAGTCGCATGCCTTAACACGCTCGGCCATGCCGGGCCATGATATAAACTTATCAAGGGTAATTACTAATTTTATTAATATTTAAAAACGTAATCCATGCAATGAAAGTTACTAGATATAATGGCCTTCTTTTATACTGTCCAGTGTGCAGGAATAAATTCACGTGACAGTTAATTTGTGACACATTTGTCTTTATTCTATTAACATTTTGAAAACTTTTCACAACACCTCACTTATACAAACCTACATGGAAACCTTGAAGTAACGTGACAACAAGATTATTCTGTGACTGCATGTTTACAGCTTTCAGGTGCACGTAATCAGAGATAACCAATTTGCAAATTGAACAGTCCACACAAGTGGTTGCAAAAATCATCTCCCCCATCGGGTGTAAAAAGTCTACGCCTCTGCATCCATGCTTATAAAGTTTAAGAGGGAGCAGTTAACTTCTCACCTTCGTTTCTTGCTATTTATTACTGTTTCTCGTTAGCTTCTGACCAGGGCGAATTAGATTTGTGTTGCATCTTGTAGAAATAATTAGTACGTTGATTCCAATGACATCATTACATTTTGTGCAATAACTGTGCTCTCTGGAAAATATTTTTCCTTTTCAATTAATAACATAGCGGCGTGTGGATAAACATTCGAGTGTTTATTCCATATGAATATATTGCAATTGCCATATTCAGAATCAAGTGGTTAAATTTAACTTAAAGATCATTAGTTAGCACAAATGATACGTATTTTAACGTTAGCACAGTGGCTCACAGGATGGTTCTCATTTTGTTTTCGTTTTTCAGGTACAAACTTTTAGCTCAAAACTCTGTCATCTTCTGGCCGATTTAAGATCTAATCGGGAGATCAAACTATTTTGCTTGATGTATTTGACCACGCCCAAAGTCTCATAGATTACTTTAATCTAATTCTGATCAAAAGAATTTCAATTTCAGAGTTGAATGGTAAAGATCTTGAGGAGGTTTTTTTAATTTTTTTCACAAAGCTAGACGACAGCTATCTGTTGTAGTTATCCCTAAATTAGCAGTGAAAGACTAAAGAGAAAAGCTAGTCATTATCACCAACCACCAACTCTTTTGCTACTCTTTTATAAACGAGGGATTTACTCTCACATTATATTGTCCCTAAGGCTAAAAGTGAATATGTTTGGCGATGGAGATTTGAATCTACGACCCGCAGGTTGTGAATCAAACGTCCTGACATTCTGGCTATGCCAAGCGATTTTAAAACTTAAACTTCTTTGTTTGTTTGGAATCTCACCCAAAGCTGCACGAGAACTATCTGAGCTAAGTATTCCTAATTTAACAGTAAAAGACTAGAAGGAAGGCAGATAGTCTTCACCACCCACCGCCAACTCTTGAGTTATTCTTTTAATAACCAATGACGGGATTTTCCGTCATATTATAACGTCCTCATGACTGAAAGCGTGGGTATGTTTAGTGAAACTGGGATTTTGACCCGTAACCCTCAGATTGCGAGTCGAGCACAACTATCTGGCCATGCTGTGCCTTAAAACTTAAACAAATGGATGTCAAATAATTCTTAATAAACAGTCTAATAAGTTCTTAGCACATGTTATTTTGATTCTGAGTTTAAATAAAGAATATTTAATTAGTTTTTTTGTATTCAGTCTTTCTAAAAATCTGTCATTTTCAGAGAGATTGAGAATCACTTTGTAGTTTATCGACATGAGCCTACCGTTATATGGTAAACTGGACGAGAACAGCGAAAGTGAGGTGAGCCAGACTTTGGCTCTAGGACGGAGTACGCTAACGAATTGATCTTTAATATTTACAGTGATTACTCCAGGTGTCGCGGTAAACGGTCCTTTTCAGATACGGCTGGTACCTACGGGTCCAATGCCAGAGATTTTGCTGTGGGGGGGGGGACAGGAGTACCCCGAGAAAACCCACTTTCACGGCCTGGGCGCCGAATGATCTACCCAGACCGTGCCCGGAAGTAGCTGGGAATAGAAAATAAAAAAGTTAAAATAAAATAAAATAAAAATTGATGGACTCTGTTGGTGGTATACAAGGAAATGTTTAGCTTCAGTCTTATAGGTCAGGCGGTAACTTCATCTTGAACTTGTTTATACACTTGAAACCCATTGGTGCGACTGAAAAACGTGGTCTCGGTTACGACTTTTACTTCCTCTAAATCATCAAGTTTGGTCATCTTTCAGGCACACAAGCGCGACCCGAAAGCCGCTCCAGCAGCCAGTCCGAAGACCTCACTAAATCATTCAATCGGTAGTAGCGACGGGCGGTGAGTACAAAGGACAGGGACGTAATCAATACGAGCTGATGACTTAATTTTACAACACAAATATCCAAAATAGCATAAGGAATAATAAAACTTAAGAGAAAAACAACAGCAGTAACAAACAATAAATTCTGTGGTCACAGGTTCAACAGAAAAGTAAATTAGAATATATTTTGCAAAATGAAACTGTGCAGCTCAATACTGACTGTGCAAAATGTAAAATAATGTACAAACAATCATTGTTTAATGAGCAAAACAAGCAAATTGACAAGTGTGGTTAGAAAACATGCTTTTACTCTAAGTTCCAGGAATTGTTTGAGTTTTCTTTCTTCGTGGAAATTTTAACCAGTTGAATCTGAATTAGACTGAGAAAATACAAATTTTACTATTCTTCTAAAAATACGTTTACAATTCATTTCATTATCAATGTCGAATATAATCACCCTTATTCTAGCTACTGAAACACCTAGAGTCTTTTAATTTTGGCTACCAGTTACATAAAATTTGAAAATGTATTGCACTAGTTACCTTGATTTAATTGTATTAAAAGCTGTTTTATTCACTAGGGCATATATGAATACAGACATAACGGTAAGTCTGCAGACTCACACCGCTATAAATTGGGTTACGATAACCGTGGTGAGTAGAGCATAGATAAACCATTGTGTATCTTTGTGTTAATTCGAAATAAACAAACAGTCAGTCAAGAGTAAAATATATTTACTGTTCTAGATGACTTCAATTACTTCATATACAAATCTCGTATGGTTGTTATGCGAATGCCTCTTAAAATTTCACACTATTATGCACGCGTTATGTCTCAGATGGGTTTCTCCGTAAATATTCTACCAATGCTCATACTCGAAGTTCTTTCAGCATTTATATAGAAACCCTAATGGTTAGTTTCAATTCTGCAGGTTTAAATGTTGAAGTTACTATATTAGTTATGTATTATAATTGTCCCCCTCAAGTACAGCGGTAAGTGTACGGATTTACATTACTAAAATCATGGGTTCGATTCCCCTCGGGGGACTCAGCAAATGGCCCCAGGTGGCTTTGCTAAAAGAAAAGAACACACACACACTGCATAATAATTTATTTCGGACAAGTCTCCGATTTACTATGTTACGTATTACTATTTCAAACAACTGGAAATTTGAATTTGATCTCAGAAGTTATTTTAATATTAATGTGTTAAATTTACTCTATTTGCCAACAAGATTGATACACACTATTTCCTTTTTTTTAAATGCAATTATATTTTAACATAAAAAAATAAGAAAACGGTATTTATACTTACGGTTATATCCAATAGTTATTACAAATATTGATTGATATACATTTTTACAAAGTTACAGAGTTACTAAGTCATATATCTGGTCTAGAACTGAATACTTTATGGACGATCCAGGTGCACGACAATCAAATTAATTCTGAGTTGATACTGACGTACCTCACTTAAGCTAACTAGCTTAACTGTTATCACACTGCTGACTTTTACCGAAAATATTTAATGTCCTCGAAGAAATTATAACGTCAGAAGGAATTCATAGAAGTTGAACGGTTTGTATTGTTGAAAATCTATAAACGTTCCTGGTCACATTCTGCAGTTTTCTCATTAATAGGCGTTAATTACAATTATAGTTTCTGAGGCCAATAGCACACTGAGTGTAGCTGGAGAATAATAATAATACTATTTGTCTCTCGGCGCATCAACTTTAACACACAAAGTACGCGAAACTCCAGAACATTCAGCAAGGTTCGCTTGGCAACAATACTGTCAATCACTAGTATTAGACACACATCTAGTACATTGTTGATTCTTATGCTCAATAACCTTCCACAAATTTCGAAAACAGGTGGGACTTGCGCAATACACGGTCGAGAATATACGTCACTTGCATTAAATGATAACTATGCATAAACAAGCACAGCTACTAAAATAAACTACAACAGTAAATCTCTTACATATTAAATAACGTCAGCCATCCCATCTATATAATAAAGTGGCTATCACACCTCATAGTCTAAGATACTTGATATCTCAGAAAGCAAAATTGCAATTCCCTTTCAGTTTACAAAAGTTTAAGCTCCTAGTGATTATTTCCTTTCACGCGAATGAATAACTATGTATTACATCTACTAGCAACAGTTATATCAAATCTCAGTAATCACGTGGCTTATGTGCTGTCCACCTGTAGATATTTAGCATAAAGCATTCTTTAATAGTTTGAAGACTAAGGAACACCATTTGTTTCTTTCTTTTATTCTTCATTTAAACGACTATTCTCATGGTGAGTAAACCAAGATCGAAATGTTACTGCTGGTGTCTCAACCAAATATAAGAACAGTTTTACTATTCCTTCAGTGTCAGTTTCTCACCTGACTATTTTTGGTTTGTTTTTTATTTTTTTGGAATTTCACTCAAAGCTACACGAAGACTAGAGGAAAGGCATCACCACTTAACGCCATTTCTTGGGCTACTCTTTTATTAACAAACAGTGTATTGCCCGTAACATAATAACGCCCCCATGGCTGAAAGACCGAGCATGTTTGATGTGACGTAAATTTAAAAACGCGACTTTTGAATTACAAGTCGACTGTTTAACCATCTGGATATGCCTGGCTAGACTCAATTTGGAGACAGAAACAAGTTCTACCAGTATCTTCTTTCTCATATGGTTTCTTGGTCAAGTCAATAAAGCAGTGGTCATACAGACTCAACATTTGGTATTGAATTGCTTGTTTGGAGTCTGGCTGCTCCAAAGAATAATCCAAGTATTTTCTGACTATACTCTTGACTATCATAGGAAGAACATGATTCGCTTTGCTCACAGTGACCTGTGAATGTAGAAATAAGAGATTTCTAGCAGTGCTTCGGCCAACATCAGGCCGAGACATCCACATTGTGAAGTGTGGTATTCAGAAACCCTAAAACCTTTGGGAATTAATGCCTTTTGTAAAATGAGGACAATGATTGAGCATATCCCCAGCTTTGGAGGTTTCGGGCTGCAGTTTTTCTTCCTGAATTCGCAGCCACATAAGGATTAAGAAACAGTACCTAGAGCAGTGACGTATTGTTGACATCCAGGAATTTTCCTAGACTTTTTTACTTTCTCAGATAATGATCTACTTCTAAAGTCAAACTTTCGCTATTCATAATTTCAAAGTTTGTTCTACATAATGATCTTGGAATTAAAATTTAATATTTGCTATGTGACATTTTCAGGCTTATTGATAGCCTTACAAGTAGGAATAGCAATTACAAAAATGTAATGCACAATTACATAATGTTTCTGATTCTTTGTCTTGTATTTGTTATCAAATACAAAATTATACACATGACTATCTTTTATCTGCTCTCCACGGATGTAAACACTCGATTTATGGCGTTTTAATTCTGCAAACATACTAATGAGTCAATGGAGAGCAATTGGTGAATTTGAAGAAAAGAGATTGGATACAGTGTAAACAATATAAAACCGTAAATTAAAATGACGAGTGCACAAAACGTCGGATTACACTTTTAGATAACAGAATAAAATTTATGAATTTCAAAAGTACTTCGGATATATTCTGTTCTAGATTGAGAAAACTATTAACTACATATATGCATGAATGATAAACTCTACCATATCGCATACGTTTACTGATATCACTGATTATCCTATACTTGAAAATAAGCTCGTTGACATAGCGTCAATACTTTTAAACTTTAAACAAACTGATGTTACCAAATAAAGTAGATACATTATTTTCATGCTGTATTAAACAACGTCACATACGAGAAAGTTCAAAAACAGTACAGCTATATACGCGTAAGAAGCATGATATGAGATTGTTACCTTGCGAGACGGATTTTTGAAACATTTAGAAATTTTCAAGATAAACTAACACTTATCTTTCTACGTAATTTGTGGGGAAAACATTGCACTTTCTCAAGTAGTGCATCTGTTAAAACGTTTCAAAACTAACACTGGCCAGTTCACAGTTCTTAAAAATAACAACTTATTACAGATTCTGGAATTCAGATGAGATTCCATCGATTTGGAATTTTTAAAGGACAGCGCTTATTTTAATATTTATTTTATTCTTTGTAAAATAACTTTTGTAAATTTGAAAGAATTTATCTAATATATTTTAACTGAATAACAAAACTTTTTTTAGTTTATTTCGACAACATAAAGAGCTTTAATTAGAAATGTCAACCAAAATACGAGGTATTTCATAAATGTTTGTTGGTTAAAAACTCAAATAACTATATGTATTAGCCTCTAATTATTTTTTCGATTTACTTAACAAATACGAAGGAAATTTCAATTTATCTAAAAGTTTACTGAGACAACACCAGAGGATGCATTTTTTAATTTGCTAAATAATTTTTATTGAGAGAGTAAACAAACTATTTTTCTGTCATTTGCATTTTTTCGTATCTTACAACGAAATACAGTTTATTTAGTCTGATTCTCAGTATTTCATACTTTTTTTTCCTAGGCTCGTCTTATTTTCAAGGCTTAATGTAAGTGATTTTTAATAAACCATAAAACGTTAGTATTAATTTAATTTCGAGAAAGAACTTATTTGAAAACGACCTCAAATTAAAATCATAGTTGTAGCCATTTGTAGGTTTTCCTTTCTATGTTAAATTTGAAAGTACTAACTAATCTATAATTGTTCATGTAGTGGTGAAATGAAATGGACGGAAAGGGGGAATTAATTTGTAATCTTAAATGTAATTTAAGTATTAATTCTTTGTTATGAAGAGCTAGGAAGCTCGTAGTACTAGTTATAGCAAAACTTCACAATTCACCAGTTATGTAATAATATAATAAACTATTTAAATTCAATATAAATTGCATATTATGTTGTGCGTTTTAGCTTTAAGTTAAAGAAGTTTAAATGACAACTAAAGATAAAGTAACAAAACAAAATTTTTATATTTCAAAATTAAATTGGTGCATTTCATTCTCAAATTCCTCCCACCCCTATTTGCTGTTGCTTTTAAAGATGATTTCCTGGACTAGTACAAGATGTCTTTGAAGAATACATGGGCGGAGTAAGATTAGAATAAAAGAAATCCCGATGTGTTTGTTTTCACTAATTTCTTCGTGAAAGTATTTATGCCATTCAGTTTTGTTCTGCGGAATGGCCAGGAGAAAAAGTAGTATTTTGAGTTTTAGAGAATCAAGGTGTCTTTCCAATGATCAAAGTAGTCGACCTCGACTTGATTCATATGATCGCTTCATTCCCCGAAGAGACTCCTTGGATTTGGACGTCTCGTATTTTAAACTCATTTCGGAGTTCTCGCAAAAGGAACTGGATGACGATGTTTTTCAAAAGTCGTCGCCTTCTCAAGTGGCAAAACCTTCGTCAGAATTCAGTAGCCCTTGTGAAACGTATGAAAGACGCATGACTTGTTTAACCGAAGGTGCCTCCAAACAAAGGATTCTTTCCTTTACACCCGTTTGCAAGAAAAGAAGACATAAATGTATGTATTTTTGTTGTTTAGTGCTTATTATAGTTTATACAGCAATTTACTTAATAGTCGCAAATCAGTAATCAAGAAAGGAAATCTCATAATACTTTTATCGAGTAATTTAGCCAATATTTTGAACAATATTGTCTTAAATAGAAAATTACAGTTCTTTAAAATAAATATTTCGGCAGTAAACTCAACTCGTTCTTTTTTAGTTATGCAAAATATTAACAATTTGTAAGTTGCATATTGCTTGACTTTAGGACGTGTATTTCATTTTCATTACTTTTGAGAACTTTGAGTAAGATGCATGACATCCGAAAAATATGTAGTTACGATAGATTTTATTACATTTATAAAATTTTTAATGTTGTAAACGTTTTTAAATTTATCATTAATATTGTAAGATTCAGTGTTAAAGTCACGTAACTCCTAAAATGCTGGACTTTCCAACTTTTAAATGGTGTCGAATGAATCGTTTTGTCCTCGAGGTTTGCACGACGGTATTTCGCGAAAGTTGACCTCAAATTTGGACGTTGACTTTCATTAGAGCACATAAATAAAAAAGCTTACTAACTGCTGTTGGTAGCTTGGTTGAAAAATTATATTAGCATTATAGCACCAATAATCATTTAACCGAAAATATGCAAAATAAAATTTGCATTATACCGTATAATGATTTCTCGACAACTTTTTCTTATTTAGTCGTTTTATGTGTAATCAGGTGATATTTTCAACCAAACTGAAAGGGGGTTACAGTTCTTTTTAATACTTTACAACGTTACGTAGCTGCTACTACCTTTTCTGTATAATATATATTAATTATTTTAAAACAATTACCAATGCTACGACTCCGGATTTTTAAGTATACGGCAAACAATTTAATTTATATTATGTGCAGTACAGTATTTCTTATAGTGTGAAATTATTTAATATTTAATGTTTGTATTGACTGTCATCAAAATTTTATCCTTTTGCGATTGCCTCCCACTAGGTTCATCATGACAAGGTGGTTAAGGCGCTCTACTCGAAATCTGTTGCTCGCCTTTTCAGCTATGGGGGCGTTATAATATTATGGTCAATCCCACTATTCGTTGGTAAAGAATATCTCAAGAGTTGGCGGTGGGTGGTGATGACTTGCTGCCTTCCCTCTAGTCTTACACTACTAAATTAGGGACGCTAGCGAAGATAGCTCTCGTATAGCTTTGCGCTAAATTTATTACAAAAAACAAACAAAAAATAGTGAAGTGAGAAACTGACACTGTAGGAATAGTAAAACTGTTCTTATATTTGGTTGAGACACCAGCAGTAACATTTCGATCTTGGTTTACTCACCATGAGAATAGTCACTTAAATGAAGAATAAAAGAAAGAAACAAATGGTCTTCATTAGTTTTCAAACCATTAAAGAATGCTTTATGCTAAATATCTACAGGAGGACAGCACATAAGCCACGTGATTACTAAGATTTGGTATAACTGTTGCTAGTAGATGTAATACATAGTTATTCATTCGCGTGAAAGGAAATAATCACTATGAGCTTAAACTTTTGTAAACTGAAAGGGAATTGCAATTTTGCTTTCTGAGATATCAAGTATCTTAGACTATGAGGTGTGATAGCCACTTTATTATATAGATGGGATGGCTGACGTTATTTAATACTCGAGATTTACTGTTGTAGTTTATTTTAGTAGCTGTGCTTGTTTCTGCATAGTTATCATTTAATGTAAGTCACGTATATTCTCGACTGTGTATTGCAGGCAAGTTCCGCCTGCTCTCGAAATTTGTAGGTTCTTGAGCGTAAGAATCAACAATGTATTAGGTGTGTATTTAATACTAGTGATTGACAGTATTGTTGCCAAGCGAGCTTTGATGAAAGTTATAGAGCCTCCCACTAATGTTTCGCACTCTTTCGAAACGTTTGATGATAATCGTCTAAGTTTGAACGTGCAATCTGAAGCGTCTGTTTAATAGTTATCTGGATATCTCATTTTGAAAACACAATTTAATTGATATTACTCTGACCTTTTTTATGGCTTCAATAACCTAAAAGATGACAGGAAGTATTTAAAAAAAACTAATAAAACACAAAATCAGTTGTTTGACAAACGAATGTTTAAAATTCATTGTCCTGAGAATATATACAAGTAAATTGTTTCGAAAAATATTAGTATTTGACGATGAAATGAATGCAGTTACAAGCTATGATTATACGATAAAAAACTAACATATACAAATTTTTACGAATTTATTTCCCTTTTTATCCCGTTATGCTGTATATTGTTAACAATTTTTCTTCTCTCTCTCTCTCTCTCTCTCTCTCCGTTATTATAAATTCTATTGCTTTTCTATAGTAAAATATATTTATGTAAAGAAAGAAAATTGTATGTATCAATCTTATCAGCAAATATCATGCATTTGATACACATTAACATTCAGTTAACATCTAACTTAAAATTTCCGGTTATTTTGAAATCATATGTTAGCATACGTAACATATGGAGACTCATACAACATAAACTATAATACGTAACACCTTTCTGCTACTTCTGTACAAAACTTGTGTTTGTTTGTACTTGAAAAATAAAAAGGGAGCAATGCCTTTTGCGTTCGTGTCCACATACAGACGGAGTTTCACCGGATCATGCTGTTGATTTGACCACTAATAACAAAAATAAAAATACGGACGTAGTTAGAGAGGAATTTTGACCTTATATATTTGTTTGTTACAAGTCTTTGACAAATAACACTGCTAATTCAGTACCCATATTTATTGTACGCGATACAAGGACAATCAATCATTGGTATTAGAAGGTGTATTGCCTTTAGATTTGACTTCTGGCGCTGTTGAGCCTATTATTGTTCAAGTTATAGATGGTGGCTTTGTTATTGTTCATCTTCATAAAAATTATTTTGCATGAACTTTGTTTCAGGATCAGTTGTGGTTGGAGTAAGACCTACTCAGCTAAGTAAGAGTGTATCATTATTGTTGGGAAGCGTTGTTGCTAAGCCAAAAATGGTTAATAAGCCTACCATTGTTTCATCTAAGGATTGTGATGGCATTGAGTTTCTCTTTTATGCTGTGACTCGGGCTAAGAAATTAAGCCAAAAACACATGATAGACACGTATTCAACCGACGTGGTTATAGATTTGATTCGTACTATTTTTGGGTTCAACATCGATCTTTTGAATGATTGTTATACGGACAAGCCTTCGAGTGACAATGATGTACGTGAGTGATGTTTCACCTGGTGAAGTTCCGTTTATGATAAGTAAACTGATCGCCGAACAAGAAAAGGATCCTCATAATTCCTCACTCACTTCAGAAAATTCCGAATTGTTACTTTTCAAAAATGTGTGCTCATGAGAAAATAGATATAACCAAATGTACTAACTTCAGAAAACTGGACTGTAGTTTATCGAATTGTTGTTCCAAGAGCTTATTGTTCTGAAATATTGAAATTTGCACATAGAATTTTCCTGGGAGACCACCCAGATATTAATTGGACGTGCAGCACATTTCTTTTGACTAAAAAATTAGGCAAGACGTTTCCTACTTTTGTAAAACTTGTCATACCATTCAACTTGCCAAAAAACCTAAGTAGAAAATTCCTATTGCCTTTTTGAAATCTATTCTAGCTTTCGAAAAACGCTTCAGTTGTGTAGATGCTGACTGCGTCGGACTTTTATACAAAACTATCAGGGGAAAAGTATTTATTGACTAATTTTCCTCCATTCATTTCCCTAAAACTATTCCCTTGAGAGAAACCTTTCAGCCCCAGAAAGTTTCTAAAGCTTTAACTAATGCTTTTGTTGACTTGCCTAAAGAAATTGTGTGATCAGGATCAAAATTTATTACTTCAGTGCTAAATAAATCAAATCTAGTGCATATCATTTAAATCCCAAGGTGCTCTTGAGAGATTTCATTCTACCTTGCAAAATATCATGCAGACGTACTGTCTTCATAAGAATATGGATAGGAAGAATAACTTAATGTATTATTTTCTGTTCAGAAGTATGTACAGGAGACGTTACAGTTTAACTTTTTGGAGTTTATGTTTGGTCATTCAATGCATGGCCCTTTGAAATTGCCCAAGAAACAATGGTTGAAAGATGACCCGAAAGAAATGCACTTATTGGATTGCGTTTCTAAGTTTCTGTCCAGACTCTCATGCGCTTGTGATTTGGCTCGGAAAAATTTTAAGTCATCCCAAACTAAAATTAAAAATGTTTGTAATTGCAAGCCTGATGAACACAAGTCCTGTCCACGTCACATGGTATTGTATTATTACTCATTATGCAACATGCACTCAAAGCTAGGCCTCATGGTCTTTACGAGGTTGTTCGGAAAATTAATGAAATGGACTATATTGTAAAAACTCCTGGTTGTCGAAAGGCTACCAAGCTTGTCAAATAAATATGTTTAAACACTATCACATTCGAGATGCATCAGAAAATATATTCTGATATTGTTGATAATCATTTTGACTTAGACACCCGTCAGTTTGAAAATATCGGAGATGAATGGAATACTGAAATAAGTAATTCTGACATTTAAGCCAAAGTACATTGTATTGTGAATTCTTCAGTTCTTACAAACAAGAAAAAATCTGAATTTTTTGGGAATGGCTGGTTATTACAGGAAGTATGGCTGATATCACTGTAACATTAAGAAACCCACTGAAGAAAAATGAAAGTTCAAGTTGTCTGAAACATCTCAATCTACTTTTGAAAAGATCAAATCTCTTATTGTCCACTCGCTCTGTATTGATGGCACCTGACTGATAAGTTTAAAAATAGTTGTCGATATCGGCGATTTTGGTGCTGATGCTGTTCTATTATGTTTAGATGATAAAGGTATTGAACATTCTGCTTGTTATTTTTCAAATATGCTTAAATTTCACCAAAAGAATTATTTTACTGTGGAAAAAGAAACATAAGCTTTATTGGTAGCTTCAAAATATTTCTGTATTTGTATTTGCACTACAACAACCTATTATCATTTACACTAATCATAACCCGTTGACTGTTTTGAACCAAATAAAGAGGAAAACAGATAACTTAAATTGCTATTGTATATATCGATTTTAATACTGACGTTTGTTGGATTACACATTGAGAAATGTGCATAACTTGTACTGTTGAATCTGTATTGTGAAATTCACACCTATCTCGATATTTGTCACATGCTACGATCACAACTGACACTGTTAAACCACTTGTTAGGTTGGGCTGCATATAAATTATGCACTGTTTAATCATAGTGATGGTATTTCCTTTTTCTGGGTATTATGACGAGTTGTCTCGTTTTGTTTCTTCTGGCAGCAGTGTTCTTGAAGACAGTCACTTATTTTCTTGTTTATTTTTAGCACCATATTTATGGGGAACTTAGCTGCTTTATGTTGATATTTTTGTTGCTGCTTGTTGGTAATAGAATTGCACTCATTCATAATGTATTCAATTTTATAACAAGCATAACATCTTGCTTCCTTTTTATTTGCTGATTTCTTGGCACATTTGGTGTCATCCTGCTTCTGTTCAGCCCCCCTTGTTTTGTAGATTGCCACATTTGAGCCCAAGTTGCTTACCCCTCCTATACAGTTATTAGTCAGTCCACATCCTTATATGATGTGTTTGTGGCCTTACATTATTTACGCCACCACAACCGTTGTGCATATATAGACCTATCTGCTGCTGTTTACTGTTGCGGATCCTGACTGGCTTCCTAGTATCATGTTTTACGTGGGTCAGAATTATTCTTATCTACTCTGTTATTACAGCATAATATGTAATAAATTCACGTCAGAAATCGCCACTATACGCTCTTAATTGTCATACTCATAATCATGGAGTCTAGTTCTATCTTTAGAACTACATTTTCACTCGTATTTAGATCTGACAAAGATCTTGAACATTCCACACATTACTAGACATTATGGCACAATAATACTCCATTTGTCCCCCCCCCCAGTAGCACAGCATTATGTCTGTGGACAAAACACTGAAAACCGTGTTTCAATACCCGTGGTGGGCAGAGCACAGATAGCCCATTGTGTAGCTTTGTGCTTAATTCTAAACAAAAATACTCCATTAATACAACGACTAAATGAGATTGTTACAGTAGCATGATACAATAATATTACAATAATCAGTTTATAACTATTGAACTACACTATATGATTTACAAATATTAGTGACCACAGAAATATTTGCAAAGGGGCAAATCGTTTTTATAGTGTAAATCAATAGTGTGTGTGTTTGAACGTACACACAATTTACAATTTCAATAAAAACAAGAGTATTAAGTTCAACTACTACGTTAAGTATATATATATAAAAAGTGCAATTTTCTATGAAATGTAATGGGAGCAAATGCTTCCTTTTGTTCCTATCTGTGAGCACATATGTTCGTAAACAGTTACGTAAACAAACCTGCGATAAATTGTTGCTTCAAAAATAACTACGTCTAACACTTGCACAGTATAATTTACTTGAAGTATTACATATGCATTAGACTTAAACCGATAGTCGTGTATATCTAAAGTAATATTAATGATATAATAGGCCTAATGCTTATGTCTAAAAGCAAATACATTATCGTTTTTTTCCAACTTACAGCCATTGTTGAATTCACAGACGAAGAATGTAGTCGTCTACATCAAAATGTCACAGCTGTCTTTCCTTTAAGACGACATGGCTAACAATGAAATGTTGAATCCGTGTCTTTTGTGCACCGGAGAAAATTTGTTAACTTAAGTGACTCGGCGTCCAAACAGTCTTGTACCACGCAAATATTATATCTTGTCATTTCGGGCTAATATTTTACTGCAATTAAGCACATTTCTTTTATATTGTAGTTAGCTTTTAGTAATAAACACCAAACTTTACAATATTAGGACTATAACAAAAATATACAAGGAAAATTTTGTCCTTTTTTCTTTTAACTTGTTTCATTCAATTAGAATGTCAGAATAATGTCAGTCTTGCTTTTTTCTTTTAAAAAACGGGCCTGGCATGGCCTAGCGTGTTAAAGCGTGCGCTTTGTGATCTGAGAGTCGCGCCAAACATGCTCGCCCTCCCAGCCGTGGGGGTGTATAATGTGACTGTCAATCCCACTTTTCGTTGGTAAAAGAGTAGCCCAAGAGTTGGCGGTGGGTGGTGATGACTAGCTGCCTTCCCTCTAGTCTTACACTGGGCGGCTGGCACAAATAGCCCTCGAGTAGCTTTGTGCGAAATTCCAAAACAAAGCTTTTTTAAATATAATTTCGGCTTCATACTTTTTCGAAAGACATTATTGTTTAAAAAAATCAATGTTTACAAGATCGGTTTTGAAGCTATTTGTTTTTTAATTGGGTGTACCACGTTAAAAATATGTCAAACAAATCGTAACCATAATTATCTAGAAGTTTCTTTTAAAAATTTTAATCTTGTTTATTTCAACTTATATCTGTTATTTCAGATATAAGTAGAAGTAACTTTAAAGTCAGTTTAAACTACAATTATAGTGACTTAAGTATGAGAAATGTTTGATATATGGTGGATTTTTGATTCATGTTCAAAATCTGTTGTAACTGCTATCAGATCTCCTCTTTTTAAAATAATTCACACAGCTTTTCGGACACAGTATTTTAAGACTAGCGGAAATGTTCAAAAATTAGTGTTTTTCAAATGCAAAATTACTGGAAAAAATTGTCAAAATTATTTAAAATACCTATATCTTTCAAATGAAAAATATAGATTCAAGTTCTTCAATTCGTTTGGAAAGAATGCTCGTTATTCTTTATTAGAATTTTTGTTCTTTCGTAAATTCAGCAAACTTTTAAAACTAGTAGATTTTAAATAAGTAAATAATTTGAATTCAAAAAAAGAAAATGAAAAATTACTTATTATAGATTATATTATATTTTTGATGTATTTTCGTCTTTTTTGTATAAACTCGCGCTAAACATGCTCGCCCTCCCAGCCGTGGGGGTGTATAATGTGACGGCCAATCCCACTATTCGTTGGTAAAAGAGTAGCCCAAGAGTTGGCGGTGGGTGGTGATGACTAGCTGCCTTCCCTCTAGTCTTACACTGCAAAATTAGGGACGGCTAGCACAGATAGCCCTCGAGTACCTTTGTGCGAAATTCCAAAAAACAAACAAAACAAACAAACGTATAAACTAGGAAAGGTCTTCTTGATGACGAGAAACCCACTTAAAGTAAAAATGTATCTCAGAATGTCTGGAATGAGTGTTAACACTATATTGACAAATTTTCATACACTTTTCTCAGACCCGGCATGGCCAGGTAGTTAAGGCACTCGACTCGAAATTTGAGGGTCACGGGTGACATTAAACATGCTCGTCCTTTCAGCCGTGGGGGCGTTATAATGTGATGGTCAATCCCACGATTCTTTGATAAGAGTCGCCCAAGAGTTGGAGGTGGGTGGTGATGATTAGTTGTCTTCTGTCTGGTCTCACACTGCTAAATTAGGGACGGCTATCTCGTGTAGCCTTCGTGTAGTTGTGCGCAAAGTTCAAAACAAATTAAACCATTGTTCTCGGGTTTAATTTCTGTTCCGTATGCCAAATAAAGCTGTCTTAGTACACTTTCAAACGGTTAGTTCAAATAACTTCATCCTACGCCTAGCATGGCCAGGTGGGTTAAGGTGCTCGACTCGTAATCTGAGAGTCTTGGATTCGAATCTCCGTCGCACCAAACTTGCTCGCCTTTTTAGCCATGGACGTGTTATAAAGTAACGGTCAATCCCATTATTCGTTAGTAAAATAGTAGCCCAAGAGTTCGCGGTGTGTGGTGATGACCAGCTGCCTTCACTATCATTTTACACTGCTAAATTAAGGACGGTTAGCGCAGATAGTCCTTGTGTAGCTTTGTGCGAAATTAAAAAACAAACTCCTAAGCGTTATCGTTCTGTAAAGAAACTAAGGTTTGTTTAAGCATCATTGTATTATCCAAGGGCAAAGACCATTACACAATTACTAAGAGGTCTACAATAATCTTTCAGTTTCTCAAGTTTAATATTTCTACAGCATCTTAAGCACATTGGTCAGATTGCATATCCAATAAATCATCTTGTTTGTTTCAAGACCAAGATCAAAAGTACTAAAATGAAAAGCTATGTTTAATTTTAAAATGGTATTGCTTTTATATGGAGAGAAAAAGTGAAATATTTAAATCTGAAACAATGTTCTAATGTAAAAATTAAAATAAAGTAAATAAAGGAAGCTTAAAACTAGTTATCGTGAAAATTTTAAAATTTTGGTTAGTTTACGCAGAATTTGACTTGTGTGAAGCTATTAACGTGCAGATATTTATTTATATTTTTTTGCAGATAATTCTTACGACATAACACCACCAAAGGAAAAACCAAAACGCCATCTTCCATTTTCACCCGTAAAAGTGCTAGATTTACCAGATTTGGTAAACGACCAATGTAAGCTGTTGAAGCCTTCTTTGTTAACATTGAATTTACGGTCGTATAATGTAACTCTCTTTATTAATTATACGGTTCAAATTTGTCCTCTTTACACTGTTTCACTAACTTTACTACTTGTCAAGACATTATTTTACAAGTGCAGGCTGCACGAGTCCTAGTTTTCCTGATTTAAAAAAATTGTCCAATCAAGTAGCTACACTAGTTTTAAATATCCTGGTTGATTTTACTAGTAAATACTTATTTTTCAATTTGAACTAAATATGCAAGTTTTTTGCGTGATGTCTCGCAGTTTTTAGGTGATAATACTACATATTGTATCAAAACTTCTCCATGTTACCTTTTATACATTTAAAAAAATTATAATCCTAAAAATTTAAACTGCAACTCCTGAACATGAATAAATAATTGGGGAAATTTTCACATTTAACCGTGTGTATCTGTATATTTGTTTTTCCAATTCTGAAATTAAATGATGCTACCATAAAGGGTTATTATCGTTTCCATAATGGTATGTAGACGATGATTGTAGTGAAGACCTAGAACATTTGTGGATGTGGGGATAATGTTATACGTTCTGTGACGATGTTTGCCGATTAAAAACGTATGTGTAGAATTTGTTCCGTATTATAATTTATTGCCCCCCAGTGGCTCAGCGGTATGTCTGTGGACTTACACGCTAAAATCCGGGTTTCGATACCCGTGGTGGGCAGAGCACAGATAGCCCATTGTGTAACTTTGTGCTTAATTCAAAAACAACAACAACAACATTATAATTTATTTCAGACGAATCTCCGATTTATTACGCTATATACGTTACGTATTACTATCTCGCGTAACAGGAAATTTGAATTTAAGCTTAGTAGTTAATTAAATGTTTGTATATTAAAGTTGTTATTTGGAAATAAGATTCATATATACAATTTCCTTTTTTCAAACCTTTTAACATACATAATAACAATACAATTTATAATAACGGTTATTACCAATATTTATTACAAATGATTATTTATATACAATAGTTTTACAAACTTAAAGACAACACTGATTCTTGCATGTGGTTTAGAACTTATTTTACTGACGATCCATTCTATGACAAGCAAATTAAATCTGATTTGGTATTGTTGCACCTTGCTTAAGCTAATGACTCCTTTCTTGGTTTGCCTCACATCAGCTAGAAGGTCATTTCTTATGGAAGATATTTGATGTCCTCATAGAAACAATAAAGTCTGAAGTAATTCACTGAAGTTGAACGGTTTGTAATGTTCAAAATCTATGAAGTTCAGGTCAAATATCAACTGGCTGTTGATGAAAATGAAATAGGAACTGTCCCTATTTGTAACTACCAGAAGTCAGGTGTGTTAATGAGAAAATACAGACATCCTGACGTCGCTGCTGATGAAGAGTGGAATGTTATTCACCAAATCGTTATTCCAAAATGCTGTCGGAATGACATTTTTAGTCTTACTCATGATCATGTGTTGTCAGGACACTTAGGTGTAAGAAAGACCCTAGATCGTATCCGACGACATTTCTATTGGCCAAAGATGCGCCAAGATGTTGTTGACTATTGTAAGACATGCCATTCTCGCCAAATGACTGGAAAACCAAATCGGGGGATTCCCAAAGCACCACTGCAGCCTATTCCTGCCTTTGAAGAACCGTTCTCAAGGATCATGATCGACTGTGTTGGTCCAATGCCAAAAAGCAAAGCAGGAAATGAATACCTCTTGACAATCATGTGTGCTTCTACACGTTTTCCTGACGCTATCCTTTTGAGAAAAATCACTGCTCCCAACATTGTCAAGGCTCTTGTCAAATTCTTTACCATGTTCGGGATTCCAAAAGTTGTGCAATCAGATCAAGGCTCAAATTTTATGTCCAAGCTATTTCAACAAGCCATGCATGAACTAAATATCCATCAAGTTTCATCCAGTGCATACCATCCTGAATCACAAGGTGTCCTTGAACGTTTCCATTAAACTCTGAAAGCCATGCTTAGAAATTACTGCCACGAGAACTCAAAGGACTGGGATGAGGGTGTTACCTTGCTGTTGTTTGCAGTTCGTGAGGTTGTTCAAGAATCTACTGGATTTAGCCCTTTTGAGTTGGTTTATGGGCACTCAGTTTGCGGTCTATTGAAGTTGTTAAGGAGAAATGGTTGAAGGATAATAACTCACAAATTAGCTTGTTGAACTATGTCTCTGATTTCAAAACCAGATTGCACAATGCTTTTAATGTTGCCAGGTAAAACCTGAAGTCTACTCAGGAAGAGATGAAAACCTGGTATGACAAAAGGGCCAGAAAGTGATCTTTTAATGTTGGTGACCAAGTACTAGTCTTGTTACCCACATCAGGCTCTTCACTTCAAACTAAATATTTTGGACCTTATTCAGTTGAAAAGAAAATCAATGATCTAAACTATGTAATCACTACCCCTGATCGGAGGAAAAGCAAACAGCTTTGTCATATCAATATGTTGAAACACTATTATGTGCGAAAGAAAATAAATGTGTCGAATGCTGTTCCTGTGAATGTGACAAGTGATGTGAATGAAGATCATGATCCTCCTCCTTCTCCTGAAATTATAGAAAATAGCATTCCAGATACTAACGTTAAACTCAAAAACTCACCAGTATTAGCAAACTTAGATGAGAAACTCAATCATTTAACCCAACAACAAAGTCAAGAGTTGAAAGGTTTGATTTTAGAGTTTGCTCATTTGTTCCCTGATGTGCCTGGTAGAACCAATGTCGTAGAACATGTCAGTATTGAGAACACTCGACCAATAAAACAACATCCATATCGGGCCAATCCTGTGAAATTGTCAAAAATCAGGTCAGAGGTACAATACATACTTGAAAATGATTTTATTGAGTTGTCAAAAAGTAATTGGAGTTTACCTTGTATCTTGGTACCAAAGCCTGATGGTTCAGTTAGGTTTTGTACAGATTTCAGAAAGGTTAAGTTAAGAAGACTGATTTATATCCTATTCCTAGGATGGATGATTGTATTGACCGTGTAGGTTACTCAAAGTACCTTACCAAATTTGACCTACTCAAAGGTTATTAGCAAGTACCTTTAACTTCTCAAGCAAGAGAAATTTCAGCTTTTATAACACCCGATGGTTTGTACCAATACAAAGTTATGCCATTTGGCATGAAAAACTGGTGCAACATTTCAAAGGTTGATGAATAACGTCATTGCAGGATTAGAAAATGTGTATGCTTACATTGATGATGTACTTGTAGTAAGCAGTAACTGGTCTGAGCATTTAAGTCACATTCGTGCATTCTTTGAGAGGTGTTCCGAGGCTCAGTTGACTATCAATCTGTTAAGTGACTTCTGTAAAACAACAATTGTGTACTTAGGCCTTGAAATTGGTCAGGGTAAAGTGAAGCCTATTCAAGCTAAGGTACAGGCAACAGCAGAGTATCCAGAGCCGACAAACAAAAGAGGTGGTATGAGATTCTTGGGCATGGCAGGATATTCTAGGAAATTTTGTCCAAATTTTTCTGATGTGGCTGCACCTTTAACAGCCTTACTAAAAAAAGGATGTAAAATTTTCCTGGAATCAAAATTGCCAGACTGCCTTTGAAAGGATCAAGGTCATGCTCATGAATGCTCCAATCCTCAAAGCTCCCGATTTTGATAAACCATTTAAGCTCGCTGTAGATGCGAGTGACATTGGTGTTGGTGCTGTGTTGCAAGAGCAAAATGATGTTGACCACCCTGTGTGTTACTTTTCAAGAAAACTTGATAAACACCAAAGAAACTATTCAACAATTGAGAAAGAAGCACTTGCATTGTTGTTAGCTTTACATCATTTTGATGTTTGTGTTCTTCTCCATGGATTGTTAATGTTTAAACCGACCACAATCCACTCGTATTCGTGAACAAAATGAAAAACAAAAATCAAAGGTTACTCAGGTGGAGTATTATTTTGCAGCAATACAATGTGTCCATTAATCATATCCGTGGTTTGGACAATGTCATCGCGGATGCGTTGTCACGGTAATTAAGTTGTTTAGTGTTTTGTTATAATTATCGGTTGACTAAAATTTGTTTCTTAGTTCAATGTTATGTATAATAAGTTAAAAAAAAGTTTTCATAAGCTCAAACTTTTTTTTTGCTTTTAAGGGGTTGAGTGTTATGTATAAAGCGTTTGAAATGCCATGTTGTTGTTTATATTATTGTTTTGAAATTTAAACCAGTAAAATATGTTGGTATTCATGTAGAAATTTCTAGAATTAGGTAGATCAATCATTTGACTGTAAATGGAATGTATGGCGGCCTAGTGTCTAGACGTCGAGTCTCGTGCAAAAAACAGACATGCGCAGATTGCTCTGGAATTCTGTGGAAGTTACGCGATTGTTCGAGAAGAGTAGGCCTACTAGTATAAAAACAGACGGTGACGCGAGAAGAGTCAGTCATTAGTTTTATTCGAATCAAGAGATTGTCTACGTTTGAGAAATTTTAAACGTTTGCTGTGCGTTTATTCAACTTGGATTTGTGACGAGTTAGATCTACAGAACCTGTGATTTTATTTCGTCAATCTTTACGATTCATTCGAATTACTAGTTATCCTGAAGGTCAACACGTACAGGGCTGATTAAGAGAAACCGAGGCAAGTTAGAAAATAACAAATTTGAAACATTCGTCTAAAACATCGTAAAAAGAACTTCGTCAAATTTATTGAACTGTGAATTGTTTCTGAACTTCTCCATTCAAACTTCGGAATTTCTTCGTGGGACCAAATTCACACCGTAGACTAGAATTTTGGATTTCTGATCTGGACTTTTGGACTTTCATTCTAGATCATTATATTGGACACAGGCCAGTACCATTTTGTATTGTAATTAATTTTGAAGGTTGAACCTGAATATCTGTCATTGTTATTATATAATTTGTTATATCTGTTGCATATATAAGTTTATTGTAATAAATTATAGAAGCTGTTATCTGTGTCTTTCTGTTGCGTTCAGTCTACATAAAACAAAGTAACACTTTCCAATTAACAGACGTTAATGACGATTATAGTTTACAGACCAATAGCGTACTGACTGTAGCTGTCTAATTATAATCTCTTTACCCACCTCTAGGCTAGCCGCTTTTGTTGGGTACCACCCGACCCTAGAACATTCACCAAAGCTCGCGACAACACTAAATCACTAGTATTACATACACGTTGATTTTGACGCACACGAACGTTTTACAAATTTCAAGAATAGGGAGGACTTGCAAAATTCATAGTCAACAATATACTTTACATGCAAAAGGAAAACTATAATGAAACAAGTGTAGGTACTAAACGTATAACGGTAAATTTCTTACAAATTATATAATTTGCACTTTTTCTTTTACCTGATGTTAACCATACAATTTGAATCATAGTTAATTTCTCTTACTTACAGTGTTGACTTTTTTTGACGGCGTTTCTGTGTATTTATTACAATATCATCAGTTTTTATGCGTCTTGTTTGTGTGATTGTTGTATTATAGTGTAATGAGGTAATCTTATGGCTATATACAAGTTCGCCTTATGGACTCTTCCGTATAGCACTCTTCACCGTAACCAACCTGCGTAACAGGGGTTTGGGATTATGTAACATGAACTATTATTCTAGGGTGAAAAGTGGTTTTCTAAATGATAAGAGTATCGTTAATTGTATAAATTCAGACCATGTTAAAACTTTTGTAAACGTGTTCCATGTTGGAAATTATTCAATGTTTTTGTTATTACTGTCTTGTTTTCTGTTTGTTGAGTGTAAACTTTCTTTCCAAGTTACACATGTTCTCGACTGGGGAAACCGTGGCTATATTGTAGCAGCTTTGAAAGGAGGATTATATATATGCAAAGTTGAGGATATGTCCACCAGAACTGTAAACTACCGTGAAGATACCATCTACACTGCCGTTGCTTGGAATTCTAAAGGAAGACTTCTTGCTAGCGGTACGGACAGCGGGGAGATTGAGGTGAGACGGTGAAGTACTTTTACTCAAAATGTTGAGCTTCAGTAAAAAATGTAATCATTTTTAATTTTCTCAGTAAGACTAGCAAAATATGTTTTCAACTTTTAGACAATTTTTATACGAGCTCACAACAAAAATGAAAGCTGCTCAATTTGCAGGATTGGCTGTGAGCCGGTAGACAGATACAAGCTGTTGAGACCTGAGACAATACTTTTTATTTTGTGAATACGCGAAACTAGTATTAAGACAAAAGGTCTACCTCAAAGTGAAAGAAGTTTAAGCGTAGTGTTCTAAATTGTTTACGCCATATTTTAATATATTAACAATATTCCACAGCCAAGAGTATGGGCTTGGAGAAGTTTTAGTGACCTAGATATTACTACTTAAATGAAATATTAAATAGTATCGATATTCAATACTATTTTTTATTAAATAGTAACAATTATTATTATTGTAATTTATTTCAAAACTTAATCGTTTATGTTAAATGTAACATGCAAGTCAAATATACTTGCCATGTAACCTGGGCAAGTTTCTAGTCTTGATAGGAGCCCCAAGCTACATTTTAAGTTGAGGTTCCACTATGAATATCTCATTTGGAGATGCCTTGTTAGCTGTTCTCTTACCAACATACTTCCAAAGACAGTCACGGGGAATTACATTTTGCCAGGATCGTCTATCCTTCTAAATTCTGTATACGAAAACCATAAATTCCTTTTGGCCCAACATATGGATCCTCCAAACATCCTTTTTTGTAGCGAGGATTGCAAGACGTTACCATGTCACCTCAGTGGCATCCAATATCATCAATATTAACGTTATAGCAAAGTTTGTTATTACATATTTTAATTGATTTCGGATGAATCTCCGATTTATATTGTTGCATACATTACGTACTACAACTTCAAACAACCAGAATTTTAATTTGAATTTCGACTCGTATGAAACTTCATTTGCTAACAAGATTGATGCACACAGTTTTCTTTTTAACACAAATATATTGATCTATATAAAATAATGTATTTCGTGATAACTGTTATTTATACTTATTTTAAAATGGTACGTACACACACACACACACACACTTACAATTTTTACAAATTCGCAGACAACACTGAATCTTGTGTCCAGTTTAGAACTAAATATTGTATGAAATATGACCTTTATTTCGTGGCCGTTTTTGCTCGTAGCAGAATTTACATTTCACGTCATTTCTCCACATACTCTTCACTGAAACGTGTATAAGCACTCTTACTCACTTCAGTGTGTTGTTGACACCTTCCAGCTACTGGGAGGTTATGGAGATAACGAAGCAAATTAAGAATGCAGAGACTGGGAAACTACCAACTTGTTCGTTAGTTACTCTCCCCTGATAATTTTTACATCGTAATACACCGTTTCATAAGCATAAGGAAGTTCTTTGTGCTCGATGTATCTTCGTTTTCTTCTGTATGGAGCAACTGTTATTAATGCACCATTCTTGAGCATCTGTAATTGGTTTCAAACTTATCATTTGACTAAACAGATTCTAGTGTCTTTCAGACACACTTTTAGGGCAGATGTCTCCCTTTTTCATTCAAAAGGAACAAGAGGGACTTGCTGGCTCTCCAAAATCAATAAAGGAGCTTTGATCTGGTGACATATTGGTGGAAACATCCACATCTCAACATCTCTTACATTCGAACGCAATTGAGGATATACCAATTGATATCCCCTCGGAGTGGATTCCTGTACGTGGTGAGGGGACCTCCCAGGGGAAGGTTCTGTTCTGTCTGGTTACCTTCTCTGGGATCTAAACATCCACCCACGTGTTTGCCGTGCGTGGCGACCCGTGAAGGGGAGGAGAGGATCCTGGTGGTTGAGGGGTCCAACCCTAACACACCACTTTGGCCTTGAATTCCTGTAGACGGGCGGCCCTTGGGTGTCCCCCTTGGGTCAATCGGCTGGTCCACCTGGACTAGAGCCAACCAAGTACCAGTGTTGGAAGTTCTCAACGGGTGTTGTGTACATTGTGCCTGATGCTGGTGTTTGGGTATAGTGCTCACGAAACCCTGGCGTTGCTGCATTGTCCTTGCATGACTCTGTAGCGCGTCCCCTTGTAGGGCTCCATGGTGGGTGGGGTCAGTGAGTACCGAAACTTTTCTCTTTCCTATGGATCCTACAAAAAATTTAAATAAAATTGTAAAAAAACAGTAAATGGGTAAGCGACCACGTCTTGAATACTCAGAACAGCAATCTCCAAGATCAGTAACACACGTACCTCATTTTCTGATATTGCATTCTATTTCAAAAAAACCTTTAGGGCAATGTCCCCTTTTTTATTCAAAAGGGGCTAGAGGGACTTGCTGGCTCTCCAAAGTCAGTAAAGAAGCTTCAATCTGGTGATATATTGGTTGAAACATCCACAACCCAACACAGTGAACTCCTCTTGAAATCAAAGGTAATTGGCGATATACCTATTGAGGTTACACCCCATGCTACTTTGAATACTTCACGAGGAGTTATTGTTGAAAGGGATTTGAAGAATGTTCCTGAATCGGAGATTCTCGCTGGTCTCTCCACTCAAGGAGTTTCTGCAGTGAGGCGCATCTCCACTCGCAAAGATGGAGTTACACTGCCGACAAATACCCTTGTTTTAACATTCACTTCACCACGTGCACCCGCCACCATCAAAGCAGGTTATCTCATTTGCAGGGTTCGGCCATACATTCCAAACCCTCTTCGATGTTTTCAATGTCAGAGATTCGGCCACTCAAAGATATCTTGTCGTGGTTCCCTGAAATGTGCTCGCTGTGCAGGCAAGGACCACGATTGCGTCAACTGCAATGGTTCTCACCCCTCTTACTTTCATTCTTGTCCAAAATGGTTGGATGAAAAAGAGGTGCAGCGTTTGAAAACGACACATAACATTAGTTATCCTGAGGCTCGGAAATTGATGTCCACAATCCCATCTCGGACATATGCTGCTGCACTCCATTCCACAACTACAGTTGAAGTGCAGACAGATCTCTCTGTGCCTCCAAGAGAATCGTTTTCAAAATAAATGAAAAGCCTTTTGACCTCCGTGGTTAAAACAGTAGATGAATCGACTTCCACACCCATCTCTGTTCCTCCCATAACTTCCAATAAACCTCAAGATCCATGTCCTTCAGTTTCAAATACAGGCATTTCTTCTGATACATCATTTTCTCCCACCACAATAAACAAAACAATTATTCGTCCGCGTCCTCAGTCACTTGATTCCTCTTCCAATAACAAAAACCTGCCCACTCGACCCAGAGCAGGATCCATGGAGGTTGATGGACCTCCTCCGAAGAAAGACAGTAAAGACAAAAGACGAAGTTGTAAACCGAAGGGTTCTCCAGCCACTTCACCTGCCTGTTCTTAAAAATGGCCACCTTGATACAATGGAACTGTCGAGGTTTACGTTCTAATCTGGATGATATCAAAACGCTGATTGCTTCCTACCATCCTGTTTGTCTTTCTCTACAAGAAACATTTCTCAAATCTGCTGATACAGTCTCCATTCGGCAGTTTTCTTTGCACAGAAATGACAAGTTGTGTGATGGTCGAGTACATGGAGTGGTGGCACTTTTGGTTGATCAACATGTGCCCACCCTGTCTTTGTCACTCAATACACCCTTGGAGGCCGTAGCCATCCGTATTTCCTTGGGTCGTACCATCACTGTTTGTTCTCTGTACCTGTCCCCTGGAGAGACATATGATCAATCAGACCTGGATGCTCTCGTTGAACAGTTGCCATCTCCATTTCTAATCCTGGGGGATTTTAATGGACACCATCCCCTCTGGGGAAGTGCTGTTATTCATGGGAGGGGTCGATCTGTAGAGCTGATGCTCTCTGATCACGAGCTTTCTCTTTTCAATACTGGTTCTTCCACTTACTTTCATGCACCAAGTCAGTCATTCACTGCCATTGATCTCTCAGTTTGCTCCCCTTCATTATTCTCCCATTTTTCATGGAGGGTTGACAGTAATCCACTAGGCAGTGATCATTTTCCGATCGTTTTGAGAGAGACTGGCCGTGGTCGATGCCACCCTACCCGCGTGCCCCGGTGGAAGCTGGATCAGGCAGACTGGTCCACTTTCACTGCTCTCGCAGAACTTGACCCTGTCATCGTAAATCAGCCATCAATAGACAACTGTGTTGCAGCGGTAACTGATTGTATTATACATGCAGCTGCTCAGTGTATTCCTAAAACCTCGACACGTTTCCCACTATATCCTCGTCCATGGTGGAATTCTGCTTGCAACTTATCACGGAAGGCTCAAAAACGGGCCTGGGATACTTTTCGCAGATATCCCACACTTTCAAATCGGGTTGCTTTCCAGCGGGCCCGAGCACATGCTAGGTGGGTAAGATGTCAAAGCCAGAAGAAATCTTGGATTAAGTTCACAACCAGCATATCTTCTACCACCAGTTCCAAGATCATATGGGACAAGATTCAAAAGGTTAATGGACACTACACTTCTGTTCCCCTCTCGATCTTACTCTCTGATGGTCAGGAGGTGACTGATGTCCGAAACATCGCTAACACTCTAGGTGAAAGCTTTTGCCGGGTATCTAGCACTTCTGCTTGTTCCTCCACCTTCCTGGCCATCAAGACTCGGGCAGAGCGATCACCTCTTTCCTTTCAAACTGACTGTTTCTTTGACTATAATAGTCCCTTTACCCTGGTGGAACTAAAAATGGACCTTCATCGGTCTGCTAGTACATCTGTTGGACCTGATGATATTCATTATGACATGCTACACCATCTCTCTCCTGATTCTCTTGATGTCCTTCTGACTATCTTCAACCGGATTTGGCAGGAGAATGTTTTTCCTGATGCCTGGCGCCAGGCTATTATTTTACCTTTCTCTAAGCCAGGGAAAGATCCGAAGATTCCTTCAAACTATCGTCCAATTGCTCTGACGAGCTGTCTCTGTAAGACCTTAGAAAGGATGGTTAATGCTCGTCTTGTTTGGTTCCTTGAATCAAACAACCTCCTCTCACCCACCCAGTGTGGGTTCCGTCGACAGCACTTTACCATAGACCACCTAATTCGTCTTGAAACATCTATCAGAGAGGCCTTTCTCAACCGCCAACACCTTGTATCGATATTCTTTGACATAAAGAAGGCTTACGACACAACATGGAGGTATGGCGTTTTGCGAGACCTCCATACATATGGGTTACGTGGCCATCTACCCATGTTTATTAAAAAAATTTTTAATGGACAGGAGATTCCAAGTTCGTGTAGGTTCGGCACTTTCACGTTCTTTTGTACAGGAACTTGGAGTCCCTCAAGGCTGTATATTGAGTGTCACACTTTTCAGTATAAAGATAAATGCAATCACTGAACAACTCCCTCTCACCGTTATGAATGGGCTATATGTTGACGACTTTCACATCTCATGTCAGTCATCAAACATGAGATGTATGCATGCACTTTTGCCGTCGACGAGGTATTCACCCTGATCCTGAACTTCATATCGGTGAAGTTTTGCTGCCAGTGGTCCCAGAGACAAAGTTCTTGGGGCTTATCTTTGATCGTAAATTGACCTTTATACTACACTTAAAGCAGATTCGGGTCAAATGCACAAGAACACTGAACATCCTTCGTGTCCTCTCTTCTACCAGTTGGGGGGCAGATCGCCGTTCAATGTTAAAGATATATCGTGCTCTTATTAGATCGAAACTTGACTATGGATCAATGGCCTATGGCTCTGCCAGACCCTCGGCCTTAAAGATACAGGACCCCATTCATCACCAAGGTCTTTGACTCTGCACCGGAGCTTTCCGTACCTCTCCAGTTCAAAGCATATACATTGAATCTCATAAACCTCCTCTACACCTTCGCCGTTTGCAACTGTCTTTACAATATACTTCGAAACTTCGTTCCTAACCAAAGCATCCCACCTGGGAATGTGTTTTCCTTCCTCGGAGGGCAGTACTATTTCAGAACAGACGTACTGTCATTGCTCCGTTTGGCCTTCGCATCCGGGTGCAATTGGATGAATTTGGTCTGTCCTTGGATAACATTGCAGATTCCACATGTCGACGCATCCCACCATGGCTTATTACAGCCCCCAAGTGTAACCTTTCTTTCAATCACCTAAAAAAGGCGGATACTCCAGACTGTAAGTACCGTCTTTTATTCAATGAATATCTATCAAACAATCATTCAGTTCCCATTTATACAGATGGTTCCAAATCAGGAAATTCAGTGGGCTCTGCTATGGTTTGCTGTGGGTCAGTAGTTGCACACAGAATCCCCTCTACAGCTTCTGTGTTCACTGCTGAACTGTATGCCATATCTCTTGCCCTTGATCATATTGCAGCTGAGCAGTACTCCAACTGCTCTATTTAAACTGACTCGCTTAGTTCTATTCTTGCCTTGGAATCACTTCACATTAGCTCACATCCTATTCTTGCAGATATTCGAAACCGACTGGCCCATTTCTCATTAGCAGCTACTTCAATTCAGTTTTTCTGGATACCAGGCCATGTTGGTATTCATGGGAACGAGCTTGCAGACATGGCAGTTAAATATGTATGCCTCAGCTCCATCACGCCTGTGCCTATTCTGTACATGGACTATGGTGTTGTCTTCAAAGCTCGGCTCCGTGCCAGTTGGCAGTCCACTTGGAATGAACAACGCGACAATAAACTTTTTCAAATTAAACCCAAAATTGTAGTTTGGCCATCTAGCTTCCGTAAAGTTCGGAGGGAAGAAGTTGTTCTCACTAGGCTACGCATTGGTCACAGTTTTTTAACTCATCATTTTCTTTTATCTGGAACTGATGCACCAATGTGTAGTTTGTGTAACACTCAAATCACTATCAGCCATGTTTTACTTTCTTGCTATCGTTACAATCCTCAACGACAGCAATACTTTAAACATATTTTTTCCCAGCGTCAGTCTGTAACATTGGACAGAGTTATTGGTGATGGTGACTATGTCCACCTTAATAACGTTTTTAATTTTTTAATGGCCATTAATCTTTTTAATCTCATTTAAGTGTGGTATATTTATTTATTACACCTTTTTAATTGTGGCTCCTTTTTAAAGTTTTATTCTCTCTCATTCAATGCGACATTAAACAATGGCCAGAACATTAAATAACTCGACACCAGGACTGGAAAAGGCCAACTTCAGGTGACTAACGCTTCTGTTTGAACTGTCTGTTTGAACTACTCGTTAGTCTTCCTGGCGAGTTACTGTTATACTTTCGCTGCATATCATTTCGTACTTTTGCAACCTTTTTGTACTGGCCGTATTGACTCATAACCCGGAACCAGGACGGAAAGACCAACTTCAGGTGACTGACGGTGGTTCTTGAACTTGTTCGCTAGTCTGTCTGGCGGGTTATGATCATTATTATTATGCTATGAGTTAATAGTTTATAACTTTGAAGACTGAATGTCACCATTGGTTTTTACACCATTTTCTGTTTTAATTGCTGTTTTGTTATTACCTTCATTTTCTTTTACAAATTTTACTCCATTTACGTGACTTCTCTTTTTACAGAACATTTGGCTACTCATTGTTGTGATTTTACTGTGTGTTTTATAATACTTCTATTATTTTACATTTTGATACTGGTTGCTGTGACACATAACCCAGAACCAGGACTGGAAAGACCAACTTCAGGTGACTGACGGTGGGTCTTGTACCTGCCTGTTAGTCTTCCTGGCGGGTTATGATTATACCTTTTTGATAGAATACCTACCTTACAACTTTTTACACTTTGCCTTCTATCTTAACCTTGTAGACTAGGTGTCAACATTGGTTTTATACTTTTTTGTTTTACCTTCATTTCCATTTATGTCTTTTACTACATTTTTACCGGTTGTTTGGCGCAGATAGCCTCGTTGCTTTGTGCCATAAAACACTAAATCAATCAATCAACCAATTGATATACTTTGAATTTGTCACGAGGAGTTATTGTCGAGAGGGATTTGAAGAACATCCTCGAGTCAGAGATTCTTGATGGTTTCTCCACCAAAGGAGTTTCTGCAGTGAGGCGTATCTCGACTTTCTAAGATGGAATTTTGATGCCAACCAATCTCCTCACCATATCCACCTGCCACCATCAATGCAGGTTATCTTAATTGCAGGGTACGGCCATACATTCCAATCTCTCTCGGATATTTCCAGTGTTGGTGGTTTGGTCACTTGAAGACATCAAGTCGTTGTTCCTTGACTGTGTGTTATTGTGGTGGCAAGGACCACGATGCTTAAAAGTTTGAAATGGATCCTCATTCCATCAGTTGCATTGGCTCTCACCTACCTTACTTTCGTTCTTGCCGTAAATGGTTGGAAGTAAAAGAGGTGCAGTCTTTGAAAGCGATTCACAACATTACTTACCCTGAGGTTCGAAAGCTGCTGTCCACCACTTCATCCCGGATGTATGCTGATGCACTTCGTTCCATTAATACAGTGGGAGTGTAGACGGATCTCTGTGCCTCCAAAAAAATCGCTGTCAAACCAAATGAATAATTTTTTGATCTCCATAGTTAAAAATATTGATGAATCAACTTCAACACCAATCTCTGTGCCTAACATCCAGCAAAACCAAAGATTCTGTTTCTTTTGGTTCTGGGTACAGGCATTTCCTCGAGTACATCTTCTCCCACCCCAAGATGCAAAACGATCATTTGTTCACGTTCTTAGTCGCTGGAATCCTCTTCTAACAGCAAATTCGTGCCCAATCAACCTAGGGAAGGATCCATAGAGGTCAGTAGGCCTCCCTCAAATAAAGACACTAAAGAAAAAAGCTGTGGTCGTAAACAGAAGGCTTCTTTATCCAATTCCCCTACACATAAACAAAAATGGCCATTTTGATACAATAAAAGTGTCGAGGTTTATATTCTTATCTCAATGACTTAAAAACATTGATTGCTTCCTACCATCCCGTATGTCTTTCCTTACTGAAAACATTTCTGAAACCTGCTGATGCAGTCACCTTCTGGTAATTTTCTTTATACAGAAATGACAGGCTGTGTGGTGGAGGGGTGGTACTGTTGATTGATCAGCACTGTGCTCACCCTGTTTTTGCCAAATGACATATCCTTGGAGGCCGTAGCTATCCCTGTTTCCTTGGATTATACCATCATTTTTTTTACTTGTCAACTATGATCAGTCAGACCTTAATGCTCTCATTGAATAGTTGCCGTTTCCCTTAATCACAGGGGACTTTACTGGACATCATCCTCTCTAGGAAGTGCTGCTATTGATAGGAGTCGCTCCATAGAGCATATGCTCTCTGATCACAGCGTATCTCTTTTCAATACTGGTTCTTCCACTTACTTTCATTCATTTAGTCAGTACTTTACTGCTATTGATTTCTCAGTTTGCTCCACTTCACTATGCTCCCATTTTTCAGGAGTTGATGATAATCCACGAAGCAGTCAATAGACGACTGTGTGGCAGCAGTAACTGACTGTATTATACAAACAGATGCTCAATGTATTCCTAAAACCTCGACATGTTTTCCACGATATCCTCGTCAGTGGTGGTACCCTGCCTGCTACAAGGCATGGAAAGCTTAAAAACGGGCCTGGGGTACTTTTCGTAGGTATTCCACACTCTCTTACAGCATTGCTTTTGAGCAGACCCGTGCACATGCTCAGTGGGTAAAAATTTAAAGCCAGATGGAATCTTGGATTACGTTCACAAGCAGCATATCTTCTACCACCAGTAACATTTTGGAGAAGATTCGAAAGGTCAGTGGGTAATATAATTCTGTTCCCTTCTCGATCTTGTTCTCTGATGGCCGGAAAGTAGATACTCTAGGTGAAAACTTTTGCCAGGTATCTAGCACTTATGCTTCTTCCTCCACCTTCTTAGCCATCAAGACTTTGGCAGAGCAATCACCTCTTTCTTTTCGAACTCTAGACTCTATGATTATAATTGTCCCTTTATACTGGTGGAACTCACACTGGCCCTGGCACTACATCAGTCAGATCTGATGATGTACACTATGAAATACTGCGCCATCTATCTTCTGCTTCTCTTGCTAAACTAAAAAACTAAACTAACGTGGCAGGGGTTCAGTTTAGAGAAAGAGAAATCAGAAGAGTTCTCTCTCCAACTGGGGTGTTCAGGAACTTTGTAGTTCCTCTTCGTCCCCTTACGTGAAAAATGTTTTAAAATATCCATGGAATTTTTACTTTATTTTTAACATTTCAAAAATATTTGTGAGTGAGAGGAAGGACGGGAGAACTGGACGAAAGCAGCGAAAGTGAAGTGAGCCAGACCTTGGCTCGAGGATGGAGAACCCTGGCGGCTGGCGAATTGGTTTTTAAAATTTACTGTAATTGATTAGATATCCTTGATTGGGTAAACGGCCCTTTCCAGAATGAGGCTGGGACCTACAGGTCCGATGCCAGAGATTTTGCTGTGGGGGGAAACGGGAGTACCCCGAGAAAACCCACTTTCACGGCCTGGGCGCCGAATAATCTACCCAGACCGTGCCCGGAAGCAGCTGGGAAAGAAAAAAAAACTGATGAACTACGTTGATGGTGTACGTGAAAACTGTTATCTGCAGTCTTGTAGATCGGGTGGCAACTTCTTCATGAACTTGTTTCCACACTTGAAGCCCATTGGTGCAACTGAGAAACATGGTCTTGGTGGTGGAACTACTGGCTGTTCTTCGTTGAGTTGTTCTTCGCTGGTCTGTGATCCTTTGTTTCTTCTCGAGATTTTGGTTTGAGTTTTCTGCGTGGAGGTAGATTGTTTTTCAGTTTGTGCTGTCGCGTCGATGGTTATGCTTCTCTTGCTATTCTTCTGGTTGTTTTTAAACGGATCTTGCACGAGAATGTTTTTCTCTGATGTCTGCTGCCAGGCTATTGTCTTACCTTTCTGGGAAGGATCTCAAGATTCCTTCAAACTACCATCCATTAGCTTTGACGAGCTGTTTATGTAAAACTAAGAGAGGATGTTTAATGCTCGTCTTGTTTGGTTCCTCGAATCAAACAACCTCCTCCCGTCTATCCAGTGTGGTTTCCGATGAGAGCACTTCACTGTGGACCACCTGATTCGACTTGGAACGTCAATCAGAGAAGCTTTTCTTAAATGACAACATCTTGTAACAATATTATTTGACATTGAGAAGACTTGTGATACAATATGGAGGTATTGCATTTTGCGAGATTTCCATATATACGGGTTACGTGACCATTTGCCCATTTTGATTAAACACGTTTTAATGGACAGGAGATTCAAAGTTCATGTTGGTTTTACACTCTTTTGTTATTTTCTGCAGAAACTTGGAATCCCTCAGGGTTGTGTTTTGTGTGTCACAAATTTTAGTATAAAGATCAATGCAATCACTGAACAACTCCCTCTTACTGTTGCTAACGGATTCTATGTTGACAACTTTCACATCTCATGTCAGTCGTCAAACACGAGGTATGTTGAGTGGCAGCTACAAACTACCCTTAATCATTTACTGAAGTGGACCACAGCAAACAGCTTTAGCTTTTCTCTCTAAAACTTTTTGCATGCATTTTTTTTGCTAACGGGGTATTCACCCTGCTCCAGAACTCTATCAGTGAAGTTATGCTGCCTGTGGTCTTTTAGACAACGTTCTTTGGGCTTATCTTTGACCTAAGCTTATTTTTAATACCACACATCAAGCAGCCACGGGTCATATATACAAGATCACTGAACATTCTCCGTGTCCTCTCTTCCACCCTTGGGGAGCGGATTGATATTGATTTCTAAGATATCTAATGCTTTTATTCGATTGAAACTCGACTATGGATCTTCACTGGTCTACGGTTTTACCACGACCTCGGCCTTAAAGATGCTGGATCCCATTCGTCATGAAGGACTTTTCTGAACTGAGGCTTTATGCACTTCCCCATTTCATAGCTTATACATAGTATCATGAACCTTCTTTGCACCTCCGCTGTCTTTACTATAAGCTTGGAAACTTCATTCTTTACCAAAACATCCCGCCTGGGGTTGTGTTTTCCTTCGTCAATGGGTCGTACGTTTTCAGAATAGACGACCAACTATTGCTCTTTTGGCCTTCATATCCAGGCACAATTGGATTAATTGGGTCTGTCCTTGGATAATACAGCTGTATCCAGTGGTCAGTCCATTCCACCATGGCTTCTTAGTCCCCAATTATAAACCATCATTAAGTTATATTAGGAAAGTAGACATTTCCAATTGGAAATACTGTCTGTTATTTGCTGAACATCTTTCGAACCACATTCCATTTCTATTTATACAGATTTTCTAAATCGACGAACTATGTGGGCTCTGTCATGGTTTGTTACAGTTCGGTGGCTACACGCAGAATCCCCTCTACAGCTTCTGTGTTTATTGCTGAACTGTATGCCACTTCTCTTGCCATGGATCACATAAAAGTTAAGCAGTACTCAAACTGCACCAACTGACTTGCTTAGTTCTCAACTGGCCTTGAAATTTCTTCATGGTAGTTCACATCCTGTTTTTGTCAATATTCAAACCTGATTGGCTCATTTCTATTGAACATTTACTTCTAGCCAGTTTTTCTGTATGCCTAGTCATGTTGGTGTTCGAGGGAACGAGCTCGCCGACACTGCAGCTACATCTATCTGCTCTGGCACTCACTACTGTGCCCACTTCATACATGGACTATGGTCCTGTTTTCAAGGCTCGACTCTGTGCCATTTGGCAGTAGGCAACGTGAAAACAAGTTTTTCCAAATAAAATCCTATATTACTTTAATACCACATATTGGACTTTGGACTTCTTGCTTTCATAAAAATCGGAAAGAGGAAGTTTTAACTACACTATCCTTGGTCACAGTTTAACTCATCGTTTTCTTTTATCTGGAAATGATGCACCAATGTGTAGTCTGCGTAACACTCTAGTCACAATAAGCTACATTTTACTTTCATGTCGTCATTACAACTCTCAACAACAGCACCATTTTAAACATGTTCTGTTCCAAGGTTTATCCATAACGTTAAACATTGTCCACTTTGGAAATGTTTTCAGTTTTTTAAAGGCCATTAATCTTTTTAATATCTTTAAAGTTTTTAAATTTATACTGTAGAACTTTATTAATGTAATTCCCTTTTAAGAATCTAAGTCCATCTTGTTTGATTACAAATTAGGAAATGACCGTAACGTAAAATGATTGATAACCAGGACTGGAAAGACGAACTTCAAGTGACTGTTTTTTGAACTTGCCTGTTTGTCTACTTGGCGAATTATGATAATTACAATTACACTACAAAAGTCCTTTACAGCTTGTATTACTGTAGTTTTTCACTTACCACTGTAGACTAGATTGGTGTTAATGCTATTTATATTTTTTCACTCTGTTTTACCTTAATTTCCTTTTATGAATTTTACTAAATTTACTTTTACTAATTTTATCTTTTTACCGGATGTATGTCGCAGATAGCCCCGCTGCTTTGTGCCAAAAAACACGAAACCAATCAGCCTCTTAATCTGCTCGTGGGGTTTCTTATCACGGAACTGCAGAATGATTAAGCTCACCCCTGTATATGAGTTGAATAGATATAGTATGTAAAACATAGACGTGTTTGGAGGACTGGCTTGTTAACCTCTTCACTTTCGCATTATTTATAACCTTCAAAAAGAGATGCTACTCTTCCTACAGTCTTTCTCAACAGATTTTATTGATGGCAAGAGTTAAGTATGGTGATCATAAGTTCTTGAGTCACTGTTATTCTAAAAGAGTCAGAAGAAACTATTCGAATGAAGAGTAAATGGTGAACTAACACGATTAAACAAAATGCTCACTTCATTTGGCAGAGAATGTACCATGATATATTAAAACTAGGTTAAGAAAGTATCGTTGAAATGTTCTATATACGTTCTGTGTGAAACATGTTAACAAAATTTGTTTTCTATTTCCTAACATGAATTACTTTGCTTAATGGGCTAAGAGCGCATCATGTCTTTAAAATGTCTTTAAAGGTTCATCAACAAACCACATCGTTGTTGCTCAATGCTGTTTTTATATGCGCCTGAAATCACTACAGACGTTTGCAGACGACGATATTTTACGGCATAGTAAAAATAGTGATTTAGGCTTAATTTAAAAACGATATCGGGATATTCTCCAGAATTGTAGATATTCTTTGCTGAAGCTAGTCAGGTACGTACTTTGTACGTTTATAGGTATGATCGCATGGTGAAAGGCTGCTGTATTTTGAAAATCAAATAACAAGCTACCATAATTCAGTAAGATTTAGGCATTAAGTGTGATCAAAATCATTAATGAAATGTTAAATTTTAAGATTTTGTAACTAAGCTCGGAAATTAGGTTTGAATATACTCTCGACAGTACCAATTTATCAAATTTTAGTAAAACTCAAAATAGAAGGGGGGTCTGATATTACGGTCTGATATTTTACGCAGTAACAATTTTTTCCTCCTCAGTTGTGTTTTTTGAAAATAATGTAAAAATCATTTGAAGAGAAGCAGATATAAACAAAAATAATTGAAACACTACTTGTAAGGTAATCAAAGCCAACACTATATAAACATATAGTGAAGCTAAACGGTGATGCCCACGGAACGAAATCTGCAAAAAATAGGTGGGGAAAACAAGGTTAAAGAAACAGTATTTAAACCGACACTAGCATCAATAGCAAGGTCAAAAATAACTGTAAAGTTAGAAATTTGTATTTAAACCTTCATTTTGAAAAACAGCTGCATGACTGAGCTACAAAATCACTTATTTGTGAGGTAGATTTTATGTCACGATGTTACTCAGTCAAACCTATGTCTAAGGCGACTTTGGTAACAACTAGACTTTATATCTTATTCAGCAGCATAAAAGTTTTCTTTTGAAACTAAATTATAATTCCTTGGAACTGATTAGTTTATTAAAAAGTATTACAATCTTTATTTAAACAATCATTCAATTCGTTAATTTTTATATAGTGTTACCATGAACTTAGGGGATTCGACCAAACATTCTGTTTTTGTGATGTAGAAAATTATACTTGTATAATTATAGCGCAACTACTTGTGGTATTAAATATTTTCTACATAGTTCACATTCTCTTGAAGTATTAGAATATTTTTTTTGGCTTTAATACTTATTTATAGCAACTGGAAACTTCGTAACGTTTGAGTAATACGACGTAACAGTATAAAAAAAATCCCCAAGTAGTGAACTACACAACGTAGGATTTGCACACAATTATATAAAGAAAGCTACAATAAATTAAAAATCAGATTTAGCGCTCGCATTTTATAGCCATTTAAAACATAACTCTCGTATTAAATTTAAATGAAAAAGTCTAACACCACCTTTTTAAACAGTCTGCTTATGGGACCCTATTACGCAACTAAGCTTTTATACTGAGTACAAAACTGAAGTTGAATTGTTTTTATTTTTTCTGAATATGTATAATTTCATAATACAGGCTGATTAAAATGTTTCCTATCAGCAACTGTCCAAATTTCGAACTTCGTTAATTCTACTTTTGCAGCTCACCTTCCTTTTAATTCTAAAATCAGACTTGTGGTTGTATTATAAACTTTTAAGTTATGTAAACGTCGCTATTAAAACCCCTCCACTTTGTTTCTACACAAACATTTCAGTTTTGTGATAATACTGTATATTAATATTTATGCTCAAACACCAGGAACAAATAGGCTTGGAACTATTATTACTTTTATGCACCACAGACATAATCTATTTAAGTTTCTAAAGTTGCCATTGAATTTACTGTTTTGTTTTAATTGACGTTAATGGATTAATAAAAGTTGTCATAAGAAGGTAGATTTTAGTTTGCCGAAATATGTTTAAAGATAATTTTAATGGACTAGCTTTCTGTAACTATTTAATTATTCATAAATATATTCGTTCAGGTGGCCAAGTGGTTTTGGTGGGGTGCTCGACTCGCGATCTCAAGATCGCGGGTTCGAATCCTCGTGAAATCGAATATATTTACCCTTTCAGTCGTGGTGGCTTTATAAGTTGTCGGTCAATCTCAATATTCGTTTGTAAAAGAGTAGCCCAAGATTTGGCGGAGGATTGCCTTCCCCCTGGAAGTGCTAAAGTGGGACGCTTTACGCGAAATTCGAAATAAACATAAATATTTTTTTAATTATAAACGGCGAAAGCTTAGGTTTATTAATTTGAACAGCCTAATTTTTCCCATTTCTGAGCAATATTTCAATCTAAAATTTTAGTTTTAAAGTGAAAAAACAAAACAAAACATTAAACATAAGGGTCTTTTTTTTCTTCGTTATAATACGTTTTGGAATTTTTGTTTTCATGACATTTAACGGTGATAATTTTAAAAGAAACTGTTATGGCTGTTAAAGCAATCAACGATATATTTGCATAAAAATCTGTATAAAAATTTCAAAAAGTTACTTTGAAAATTGCTTTATTTCAATATATCCTTTTGTTGTTGTTTTGCAATTTAAACATTGCACGCAAGAACGTTAATATTTGAATAAATTTCAATTAACTGAATTGCGAGTAAAAGTTCAGTAGCCCTTTTTTTAAATCTCGGTTTCTTTAGAAGCATAGCTTAAATTCCAGCCTTCCTTGTCCCATTTTCCAACATGTTAAAAGTAATCAGGAAAACTAAGAAGAAATTATGTAATAGGCGAAGGAGGGTCTTATGATTATTAAAAAGAAAACGAAATTAAACAGCAAAATGTTACTGAATTTTTCTTATTAAGTAGCTAATTTAAATTTATTTTTAAACAAATTTAAAATCTGCTTTTACTTTTCAGATTAGGTTACCTTTAAATAACTGTACAAGGATATCTTAATTTCTATTCAAACACAGGTGTGGGATATTAAAGAGCTAAAAAATGTGTTCAGCCACAAACATAAACATCCGTTTGCTTTTTCCAATGAAGAAAACAGACCATCTTGTCGTATCATATGTTTGACGTGGAACCCGTCAACCGATATTCTGTCATCGTAAGAGAATTTGTTAATATTTACATGCCAGTTACAGTATTTTTGGTAAGTCAAGTTTATGTGCATTTATTTACGCGGACTTGAGTTGCAATGTGAAATTGCATGATAACACAACATTATTTAAGTAAACATTAAGTGTTACATTAGAAAAGACTGTCAGATGTAATCTAAGGCTTAGGTTCTAAAATAGAAGATATGATTTATTGTAAACATACTTTTATTTCAATGCAGTGGTTGCCAACTGGGCGAAATTCAGCACTGGGACCCACATAACGGAAAACAAATTCATAAGAATGATCCAGTAAAACTAGGACATCCAGTCTGTGTGATGAAGTATTCCACTAGCGGGAACTACCTGGCCTGTGGAGGATATGAAGGAACATTACACGTCAACGAGGGAAGAACAGGGACGACATCATTCTCAAAAACTGCAGCACATTCTGGGGCATTAAGGGTATTTATTTCTTTTAAAGCTATTCCACGTTACGCAGTATTTACTAATTGATTGCATAATCATTAATGGAGTTTCTTTTAGATACTAATGACTTCTAAAGAAATTCTTGCTACTAAAATTCTGAGTGATTGTGTCAATTACTTTATCCTGAAAGTAATTTAAATGCCCTAACTTGTGGTGCTTTCGAGATGTGTATCTTCTAAATTATAACATTAGTCCTTCATTTTATGGTACTTAACAACAACACATTTTAATTTATTTTTCTAGGTTTTTTTATTTATTTACAAAATGCTGTGATTTTCTATAATGTCGGTAACTTCTGTAGTATTTTAATGTTTGTACTTTGGGGGACCGTTTGTGAAAATGTAATACGTATTAATACATAATTATTTGTTCTTTGATTTGTAGCCAATATGTAATTGATTTGATAGCATAATTTCCACAAAATACGACTGCGGGTGTACATGTGTTATTAAGTTTGGATTTATTGTTTTCTGCAATTTGAGTTGACTATAAATGCATGTGTTCGAGAGAAATAACAAATATGACTTCCAAGTTATGGATAAATTACTAATTCGAAATTTTGATTACGCTGTGCATAAGTAGGTATATTTAGACTTTACAATAATTTAGCTAAGACAAAGAAAATCAGTGCTATGAAAGAAATGCAGTCCTCTTCTCAGTTCATTTTCATGTAAATAGGGCATATCATGAAGGGTGACGTGATCTGAAATACAAACAAATAGTGAAGTGCGACTCATCCATAAAAGGATTTTTGCTTCACATATAGACATGTTTTGGGCGCCTTTTCAGGCGAGGAAACTTGTATTCTACCGTGAGCTGCTTGCATGTCTTTATGATGTTTGTTTATACCTTCCGGTACAATCAAATAGCGTTCAGTTGCAGTTTGTGAACAAGTGATTTAGTCTTTACAGGTACACTACAGTTAGTGTAAACTAAAATCGAAATAGTGGTTATCTTTTTGGTTGTGGAAATGGCTTGTTTTTTGGACGTCCAAGCAACTGTACCTTTGTAAGGAATTGTTCTTCTATTATTGCCATTTTCGAAACCTTATAGTAAACTTTCGATGATCTCCTGGTATTGGATGCATTCCATTTGTCTACTGACAGAAACGTGTATGTTTTATAAACTGTTCAATTTTTCTTATTTTCATTTAAGATTGTGTTACATACTGGGGATATTTGGACATTTTGTCAATGTAGTTAGAGAAAAAAATGATCATTACTCTCCAGATAATAGAACAAAAATATTTTATTTCGGGTAACGTTTTTTCAGCGTGGCGGCACCAGGGCTAGTAATACTGTTCACGTAGAAATGAAATATTAGCTTCTAACTTTTCACATTAAAGAACTGACGAACTTCTAACCCTGATTAAAGACGCAGTGTTGAAATTTGCTGAAATATTTATTTGAAAAGCAGAGGAACTTTTTCTTTAAGTTTTTCATATTTATTCCTGAAAAATTAAATGGGCTTTTATTTAAAGATATTACGTTTTTTGCTTGTGTTCCTTCAATCAAATTCATTAGTTGTAGTTAAATATGGTTCAGATATTACCAAGTATGAAGAGAAAAACAAGATATTGCAAGTGACATATTAATAAAAAGTTTGAAGTTTTAAGAAAAGCGACGTTTTCGCTGACTATAACTGTTTAATATTTTGAAATTTAGAGTAACTATACCTAGTGTAAAAAATTGTAATAAAAGTTCAATAATAAGATATTCTATACAACTCTCTTTACCAGTAATTCCTTTAGAATTATGCAAAATTTAGCTCTTTAAAAAGATATCTTAAAACCAACCAACTGACATTCAGAACCTAAACGGTAGAAATCTACCATCTGTATGTAACAGGTCGATCGGTTAAAATAATGTGTTTTAATAGACTTGTTGGACCTGAATGAAGTTAAAGATTCATGGATCGCATCCCAAGCCTATAAAAACTTGTTCTATTCAGTGGGATCGTAAATGGTTTTATAAGAAGGTAGTTAAATTTTTCTATTCGGTCAAACGATAGCAGTTCAAGAGTCTTTAGTATATGTTACTGTGGATATCTAGTTTGTACTTGACAAAGTTTTGTTTATGTAGTTTGAAGTATTAAATTCAATTAACTGAATATATATTTGAGTTATTTATTGTATTAATTTAAATTCTGCAAGATTCTGGAAAATATTCCTCTTCTGCTATCGAAATAGGTAAATATTATCAAACGTAACCTGTTCAGGAGAACCAACGGCCGACAATGACTATTGTGGCTAAAGTTTCAGGAGACTAAAATAACCCAAGTGAAGTCGGGTCACTAACTTGAGGTGAAGAAAACAACATGCACCCAAAAGTATGATGGGAAGACAAGTGCTTTGAGGACTGAGTGGGTCTTATTAATACTTGCTTGTTGTGATACAGGGGCCAGAGACAGTTCTTGGCTTATACAGGGGCAGTCACAACACTGGTAGATCTCGTGGCACATCAACTACTTTAAGCAAAACCATTACTTGGATCTGTTGAAATAAACAAACTGTTTTGAACAAGTTATGCTCGGATTACTTCTAGCAGCGTCTGCTTGCAGAAAAAACTCAACAAAACACCTAGTTCTGGATCAGTTTTATCCGAGTGATATCGAATAATTCTTCCAACGAACATTAGTTCACCTGTTGCACGGGTGAAATTGATCTGCACATGTGGAAAACAAAGTCACAGTGCTCTCATGTTCACAGTGGTGTTCTGCCCAGTGAACCAGTGTAATACAGTTGTTGAAACCATGTACACAGTGGTGTGTTCTGCCCAGTGAGTCAGTGTAATACAGTTATTGAAGCCATGTTCACAGTGGTGTTCTGCCCAGTGAGTCAGTGTAATACAGTTATTGAAGCCATGTACACAGTGGTGTGTTCTGCCCAGTAAGTCAGTGTAATGCAGTTATTGAAGCCATGTACACAGTGGTGTGTTCTGCCCAGTGAGTCAGTGTAATGCAGTTATTGAAGCCATGTACACAGTGGTGTGTTCTGCCCAGTGAGTCAGTGTAATGCAGTTATTGAAGCCATGTACACAGTGGTGTGTTCTGCCCAGTGAGTCAGTGTAATGCAGTTATTGAAGCCATGTACACAGTGGTGTGTTCTGCCCAGTGAGTCAGTGTAATGCAGTTGTTGAAGCCATGTACACAGTGGTGTTCTGCCCAGTAAATCAGTGTAATATAGTTATTGAAGCCATGCATGAAATAAACTACTTGTCCCCCTCAAAAAAAAGCAAGTAACATTAGCTTGGGCAGCTATCTGTACGAAAAGGCGTGAAGTATCATTTATCCAGTTGCATGCTGGAATGATCATCAACACACCGAAAAAAGGTGTCACTAACCAATACCAGTGGCAACACTAGAGTTGTGTCCACTCCTACACATCCAGAAGTAGATAATAGGACACATACAGTTAAAATCGCTGAGAATTGTGTGGAAAACTGAGACTCATCGCGTAGGCAATAACTAAGTGACTTGTTGGCAGAACCTTCTATATTACTGGTATTGTTGATTGGGTTAAACCACATTCACGTGTCATACTCGGGTGCACGTCTGATTAGACAATCAAGTAGTAATGATATTGAAACCCTTGATATACAGAGTATGTTAAAGAACAGAACCGTACATTTAACTGTTTGGCAATCTCCAATAGTGAGTGTTGGGTAGAAAGAATCATACCAGTGCATCTCAGAACGGCTGGTGTGGGTGTTAACACTTTTATTGATAAATGGAGAACAACATTTCGACCTCTCTAGGCCATCTTCAGGTTAACAAAGTTTGCAATTGACCGTTTCCGGACACGTGTTTTAAGGACAAAAGTATAAACGGGTACGGGATGTTAGGTTATTAATTAGTGTAGGTATGAAGGTGTTTCTTTATATTGGTTTAATTTTGGTTTGGGTTGCTGTATAAGTAGGGCTTTTCTGACTTTGCGTTTGTTTATATTCGTTTCCCTACTTAGTATCTGAGAGTATTCTATGGTTATGTTTATTTGATTTGCAGTGTTCAAAAACTTGTGAAGGTGTTTTTTTTGTTCTTTTAATCTAGTTTCAATTTCTCTGCTTGTTTCTCTAAATAGAAGTCGTGGCAGTTGTTGCATTGTATTTTATAAATTATTTTGGTGTTGTGATTGTTGTATAGTTTTTACCCAGTATAGAATTTAGTTTAGTATCTGGTTTTTGAATAAATTTGGTGTTTACTGGAATGTACAAGTTTTTTTTTCCCCAAATGTTGGCTGTTTTTCGCTGAGGTCGAAAACCTATAGTATGCAGTGGTATAATCCAGGAAACAATAACAAAAAAATTGAATTTAGACTATCAAGTTGCCTGCTGTATTCAACCAGACATTTATGGACTCATAACGCAAGATCAATTAATTCAATAGTAAGAAAGACAATGAAGAGAAGGTCCACCACAACAAGAAACCAGATAAATTAAGACACCACCAACAAAAAGACGCCAACACGACGAACCACCAACAAAGCTCGTAATTAACAGATCCGACTGAAAATTAAGCAATAAAGAAATACATCTACTCAACAAAGGACTCAACTTCTCAGTAACATAGAGAAATATTCCATCCGTCGAAATGAAAGCCTGCCTGGAAGACTTAGTTAGAAGACTGGTGATCCTCTCTACACAAACTGAAAACAACAAAAAACAACCGCAGAAAGAAGACAACGTCGACAACAATTCCACCGCCAATCAACAACCTATCTTTCTAGGTAGAACTGAAAACATCTATTTCCCGAAACTCCTTATAACAGTATCTAAAACTGTTTTCAAAGAATTTTCACACAAAACTATCAACATAATTTCATATAAAAGAAAACTAAAAATTCAATCTCGCACAAAAAGATATTAATTCTATAAACAACTTAAGACATCAAAATTCTAAAAGCAGATAATTATAATGAACACGTGAATACATTAAAAAATGAACAACATCTTATCAGATACCAACAAATTTAAACTATTAAACAGAAATCCAACAAAAACACATGAAAACCAATTAAACAGAATACTACTACAAATGAAAAAAAGCCAACACAGTCTCAGAAAACGTTCTTGAAAATGTGGTGTGCGCGAGTCGGTCTTTAAACTATACGGCACCTCCAAATATTTCAAATCTGATTGTTCACTACGATCTATAGTAATGTCGACCTATGAATTATTTAACTATAACCTCGGTAAATATATAGGGTGGGGATTTTCTAAATATGTAATGTCAGCCGACTTTTTTTTTCAAAGATTCTTTTTACCTTTAAATATATTCCTGATCACCTTAATCCTAAAGCTCTAATCGCCAGTTTTGATGTAATCTCCCTTTTCACAGAAGTCCCAACAACTCAAGCCTGCAAGATAGCTTTAGAACCTTATTTCCAAGGCCTAAATCTATTGATACAAATCCTCAGCAAATATTTAACAACCCTTATATAATTCACTACCATCAAAACTAACTTTATGTTCAGTAACCGAAACTTCCCTACAAATGGATGGCATAAGTATGGGGAATCCAGTGTCACCAGTTCTAGCCAACATTTTTATGGCACAGGTTGAATCTCAAGCGATCAATTCAGCCTTACATCCACCACTATACAGGTACAGATATGTTGATGATACAGTTGCTGGATTCACATCTACAGAACATACACTTAGGGTGTATCGAGTTAACGTGATTGAAAAAACTAATATTACGTTCATCTGTGAACAGGAAAAAACAAACCAAACGGCATTTTTAACCTCAAGATCACTAGAACTGATACACAATGCAAAACGGAAATCCACAGAAAAATCGCCCATACTGGGTTATACATTCCCAGAGACTTGTCACATGAAACAAAATACTCAACATGTTAAGAAACCAAATAAAAACAGCCATAAAACTATGTTCACAAGATAAAAATTAACGAAATCAACAAAACAATACCTCATCAACAAATTTCCTCAAAAACCGTGGAAAGAATTATACGCACACACCTAAATCAACAACAAACAGCAATAAATCCCAAGATACAACAAACTACAAAATCTTGTACTGCTGCATATTATGTTTCCGACATCGGCGAAAAAAACGTAACACAGTATTTCAGTATACACCAAATTTATTCAAAATCCAGGTGCACTGCAAACGTCCATACTGTGTAAAAGCTACACTGACAAACACAAAACGAACATAATTAATAAAATCCAATGCAACAACTGCCACGATTTCTATATTGGAAAAACAAGCAGTAAAATGGAAACTAGATTCAAAGAACACAAAAGACACTTTCACACATTTTTGAACACTGCAAATCAACCCATATATTAAGTAGGTAAGCAAATGTAAACAAACTCAAAATCAAAAAAGCCCTACTTGTAAAGCAACCAAGATTAAACCCAATGTAAAGGAATACCTTTATACTAATACTAATTAATAACCTAACATCCAACTGCAACGCCCCCTTACAGTTCCGTATCCGTTTATACTCTTGTCTCTGAGACATGTCCGGCAAAAGTCAGTTGCAAATTTTCTCGAGATATCAATAAATGTTAATACCTATACCAGCTTTTCTGAGATGCATTTTTTTTTATTTCAAGTGGGTTTCTCGTCATCGAGAATCATACCCATGTTTTGCATTTTCATGAAATGGGTGAATGGATTAACCTGTATTAACGCTTTTCTATTACCATGGATGTGTTAGGAGTCTTTTAGTTCTCTACTTTAGACCCGACATCAATCCATGTACTGGCAAGTTGGAAAGGATAACAAGAAAACCAAGACTACTTTTAGCACGAGAGGTGAGTTATACGAGTTTAATGTCATGGCACTACCTTAAGTATCATTCCTATCACATTTTAAGGATTTTTATGGAAGAAGTACCAAATCTTTGTTGTCTTGATGTTTTGTTACAATTTTGAATCAGCGACTAAAACTAAAAATTACATTTCAGTAGAAAAAAAATATAAGCTTGAAACCTGGGAAAATATACGTATAAGAATGAAATTTATCAGTCATTAATGATAGACAGGTAATTTCCATAGATGTTGTTAAAATAGTAGAGATGCCTTAAGCTGTAACCAGATGAGAAATCCATAGTTTCTTTTTATTTATATTGTGTTACTGATGGCTCGTAGCTCACTTCTGTATGATTGCCTCAGCATTTTTTGCACTTACTGAAGCAAAACGCACTTCCGGTTGAGTTAAGAACGAAAACAAGTATTATAGCTCCTAAAATGCTCTTTGTAAAATCCCTGGTGTTGCATTGTCATATATGAAAGTTAAGTGTCTACTTCAGACTTGAGGAAACTGTGGTACTAGTATAATTAGTTGGAAGTGCAGAAAGGTCGGTTACATCGATGTTATTAATTGATGCTCAACCTCTATCCAGAGTTTTGACACACAAGGCCTTTTTAACCTTATTTAATACAAGAGTAGAGGGGTGTCTTTTGGCCACACTTAATTCGAGACGTTCGGCATTAATATGAGGTTCTATCACCCAGAGAAAAAAATTGATTTGAAAGGGGTAAACTTCTGCATAGATTTGGTTGTTCTTTTTTTAAAGAAAATAACCTTAGGTATAATAACACCTCTAGAAATGAGAAGTTGTTACCTGTTTATACTCTGGTCATCAACCACTTCGTGAGGTAGGGCTAGCTGTTCTCTTATTCAATATTCACAGTCAATGATAATGTGTTTGTGGAATATTGGACTGTGCAGCTTGGGCATCTGAAGAGGCTCAATCAGATTAGCAAACTGTTATTAGAATTGTGTAATGTGATGGATGTGGTGAAGATATACGGTTTTCCTTATCGACCACAATCTTATTGACAAGTAAAAAAGATAATGCAGACTGTCAGTTACATTTTTGTAAAGTTTGTTACTTTAAACCAAGCTAAATGTGATAAATTTATGTTGGTGTATCTCATCAAACATCTCACTTTTCCATATCGTTATGTCAGTCTCCAGATTAACTTGTGTACCTACAGCTAGGAAGGCCACAGTACGACTGAGGTACTATGATAAAAGTGTGAATGAATAAATGTAGCAAAATGGAGACTGGGTATACCAGCAGCCTCTTGGCTCTGTCCAGAGAAGACTCCATCTTGCGACTCAATCATTAATGTGAGAGTTAAAATACTATATTTGGGCGCGGAAGCACATAGTACATGTTAATTGCATAAACGATGAACATCTTGTTAACTGGCTTGATCAAGAAATTCAAAAGAGGAGATAGTTGAATTGGAAGAAGCCAAAAGTACTGTTATCGCTATCCAATTCTGATGCTTAGTGGAAAAGTAGAAATATTTATCCACTTGCTTAAGATGAGTCAAATGAGGAAACGCCGGACGTAGAGGCAAGATTAATCTCAGATTTTTCACGGATGTTGATGTGATTAAACCTGAAGATATACTTTAGGATGGCTGTATGGTTGAAATGCTACTGTTTGTAATGATGTTGCAATCCTTGCTTACTGAGATATCGGGTGGTATTGATTGTTTTTTAATTTCGCGAAAAATTATTTGAGGGCTATTTGCGCTAGCTGTCCCTAATTTAGCAGTGTAAGACCAGAGGGAAGTCATCTAGTTATCACCACCCACCGCCAACTTTTGGGCTACTCTTTTACTAACGAATAGTGGGATTGACCGTCACATTATAATGTCCCCATGGCTAAAAACGCGAGCATGTTTGATACGACAGGGATGCGAGCCCGCGACCCTCATATTACGAGTCACATGCCTTAACACACCTGCCCATGCCCGGCCTCGGGTGGTTTTGTAAAGTAAAAAGTTAGGATTATTTGTTGATCTCAGATTTAACAGGATTGAAATAATTTACAGTTTTCATTTTCAGCCCTCAGTGGTACCATCTAACATTTGAAAGGTAGGACAATGGTGATCCTAATTTTTACTTTGTTTCGTTTCTAATGTCATTGCATTATCAAAAGTAAGATATGAGCTTCTGTTCATATTTTCTGTTATTTTTAACACCAGAATGCTTTCTTCAAAGTGACAAGAACAAAATTTGCGCCATCCCCATCTTTTTCTTACACTGTAACTTGTCGTTAGTTCTGTAATATCTAAAATATTTTTGTTTGAACGTCGTAATGAACTTGGCAGGTAGCTCTAAACAGAATGTTTTAATTTTAAAATGTGACTTAATTACATTTTGCAAATGCTGTGTGCCAAGAAACCACACTTCTCGAGTATTGTGACTAGCCTAATGGAATATATTGTGTAACTCAAGAATGCTTGTTGACAACGTAAAATAACTTGTAATGTTTTTAAAGTAGTTAGTATGCAATAAATTTTTCAGTGTTGAATTAATTGTGGAAAACACTATTGTACTTTACATTCTAAAATATCGCATATATTTAAAAAAAAAATATCAAAGTATGAAATATTTTAAGGTTCCTTTTAATTAGCGAGGATTTATTGGATCATTTAATTCGGTGAGACAATTTTATATTGAATCAGTTGCTACACTAGTTAATCATAGCTCACAAGTTAAACTATAGTTAAGTTGGTTTAATGTGAACTAGATTTCATGTTGTATTCATCTGATAGAGATGAATCGAATTTCATTAGAAGACAGTGTTGTGAAGTATTCACGCACTTTTACAATATTTAAAATTATTTTCTTATTTTTAAATTGTTTGTAAATGTTGTCAGGCTTTGGCTTGGTATCCATGGAGAGCATCACTTCTTGCCACTGGAGGAAATGGTAACAAAGACGGACTTATCCGTTTGTGGAATGTTTACACGGGGCAGAATGTGGCTGAAGTTAACACCACATCTAAGGTATTGGTTTATGATAGACTATTTAACGTAAGTGAATCATTATAGTTGACGTATAACTCGACACCAAAACTTAGTTTTCCATCTCTGCTCCTTCCAAAGCTCAATATGTAAACAAATGTAATAAAAAATGTAAGTTTTTTATTAAATCCGTTGTTGTGTTTAGTAGCCTATACAAGCATCTTGTTATAAAATTAGTTATTGTCACCTTTTTAAATTTTAAATACCAATTACTAACTAATTTTCTTGTTTTTTGTCTACTAACTTGCTCTTATCTTCAGTAAAGAACTATTTCTGTGGTGTTTGCTATGATTCTGTTGGTCTTAATAACAAAAAGGCTTGTTCTGTGGAGGGATGTGTAAATGTCAATTTTGTCTGTTTATTGAGACTTTAGGCTAGCAAAGCTGAATTCTTTGTTTGTCTTCACTATTTGCCTCATTATTATTATTATTATTCATTTGGGCTGTTCTTCTAATCCGTCAAACAATATTATTGTTATTATTAAAAGCAGGTTGTAATCCACATAAGAAAATATGAATCCATCACAGTTAAAAACATCATTGTCAAGTCTTTTACTAATTTTGTTTCATAGATAAATATAGGAAATAAATTTTATTCTATATATTCTTAACCACATTTGCACCTGCGTAATAGAAAAGATGACAGTAAGTTCGAAACTTGCAGAGTTAATGTAACTTTTCATTTATTTTGAAGCAGCTATGATTTTAAACATATACACGCCAAAACTAGTGTGGGAAATCAAGTTCTTGTAGGGTTGACTCCCACAAATAAGGCCCCCCGGTGGCTCAGCGGTATGTCTGCGGACTTGCACGCCAAAATCCGGGTTTCGATATCCGTGGTGGGCAGAGCACAGATAGCCCATTGTGTAGCTTTGTGCTTAGTTCAAAACAACAACACACAAATAAGACGTGTCGTTAAAGAAACCTTCAATGTCAGCTATGCCACGAGTAGATAGCTTCTTTTTTTTGAATAATAAAAGTGATCATACTTTTTACACTGTAACACAGTCCCAATGCTGTTGACATATTGCAGACTCGCTCAGAAAGGGAGAGACTTGTGCTTTCTTCTAGACTTTAGAACAATCCTTCTTCAGATGTTTTTGTTCAAGAACATCACAGAGAAGTAAATAGTGATTGTCGTCACCCATCACTAAGTCTGGAAGATGTATGATTTTCATGAACACTTATTTTAGCACACAACCCTCTTCATCACACTTTTTGATTGAGAAAACTTGATGTTGGAATCGACAAAAATGCAAATAAAAAGCTTTCAGATTGGGCTTATTAGACACATCCATTTCGGTATTCTCTTTTATAAGTAGTGGTTCAATAAAATATGCCTCTTCCTAAAATTCTTGAACGTCATCAACTCGGCTATTATACTCATTACATTTCTTTTTTTTCCGTTGCAGATGATATATCACCTAGCATGACAATAGTCAGTCACTTTTTTCCTTACCTCTTGGGCTCGTTGGGGTACCACTAATAACCTTGCAATCATCTCTTCATCTTTTACAGTTTTCCATTGCCCTCTAGGTGCCTTTCCTCTAGTCTTACACTGCAAAATTAGGGACGGTTAGCACAGATAGCTTTCGAATAGCTTTGCGCGAAATTCAAAAAACAAACAAAACAATACTGAAATGTCCTTATTTGGCATTTCACACCTGTCCACCTCATGATTTTGTCTTCCCACCTTTCTTCTTATCTCATTTCTTTTTACCCTTCAGGTGGATTCCCGTGTGTGGTGATGTGACCCCAGGGAAGGTTCTATACTTTCAGTTTATCCCCTCTGGGATTTGTACATCATCCACCTATGGCGACCCGTGAAGGGGAGGAGAGGATTCTAGTGGCTGAGGAGTTTAACCCTAACACACCAATTTGGCCTTAAATTCCTCTACATGAACAGCCTTGGGGTGGGCCCATGGTCATTTAGCAGGTCCATTTAGGCTAGGGCTTTCCGAGCACTAGTGTTGGACGTTCTCAACAGGTGTTGTGGACATTGTCTGATGCTGTTGTTTGGGTACAGTGCTCAGTTTTTCTAGCAGGTCTTAATTTTATATATTTTAACATTCATTTCTACATACCATTATACTATACTACATCTTGTTTGGCACCGATAGCCCAGTAGCTTTGTGCCAATAAACATGAAATACCTACCTACCTACCTAAAACAATTTGCATGCACTTTTGCCGCCATCCCGATCCTGAACTCTGTGTCAGCAAAGTTGTGCTTCCCATGGTTCCTGAGGCAAAGTTCTTGGGGCTAATCTTGACCTATATTTCATACAAGTAGTTACTAGTTAAGTATACAAGGGAACTGAACCTTATTCGTGTCTTCCCTTCCACCTCTTGGGGAGTGGATTGATGTTCCATGCCAAATATTGTATGCCATTTATCTTGCCCTGGATCGCATAGAAGCTATGCAGTACATGAATTGTACTATTTATACCTCTAGCTTAGCTCTCTTACTGGCCTTGGAATTGCTTCACATTAGTTCTTACCAATGATGACGATTTCTCACCATATTCTCGTCGATATTTAAAACTGACTGACCCATTTCTCTTTATCATCTATTTCTTCTAAAAACTGGACTATCTGCTGTGGTGCTATTATGGCCATTTCTGTCCCATACGTTGACTATGGTCCTGTATTCAAGGCTCTGCGTCAGTTGGCAGTAGATTTGGAGTGAGCAACGTGATAACAAGCTTTTCCAGATAAAGCTTTCTTTTGCTCTATGACTGTCTTGTTTCCGTAAGAATCAGGAGGAAGTTGTCCTGGCTAGGCTATACATTGATCACAGTTTTTAAGTCATCATTTTCTTTTATCTGGGACTGTTGCACCAGTGTTTGGCCTATGTGATACTCAAGTAACAACAGCTCACGTTTTACTTTCATGCTGTTGTTACAACTGTGAACAATGGCATCATTTTAGAAATGTTTTTACCTTTGGTTTACACCTAACATTTGATATTATCATTGGTGACGATGACACTGTCCAGCTTACTAATGTTTTTAAATTTTTAAAGGCCGTTGGCCTTTTTAACTCAAAGTTTTTACCAGCCGTTTAAAGTTTATTTCGTTTCTTTGATTTATTTTTACAATTTATAATGATTTTACTTTATTTACTGATTGTTTGACGCAGATAGCCTAGTTGCTTTGCGCCAGTAAACTACAAACAATAAACCTCTTCTTTTCCCTTTCAAGGTGCCTTTCCAAGCCAGATGACCGAAAGATGTGACCACCTCAATTTATATTTTTTTTATTGTGGTCGAGTGATCTTCATATGGTTCGATAGCTTGTTTGATGTTATTGTTAACTTTTATTGGTAACATGATCTTTATGAGATGTGCAAGATTCTTCTGTAGCAACTTATTTCCGCAGTCTGTATTCTTTTTCTAGAAATGCAGTGAGGATCCACGTTTCACAAGCATGCAGAAATATGGGTATCACAAGGCAGAAGAACAGCCTAATTTTGTAACTAGAGTCATGATGTTGCTGTTTTATATTGGTTTCAATCTTATCAATACTGTTGCTTTCTGCACAATCCTGGAAAGTGTTTCAAGTTTGGAACCTCTATCTGTGACAATTTATCCCAGGTGTTTACACTTTTTGCTGTTTCATGTCTTTGTCCATTGATCTCAATGCTGATGCCATAGATGCTACTGGTTATCAGTTTAGTATTCTCATAAGTGATCTGCATGCCATAAACTTCAGATGTATTGTCGAGGCATTCCAGCAATCTGGATAGTTGTTGTTTCTTTAGTGCTAAGCCACCAATACCGTCTGCAAAGCGAAGGTTAGTGATTAGCCTACCTCCAATACTGATAGCACCAACGTAATCTTTCAAGTCTTAAGTCATAATTCTTTCTATAAAAAGTTAAGGAGGGTTGGAGAGAGTAAGCATCCTTGTCAAACTCCAATACGTGTTTGTAAACAGTTCCGTAAGCTGTCATTTATGATGACTGCACTATAGCCTTTTCATAGTTTTAAATGACTCGAAAAAAATTTGCACTAACGTGCTTCTTCGTGGTTGTTCATAAGGCTACATATCATACCCTCTCAAAGGCTTTCTTGAAGTGTATGAAGATATGTTAAAGGTCTTTTGATGTTAAAGATATTCCTCGCAAAACATCCTGAGATTGAAGATCTGTTTTACAGTGCCTCGTCCTACTTTAAATCACACTTGTTTTTCAGAAATAATCTTTCCTGCTTGGGGCTTGAGTCTACATAATATTATTTTTAGCATGATTTTACTTGGGTAGCTGAGTGCTTAGTAGTTTTGACACAGCTGTAGATTACCTTTTTTGGGAAGTATGATGATCACAGGCTTGGTCCAAGGGTTGAGATACTCTCCTATCTACCAGATCTCATTGCAGATTGTTGTGAGGGTAGTGAACAAAGTTTCCCTTCCTGGCCAGAACCAGTTTTGTTGGTATGTTTTCAACTCCAACTGACTTTCTTCAATGACCTCAATGTATTTTCTATTTCTTCCCGTGTTGAAGGTGGTGATCATGGAATCTAGGCCAGTGTTTTCATCACTCGGGATGGTAAGAGGAGTAAATTGACCACCAATCATTTTCTAGGTTTCTGCCACACCAGGGCCTTTCAGTTTCTTTAAGTCAAACATGATTTTTATGTACTTTGATTTGTTGCTTTTCTTTAGATGGGTATGAAAAATCATGCTCAATAAAAACATGATTGCTTCTGATATTTGCTTTTGGAAATCTTGATGTTCTGTTGATTCCTGTTTGAAAGCACTTTTCTCCATGATGTAGTCGATCTGGTCATGTTCAACTGCACTGTGCCAGATCTATTATCTTGATTTTTTTTTTAGGAACAAAAGTATTAGTCATTAACAAAATCGTTACATGTGGAATAACCCAGGAGTCAGTGTTCTCTTTTGTTTGATTACGTATGATTGCCAATTTGTCTGTGTATTCTCTCCAACTTTGGTATTCCAGTTTCCTTGTACAATGAGGATGTCATTTTCTTGGTGGTTACATTACTAGGTTATGTAGTTGGTTGTAAGTCTTTCATCTCATTGCCATTATAGTCTAACTATGAGGCATGCACTTGTATTACTGTTATATTGAATGGAATTGCCCATAGGTAGATGGTGATGAGCCTATTTGGAGACTGGATGGCAACCCACAAGTGTTCACAATGTTTTTGTGTACAAGGATTCCAGTGCCATATTCATGTTTATCCTCTTTGCCACTAAAGTAAACCTTCTGTCCTTCTTCGCTTTATGTTTTCCCAATTTCACAGAGTCTAAGGAGGTTCCAGCAGTACCTGTCCATCTCATGTACTGATGGTAATGTTTTTGACTTCCATAGAACGTTGATGGTGTGAGCATCAGGATCATGTTTATCATTTCCATCTTGCTGTGAGGTAGAAGGTACAGTTATTGATAACCTAGGCTGTGTCTTAGCCAGTTACAACCGAGTGGTACCCATCTTCTCTCCCAGTTGCTTAACCACAGCAGAGACCCACCATACAATGTAGTATGTCCAAACACATCGCCATTGAGCTCATCCAGTAGTCCTTCTGCCATGGCCATCGACTTCATCAAGGAAAACGTATGCCCAATGATGTCATGCTACCATCACACCATTTCACCCACTTTACGATATGAATTTGTATTTTACTGTATACATTTCTTCATTACATTAATGTTTAGTATATGGAGCTTATACTTCATTACTTGCTCATTGCTGAAGTAAATGCTAATATACCTGTACAGAAAGAGTTTATTTGGCAACTACCTAGGAACAATTATTTAATTTCTAGAACGTTTATGCTCATTACAAGCAAATAAGAACTTGAGGGTTCATAACAAGAAAAACTCAAAATAACTTTTGGTCTGATTGTACTTTTTGTAATCGAATTACACTTTTAAATTTACTAACAGGCATTTTGTTAATTATAAATCTAAGGTGTTTGACGTTTTCCTAAAACTACACTGGACACGCGAGAGCAGCCCCTTGCTGGTACAGCGGTAAGTTTCCGGATTTATAACGCTAAAATGAGGGGTTCGATTTCCGTCAGTGGACTCACCATATAGCCCGACGTGTTTTTGCTATAAGAAAACACATACACAGAGACAAATATATTTGTAAATTTAAGTAATGGTGTAAATAAACGTGTATCTGTACATTTCCTTGTACTAAATGTTTTACTTCGAGAAACAAATAAGATGTTGCTACTAATGTCACTTCTCGTGAGACTGGATCTCTCTCACACTTGTACTCTTCCAAACATGACAGAGGTTGATCAGAAAAGTCAACTTACAAATAGTTTTAACAAAAAGAATCTCGCATTTTCGTTTACACTTCTATATTATTAATCTTTAAAACTTAAAATGGCAGACGAATTTTGTGTTATTGCAACATTTGCTATTTATTTCAAACAGTTTACATGCAAGCAATTTTAAGACATTTGATTTTTTAAAAACCTGTTAAAATGTATCAAAGTACCATTTTGGCGATATCTACAGGAATAAAATGAATGAAACGCACACACAATTTATCATGAATAATTTCGCAAATGTACTTTCAACATCTGATTTGGCCTGGCATGGCCGAGCGCGTTAAGGCGTGCTCTCGTAATCCGAGGGTCGCGGGTTCGCGCCCGCTAAACATGCTCGCCCTCCCAGCCGTGGGGGTGTATAATGTGACGGTCAATCCCACTATTCGTTGATAAAAGAATAGCCCAAGAGTTGGCGATGGGTGGTGATGACTAGCTGCCTTCCCTCTAGTCTTACACTGCTAAATTAGGGACGGCTAGTACAGATAGCCCTCGAGTAGCTTTGTGCGAAATTTCAAAACAAACAAACATCTGATTTTTATGAATTTGTCCTTTAAGCAATATTGAATGTCAATTGAATTCATTTCCGTTACCCCAATTACTGTATATCAACTAAGGATGCCAATACACCTGGTGAATAAAATAAGCAAAAGTTTTAGTATGTACAATCGCTAAACATCTGCGAGTTTAATAGAATGTTTTACTGGTCAAGCTCTTATGACAGACAAGTTCACGATAGATAAATTTCTACGAGTGGTCACAGCTTACTCTAAAGTTATTCAAGTATTAGGGTGTCGTGCTGTATGCATTCAATGTAATAATTCGTTAAAATATGTACTATTGCAGTATATTCTGTAGTAGTTGTAGGTAGTCTCGATTGTTAATGGTTGCTTATCTTGATCAAGTAAACTTGGGTGACTTTCAGATATATTCGTTGCTCTGGGGTTCACGGAAACAAGATTTGTTTTCTAGTCAAACAACAGACGAAAATAATGTAGTTTTATGGGCTTATCCGACTTTTCGGTGTGTAGGGAAACTTCCAAAGTGCAAAGGACGAATTCTTCATATGGTCAAGAGTCCTTGTGGAACTCAATTAGGTAAGTGGTAATTTAACATTTTTATTTTCGAATTGCCATCGTATGTAAGCGCCAGAAATAAGATTTTATTCTTCCCTACCTTTTAGTTGTTGTGATACATTAGAAGTATTTGTGTACTTCTTGCCTCTTAGTAGTATTTATTACTATGGATATAAATATACTGCGTGGATTGTACAAAGAAAAGATTTCATACTTTAACAGTATATGAATTAAAACTTGATAACAAAACAGAACACTTACACTGACGCTGTTAAGTATTATAGAGTCAATTTGATTCAAATAAACCTGTTATATAACTATGGAGGAAACTGATTTGGTATTTAAAGAGTTCTAAATCCAAGTAACTTGTCAATAAATACAAGAAACGTTATGGTGTGAACGTCTTTCGAAGTGGGCGGAGCATGATTATAATTACTGTTTTAAGCGTGACATTAGTTACGCCTATTATGTATATGGTAAAGTATATTATCGTTGGACAATTACTGTTATTATACACTCAAATAATTCTTGAAAATCCTTAAAGAATTGGATAAATAAATAATATTAATTGACTTTATGACAAGTGTAATAAATAAAAATCATTGTTGAATTTATGTAAATGAATTATACAGTCTTGTTTGTGCAGCTACAGCATCGTCCGAAGAACTGCTACGTATTTGGCAAATTGAAGAGAAGGACATTAAAGGAGAGAGACAGCTTTCTTTAACATGTTCACCGTTGTTCCAAACAATTCGCTAAGACTTTTTGCATGTGTGATATGTATAAGCACCAAGCCTATGTAATTTTTCAAATAATATATTAACATTTACCTCACGACAAAGTAACTTATTTTCTATATTATGTTATGTTTGACTGGTAAGGCAGTGTCAGGGTATGAGAAAAGAAATAAGCCTTAGATTTCACAATAAAACGTTCTTTTTAACTCGCTCATTAGACAAATTTATATTTTAAAGTTAGAAAAAGCTTAGAACTAATACGTTATACTAATTTGATATGATAATTATGGATATATTTTATGAAATAACTTGGTGAATAAAATATGATTCAAATCTTTTATTTCCATCTGATTGCACTGTTAATTACAGTATATTAAACTGGCACCACCAAACACTACCAACCCAAAAACCTTAAATTAAACTCACTTCAGTATAAATTAATCTTCACAAAGTCCGCTGAAAAGTTAGAACGATATGCAATTTCTTCAATAGACATCAGATTCTCTATGTACATAGTAATCCATATGTTATGAAGAAAATAAAAACATCAACTACTTTGGGGTGGAAAGTCACATCTGAATGATTTGTTGAACTCTTAGCCTATCTCACGTGAAATCACTGTTGTATTTTCAAGAATTATTCAACATATCTATGAGCTAGAGCAATTCAAGTGAATATTTGATAGAGCAGCAACTTAGCAAGTGTAAAAATTACTTTTTCCAAGATTGAATAATTTCTACAATCATTTACTAATGTGTAAAATATTATCCATAACTGTAGTTGAATTTAACAGGAAAGGATATTAAATGGTGAAAACATTAAATTTGAGAACAGCCATATCACATTATATACAATGATTACATAAGAAAGGTACTTGGTTCAGGGTTGCTTAGTACAACATTTCATTTAAAAGATATTTAAGACTTTAGAAAAACTGAATGTTCTACTGAAGTTTGTTTCAATATTTATCAGAATTCAAATAAACATTTGGTTATGAATATGCAGCATAAGTGAATAACATGCAATGTGAAGCTGACATACTTTAACATTTCAAGTATCCAACTTCCCAAAAAAACTTCGCGATGCATCATGTATTGATAATGGAAGACATTCATATATACTTTGAGCTAACAGCTTGCTACAAAAAGTGTGATAAGTTCACACATTAAAGGCACTATATAAAATGTTTTTGCATGTTGCAGCTCAAGCATTTAAACTACTTATATTAATATGGGAATTAATAATTCTTTAAGGTACAAAATATTTTTTAACAAATAATGTGGTACACAAGTATTTGTAAATAATACTTATAAATACCAACCTATCTGTGAGGCTTTATTAACAAAATCCTTTTCTTACTTACAGGAAACATCCTTTATTATATCTATTTTCAGTTTGTGAAATTTTCCTATGAATGACTCATTTGGTAGGTTTACAAAAACAGGGTGTAGATAAAGCTAATCTTAAAGTGGTTGTTGGTTAGAAGCACCAATATAAACCAAGAAGATGCTTGTAAGAAGTATGTTAAATCTTTCACCTGTACTTTATTACATTGCAAATCATTGAAAGAAATACTGGTATCTTATAAATGAAAAATTACATTTTTATCATACATATTCCACAACAGATTACTAAAAATGGTCATAGGTCTCCAATTCAATTTAGTACAAAGAAATGCAAAATTTATATAATGTGGTAACATTAACTCTATTTATTCCAACATTGGAACTCCTGAATGGAGTAGAAAGAATCATTTAATACACTTTCACATATTAAACCGGTACTTTTAAATCACATGATAAAAGAAACATATATACATCCATCTCACTATTCTTTTCCAAATTCTAGTTAATGAAAGCTGAATTATTTTTGTAACAATGCCACTGTAAACTTTATAACAAAATTTTGATGCATCTACTTTACATAATGTAAAGAATAACAAATACTGTATTTTTTTTTTATTGTTAAGAAAAATAGATAATTTAAATGGAAAATTGGGTTATAATACAACACTTGAGCAATACATTCATAACAGAAATAAGTTATTTATGAAAATCAATTGATTTATAAATGATAAATGGCAGTTGTGGATTGAAGTCAAACTATTTTCAATATATATAAAAAAAACCAGATTCATGTAGTTTCTCACAAAGTTACTGATTATTCACTGGCTAAAGTTTCTGATTTACACTGAAACACTGCCATCTTCAAACCATCAATATGTTGGTCAATAGATAACTTTCTGTAATTTGAAGTTGGTTCCTCATGACTCTGGTCACTCCCCATTAAAAGTTTATCATTCTGCACATTGTCTCTTGTATGATGTGGCCACAATATTTCATTATTGGAACTCTCTTCACCTTTCTTATCTTTATTTTTTTTTCTCCTTACCCTAATACCAAAAAGCATTGAAATTAGCATACATATTTCAAATGCACTCAAGACATTATACTAGGTTCCCTCTTCCAGCTTAATATAATATTATTCAGTGCTACACATGTACATGGTGAAGAAAATACTTAATACACAAACAAGCAACTGTGAGAGGACAGTTGAGTAACGTTTGTTTTTTCAAGGTGTTTGATATACTGAACATTAATAAGGTTGACTATGCTGTAAATACAAGTTGCATGATGATTATCATATAATATATAAGAAAGATGAATAAATAACATATAGAATTACAACAATGAAACAGGATGAGAATGGATAATTATTACAAAGTATTTTTGAGATATATACTTGAAATATGACACTAATACAGCTAATACTGTAAGGAACTTTACATTCCGACCATACCCAATAGTTTATCAATAAGCAAGAACAACCCACAATCATAGCAAACATAACTGTTAGATATCAAAAAGCAAAAAGTGTTAAGAACACCTAACTGCTGGGATTTATATATCAAAACATGTAAAGAACATCTAACAGTTGAGCTTTCTGTATCAAGAATGATCTTCCATCACAGTGAACACCTTACAACCTAACTGATGAGACACATATACAGCACAGAGTAATAATTTACAATTGCAAATAATTCAGGACCACAACAATTTTACTGTTTGCCTTCATGAAATTAAAAACTATTAGTTGGAATTATCAATATGTTATTCTTTCAAAACTAGAAAATAATATTTTTTACACAGGTAAAATTCTTAAAATATCAGTGTTCAGTATTTCGTTAGATGATATTCTGAATGGAATACATTTAGCTCTAACAATCACTGTTACCTGTCCTGGGCAGGTAACACACCAGAAAGGCAATCTAGTTTATACTGCCTGTTTGAATTGTTGTATGATTTTGTTTGACATGCACAAATATGAGATAATGCAATATTTTGCACTGGTCAGTGTTAGCAGGAAGATTCAATTTTTAGTTAAATTAACATGACCTTTGATATGGGTAAAAGGGATTATGGTATACTGAACAATGTTCAACTTAACAGTTATTTTTTAGAATTTCTTCAATCTCCTGCCTTGTGGGAAATGTTAAAACTCCTGCAGCTGATACCTACAAATATCACATTATAGACTGAAAGCAACAAGTCTGAAATTAGTTAAGTATAGTGTTAAACAGCAGATGTTCAAAACCAGACACTGCCAGTATGTTTGGTTGAATTAAAAATCAAGACTATGGTTCTATTATCTGTACAATTTAAAACTTACCTGTTAGAAATCAACGTATCTTAATACCATGGGGTAATAATAATACTCTAGATTCATATCAAATGTCTTAGAACTTAGTAACAAGAATGATACAGAATATAAGTAAATTATTAACACATATAGACATCAGTGACTATACTTATCCAGAAAACAACAGGAATGGACCAAAATTACCACAAATATTTTCTTGATTAGTTATTACCTGTGTTAGATAATACATCACTGAAACAATTACAACAAATAGCATAGTGCAGGAAAACTTTGGTAACAGTGAATACCTTATTAATGGGTCATGTGTAACAGTATAGAAAAAAACACAGTTGTTACTAATGAATAATATGAAGCAGGCATTACAGAAATGACAAAGTCACAGCAAATACATACCTAACTACAAAGTTAACCCTTTCACAACAAATCAGGGTTTAAAAGCCATGTCATTGCATTTGTTTACTCGCATTCAAAATGTTATTAAACTTCTATTTTACAAATTTATGTCAATAATTTTGGAATCAAATTTTAGATTATAATTCAAACTTTAATGTTTATATATGAGTTAATTTCTAAATTTACAAGAACACATTTAAAAACAGATTTTAGTGAGTTGTGGTATGTTAAATGCAGTGCTGTTTAAAATTAGATGTTTGTGATGTCAAAATACTAAGTCTATAATTTCATAAAAATTAAAAACTCCAGTCACTTTTATTCACAAGCTAGAATGTTATTTTGCCAATACATGGCTTATGTACCGAACTGAACACAGTGGTCCTGTTAACCTCTATTTTTTGGAAATGGCCCCTTATATACACTAACTACAGTATATGACATGTTAATAACCAATAAACAGTTTAGAATGTCCCCAGAGTGATTTTCTCAACCATTTTAATATTTGAAAAAGCCACCATGTGTCTTTAGTCTGCTCAAAGTTTCATATTTTTTAAAATCTAAATACATCTTTGTTACTAAGCTTAATAGATTATAGAGGAATTTTGTGGTACCAGTGTAGTTATTTATGGTCTTTTGGTTATTCAACTACATGTATAGAGCCTTAAAAAATTTTTGTTTGACATCCTCCATGTGCAAAATTATAAATAGTTTAACAACCTATGTCCAGTAACAACCAAGTACAAACATTGTAACAAGAAGATAGTTGTTTGCTTTACTTCTTGATTTTGGGTTCTATATTTTAAGGAAAATAAGTTTAATAATTTATTTCTAAATAGTAATAAGCTATATACATATATAATGTATAATAATTGAAATGTGACTGTATATTACAAAATACTACTGCACTAATATACAGTCAAGACAGGAAATACTTAAAGTCAATATTATATTATTGGACGCATGACTCAAGTGTGTGTGCACAACATGAATCCAAGTTACGTAATGTTAGCTAAGCATAGCTGGAAAGTCAATATAATAAAAAAATAATAAATACATATATAAATGTATAGCACTATGAAACTTAACCTACTGAGATGAAACATTTGTATTTTTATCTCATAATATGTAGCCTAGCATGGAAAAAGCATGATGTATATTTTCTAATTTTTTATGGTGGTTACAAGGTTGGTTGAGTGATAGACCCCATATAGTAAGAGTATAGAAAACAACAACATATTAAGTCTCACTGAAAACAAACATTTGAAATGTATTTAGGAGGTTTAAGAGATTATGCAAATAATATTTGAGATTTTTGGGATGAACAAGTTTTTTTTAATCATAACATGAAATCACGTTGCACTCATTACTAGTAACAAAACATTATATTCCCAAAGAAATTTTTAGTGAAAATACTTTCTTAAAAAATTGACTTTTGTATACAAAATACTTGTAACCTTTACTAAAAATGTCTGGTAAATTTTGTGAAGGTACACAATACTTAACGAGTGCAAATGTGTAGAAGAATTTGTGTATATTATATCAAGTCCATTGCAAAACAGTTAAGAGTTACAAGTAGCATAGAATTGTTTTTTTTTTCAGTAACTGATGATTGACAATGTGACTGACTATATCAGAGATGAGGCATCAAATTTTACAATATTATTTGTTATTCATTTGCAATAGTGATGAAAAACTGGGTAATTAGGTTAATATAATAAATACAATATGATGGATAAAGAAGTTGAAACCACACCTTGTCCAAAAGCAATTTTGTCATTTAGATGATACATCTAGACAATACCTTGATCCTGAGAGTGGAGTGTAGGATAACATATGGTACACTTCTGGAGTAGATGGAAGTGGATGAACTCTTCCATCAGGAAAGGTAAATATAGGTGTACCAGGGTTCAGGTGAGACTCAGCTCTGGGAGGAGTCTTCAAAGCCAGGAACTGGGTTTTCAGGAACTCAGTTTTTTCCCGTTGAAAAGCTTGTCTCTAATCACACACATAAAAAAGTAAATTCATTGTGTGGAGCAAAAATTGTACTTTTCATAACTTGTTAAATACTTTGCTCTGATGCCCAAAAATATGAAAAAACAGAAGTGTTTATTAAAATAGAATTTCACAAAAATCAAAGGACAACCGAGAATCAAACAAAATATTAAAAAAGCATACAAGCTGAACTTTTTTCTATCAGAAGAACCCAATGTATTCAGAACTTATCAGCTCTGATCATCAGGGTTACATCAAAGTGGAACTATATAATTCATTGAACTAAGTCATACAACAAATTACATTAACAAGTAAAATCAAAACCAACATTTGGAGCTGTTAGGAAAGAGATAAAGTGGTGAATGTAGACTACTTCTCCAAATTCAATTAAAATTATAATAATCTTTAGCAAGAGAATAGACTTCAAGAAAAACACACTTTGAATTTTAATTTCCATAAATAAAGTAGAAAGGGCCAACCAGCTAACATCATGAATTTCATAAGAAATACATTTTGCTGTGGTTTAATTATAAGTGTGACCTCATCTTAAAGCTCTTTAACAATCATCTTTCTAACTGCAGGTCTGATTTATCAAAATATTCTGACAATTTTGATAACGAATACAATAAACAGTATTTGTATTCTTCTTTAGGAATTATCTTTGAAGTGGCATTAGATATTCTCTTGAGTCTTTATAGTTTACTTGAAAATTGGCTTTTCAAAATATGCAACCAAGTTGCTTTGAAACACTTTTTACAGACAATAAAAATCTTTATAAGGAACATTCAAATTGTTAAAATTTTGTAATCTACAGTCACTATACTTAATTGCAGAGAGAGAACTACTTCTACAAGCATATAATTTTGGCCCCTACTGCACAGTTTGCTTTATTGGTTTTATCTTCTACAATAATACACTGCTGTCCCTTTCACATTAGAGATAGTCAAAACAAAAATACAACTTTTATTAATTTTTTAGTAATTAGTCACTTTCTTTATATTTGCAACAGATGTAAAATGTAACTCTAATAAATAAACCTGTTTGAAGTTGAAGACAACTTATAGTTCAATGAAACTGTAGAAAATGTACAATTGGAAGTAATTACAACTTAGCAACCTACAAACTAATGTCAATCAGGCCTGGCCTTTGATTACCTCTTCTAATAATCACCAATTATCTTTATCATTTCTGCCCAATTTTTATTCATGTTCTTTTCTTCTGCCTCACCTTCAACTTTGCATCTAGAATTTTTTTTACCAGATCTTGAGAAATTTTGGGAGAACTGAACTAAAACCCTCTGAATATGAAGGTTAAGTCTAGTTAAAGTTACTTGATTTTGAACTTTGATATTTTGAATGTTCTGAAGACTGAAGCTGAAATGAGCTCAAAGATTTCCATACTTTTAAAGTTTGGTTCCGAATTCCTCTGTTCATTGCCTCTATTTCTGGCCGTGTCTGACTTTTTGAACATTTATTTTAAAACTTTGTACTCTAGTTAGTTTCTGTGTCAATAATTTTATCTCTGTAGACTCTGGTGTAATTTTTTCTCTGCCACAGCTACTGTTTATCAATTACATTTTTCAGTAGTTCATTAACATTGTTGAACTGAGCCCCCTTTCCTTCTGTTTCTCCTAAATTGTTCTTGTCAATAATGTTTTAAACTTTTCATTCACTTTCTCAGCCTCTAAAACTCTTTTATGTTTCTAATTTAAAATGCTTAGTCTGTCAATGCACGATATCCTGATCAACACTCATGTGTGAAAGTGTCACATTAAGACTGGTAAGTTTAATCACATCTGAACAAATATTTATCTAAATGAGACAATGTTTGTTAAAGGTGAATTTTACAGAAAAAAGAAAACTTTGTAGTCAAAAGAACTACTCATAATGATTAACTTTGCAGGTTCACATTTTTTTTTTTATAAAAAAATGTGTGCTAATAAATGAAACATAGAACTTGGTGCAGAAAGAGCCCTTTCCAAGTGGCAATCTGAACGCTTTAGTTTTTAAATTTGCTGCTGGGAAAAGTACTGTGACGTAATAGTTGCCAAACAAACTGCCAATGCCGGCACTTTGAATGTAAATAAACATGGCCAGTGCATATGGAGAAACAGAGGCAGAGTCTGTTTTGACTTTGTGTTTTGAACAGTGTCGAGTAGGTCTATATCAATTCAAACCTACTCTGAACGAACCTAGAACAGTTACTTTGAACACAGATCTGACAATTCCTAGTGATGAGGACAGTTCCACTCGTATTACTATAAAAGACAGCTTTTGTTCACTGATGATTAGAAATTAAAAAATTCTAGATATTGAGATTTACTTACAATGAGCATTCTATTGTGATAATATTGAGATTTACTTACAATCGGCATTCTATTATGATAATATCAGTTGCAAAAATAAAACAATCTTAGTGGATCATTTGAAATTTTAACAGGTAACAATTAAAATTGTTTAGTCTTCACACTATGTAATCTACAAGCACAATAAATGTTTGAATTTTCTAAACAACTTCACATACTAACATTTTCCTGAACTACTTTTTCTAATTACTTATTAAGTTTATACAGTGAAACAAATTATTCATTCAGGTAACAGATGTTTTCTTCATGTTTCTTCTAACATCTAGATAAATGTTTTACCCATGAAGGTTTGTCTGTTGAATTTCCCACAAAACTATTCAAGGACTATATGTACAAGCTGTACCTAATTTAAAAGTGATAGACTGAAAGGAAGACAGCTTGTCAATACCACCCACCACTAACTCCTAGGCTACTCTAATCAAATAGTGCAACTGACTGTCACATTATAATGTAACTGTTGGTGACAGAAGTATATTCAGTGATGGGATTCAAATTCACAACTTGAAGATTCCAAGTCTAGCATCCTAACTACTAGGCCATCCTTAAAATTACTCAATTATATATAAAAAAACTGTAGACATTTATTACTATGACATTGGTAAAACTTAAAGTTAATATATAAGAATTATCTTCATTGAATAATGGCAAATTAGTCCTTACTTCTTGACCAAAACGAATTACAGCTTCTGTGAAAACTTCTCTCTCCTCATCAAAGTGTTTTTTCTGTCCCATAAACATTTTTTTTTCCTCTAAGAATCTCTCCTCTTCATTTAATATACATTCACCTTTCAGTTTGTGATTTTCAGTTTCTTCAGCACTCACATTTACCTAAGATCAAATTACTGATATTATTACTAGAATGTATTATACACACAACTAAGATTACATCTTTTATTGTATAATAATAGATGTTTTGCTTCCAATTACACATTTATGGTGATTATCACACCATCTTTTTCACAAATCACAAATACTTTATAAAATATATTGATATAGTACATTAAACATAACCACTACTGTTCTACATAGTTTTCGAAATTATTCATTTGCTCAAAGAAAAATATCTAATAATTCTACTTCAATAATGATATTTACATATTTTTGCAATGAAGTTGAAGGGTTTATTATTTGAAATACCTGGATAACAGCCTTAGGATTTGCAAAATTGTAATTACAGTGTAGCATAGGTAACAAAGATACAAGTAAAACAACTCTGCATTTAACAAACATGGAATGAATTCTAACCATAGCAGGTTGGAGAGCTTTGATTTCATGGCAAAATCAAAAAAGAACATAGAAGATATGGAAAACTACACATCATACAGATGTCACAAACAAAAATTAACTTTGATTTTGGTTTACATGTACAACAGCTTGTAATAGATAATACTTCCAACAATAGTTACAGCCTATTCTAATGTTAACTCCAGTAAAATGTGCAATACATGAGGCTATCTGCCCCTTACAAAACCAAAATGGATATCTATATGTTACAGTAAACCAAAATAATTTCCTCTATAACAATGCTACTATTAAGTATACTTGTTAGTGGGAGTTAATTCATTGTTATTTCCAGATTTTTGTTGATGTATTATACAACAGTAACAAGAGCTGAGTGATAAACTATAACTGTTTCACAAATAGCAGGTCAAAGTCAGTGTGTCAAAACTTCTTAGAGTTACATAAATATTTAATTAAACTACTTTACTATGAATGTATATACAACTAAATGTGGCATCAGTATATAGTCAATAAATCAGACTTTAATGATACATCAGTTTTAAAGTTTTCAATTTTATAATGAAGTATTAAAAAAAAAAATCTCACTTAGTAGGAGAACTGTGACATTTGCTCTTTAAGACTTCCCTCTTGCAGAATTTATTTACCACCCCTCTGAGAAGTGTGCATTTTAATATATTTATATATTACTCTGGTAAATCAGTATTTTTATGGCCTTCAATCTTATTTGTTTACAGAGGTAAATAACATTTACACCCACCTGTCACATCCTCTCTTTCACAAATTTCTGATACTTCTCTCTAATACTGTATATTATTCATAAATAATAGAAATTTAGTTTTAATCAATCAACTAACATATACATGTTTCTGTAAAGAGCATTTTACTGTTCAAATTTATTCTGATGGGAAAAGCACTGACAAGCACAACTGAATTTTAAAAGCTCTTATCGCACAGTTAAAAAGCCAGAAATATCACAATAGTTATAGGGAATTGTTTGCTTTTTGCATGCTACTATTCTTTGTTTTTAAATATGGTATATAACTGAACAAAAAATTATTTAGTGTTTAATAACATTAATATTAAGAAAAAAGGCTAGGTTTCATCAACAGCAAAAATAAAAGGCCCAGGTAAGTACTGCATTTCTTATTTATCATGATTTTTCTTTATTTATTATAATAAAACTAAGAGGTGCAAATAAGAAACATATTAATTGCATTATGTAAATTGATACAGTAACATGAGCTGCATGTTTTATAAATGATTAACAATGTGTGTGGCAGGGTTTTAGTTATACACAGTTTTCAAAGAGCAATATAATAATAAAATCAGGAATGTATACTGTTTACCGCTGTATGTTTCTGGATTTACAATGCTAAGATCAGGGGTTCGATTCCCCTTGATGAGCTTAGCAGATAGCCCGATGTGGCTTTGTTATGAGAAAACATACTTGTGTATTGTTACAAGCTTTAAGCTCTTTCGATAAATATTTATGGTTTCCCGTTATAATTTGAAGTCACTTTAGAAAGAAAGAGTAATTTAGATTTTTCTTGTTTTTTTTAATAGTGGTTACATGGTTGGTAAAATTGGTGGATAACATAGTTATGGTACAGGAAATAACATAAAATATATTGTTTTTCTACAAAAAAAACAACTGATATTTATTTACATTTCATAGATAATGCAAGTACAATTCAAAATTTTGTCATATAAAAAACTATTTTTAATCTTAAGTTAGAGAAGTCAATACTTTCACTTCATAGATTTGAAGACATTTTATATATAAACCAAACATACTTAACCCTTTTGCCATAAGCATAATTTTTTGCACATGTCACAAGGTTCTTTGCGATGATGAGAATGGGTATTAAAAACTTTAAGTACAAGAACAACATTTTGACATTCTTAGGTCATCTTCAAGTTAACAAAAAACAATTGTAACTGATTGTTACCACACACATTTTAGGAACAAGAGTTTGAACATGTGAGAGATTATTTAGAGTCAGGTGCTATGTCCCTGCACTGTCATACATGTTATGCTCTCATTCCCAAGATGTGCTAAATAACAGTCACTTTCAACCTGTTTTATCAACCTGAAAGTGACCCAAGAATGTCAAAATGTTAATATTCAAAAACAAAATGTTGTTCTTGCACTTTATTTTAATTATAAGTTTTAATTCTATTAGCTGTCTCTGCAATGGGTTTCTCGTCATTACAAATTACCTCACAATGACAATTAAATTAAATGAGTAAGCCTATAGTGTTTCTTTGTTTACTGTATCCGTATAAACCACCTTTCATTTTATTTACATTACCCCATTATTAACTATACATGGAACTAACAAAGGAACTTAACCCACAAAGTCATCAATAGAAGAAATAACATTTCTTTTATCCAACAGTGCCAAAATGTAAAACTTATCCATAATTTTGTAAAAGACCCCAATAATCATAATAAGTACACAAACATTATCCACAGCCTACAAAAAAAAAAATTGTTAAAAGCTATGTTAAATTCAAAATACAAGTAATGACACGTAAAAAATGAATCTACACCATCAACTGGCCTGCTGCATTCATCCAGAAATTAATGGACTTATACAATGCAGCATCAATCTAATCAAAAGCAAGTAGATCAAAGAAAAGAGGACCTGCCACGACAAAAAAATAAAACAATTAAGGTGCCAACAATAGAAAAAGACACAAACAAGACAAACCAATCTTACAATTAACAGATCTAACTGACAAGTAAGCACTGAAGAGCTACATCTGCTCAACTTTGCAGGAGCACCAAGAAGTATTCCATCTATTGAAAATAGAAGGCTAGTGATCCATTCTACACAAAGTAAAGACACCAACAAAATAAGGGAAAAAAGAGTCACTGGAAAGAAAACAGTATCAACAGCAATTCCATTGACAACCAACAACTTATCTTTCGAGGTAGAACTGTAAATTCTTATTTCCCAGAAACACCTGAAACAGTATTTTAAACATATATGTAAAAACGGCTGGTGTGGGTTGAAAAAATTTTTTATGTAGAGAAGTGAACAACGTTTCGACCTTCTTTGGTCATAATCAGGTTCACAAAGAAAGAAAGAGGTAACTGGCCAATAGCTGACCACATGTTTGAAGGGGTTGTGAAACTAAGTGTATGAATATAGAGGGCATGCTCCTCTACATAAAAAATTTTCTCAATCCAAACCAGCTGTTTTTACATATACATCTTTCTCTACAAGTGGGTTTTCTCATCATCATTCTCACAAAAAACTGTCAACATAATTTTATAGAAAGAAAAGCTAGAATAAACTTTAGACAGAAAGATATTAATTCTATAAACAACCTAAAACAAGATGACAACATCAAAATTCTCAAAGCAGATAACGACAATGTAACAGTTATAATGAACACAAATGAGAATATTAAAAAAATAATATCCTATTAGATACAAGCAAATTTAAGCCAATTCTCACAAATCAAACAAAAGCACATAAAAACCAACTCAACAAAATGCTACTATGATTGAAAAAACCAAAACAATCTGTGCAAAACCGACTCCCTCACACCACAACTACATAGTACCACAAACCTCATCATCCACTACGACCCATAATGTTGACCTATGAATCATTTAACTACAATTGCAGTAAATACATAGCATGGACAATTTCTACATATATAACATCAGTTGTTTCCTTTTTTAAAAACTCTTTTAACTTTAAATCTGTTCTGGATCAACTGAGCTGTAAAGCCTTTATGACCAGTTTAATGTAAGCTTCTCCTAATTATCAAAACCTGTAAGACTGCTTTAGAACTTTATATCTAAGACCCCAACTAATTAATATAAATCCCCAGCAACCAATCAGCAACTCTTCTAAAATTTACTACCACAAAAACCAGCTTTATGTTCAATGACCTAAACTACATACAAATAAATAGCTTCAGTATGGGCAAACCCATGTCACCAATTCTAGCCAAAATTTTCATGACACAGATTGAATCTCAAGAGATCAATTCAGCCTTACACCCACCACTATACTGGTAACAGGTATGTTGATGATACAATTGCTGGATTCAAATCTATAGAACACACCCCAACATTAAGCAAATACTATTTCTCAAACTCGAGATCACAAGAACCAACATACAAATCAAAACAGAAATCCACAGAAAAATTGAATCATACTGGACTATGCACAACACATTCAAAACCAAATAAATACAGCTATAAAACTAACAAAGTTAACAATGAAATCAATTAAAACAACACTTCATCAACTTCAACAAATTTCCTTTGAAAACTCAAAAAATTACACATACACATACAACTAGGCCAACAACACAATCAACAGCAACAAATAATAAATTCAATGAAACAACTCACTATAAAACCCAGCACTGTTGCAACCATATATTCCTCATATCAGCAATAAAATAATCAACGTTTAAAAAGAAATTTTACAATGAAACATGACATTCCAGTAAACACTAAATTAATCCAAAAACTGGATACAAAACTGAACCCCATACTAAGTAAAAACTACACTATCAAATATTATGCCAACATTATTTATAAAATACAATTTAACAACAACCACAATTTCTATATTGGAGAAATAAGTCAAAAAACCCCAAAAAAACCAACCTAATTCAATGAATATAAAAAGCACCTTCCCACATTTTTTGAACACTGCATATCAAACAAAATGCAAAATGACAGAAGTTCTACCAATACAATAGCTCAAACCAAAACTGAACCAACCAAAAGAAACATCTCTATACCTATATTAATTAATCACCTAACATCTAACTGCAACGTTCTCTACAATATCTTACACATTCACACCCTCGTTCATTAGATGTGCCCAGTAACAATCAGTTTCAAGCTATCTTTACCAGCCTGAAGATGGCCTACAATGGTGAAACATTGTTCTTTTACTTTAATACATGTTATGTGGTCTTGGTGAGCTATCTTCAAAATTGAATTAAACTCCTTTTTCTTTATGTTATACCAATTAGTATAGCATAAACCATAGTTAGTAATTCATATTTTAATAATATACAAGTTTTAAGCTCTCAATTTTATGAGGCAATATTTAGAAAAATTCTGAATTTTCTATAGTGTGAAAAATGTGACATTTTTCTCTAAGCATTTCATCTTCTCTAATTTATTAACCATGCCTTTTTTAAAGACTCTTTAAACTTTATATATATTCTTAATGAATTAAAGCCATAATGGCCAGTTTTGATATAATCGCCCTCTTCACAGAAAGACCTAACAACTGAAGTCTGCAAGATAGCCATAGAACTTTATATATCCAAGTCCCCACCAAACCCATCGATACACATCCCCAGCAACCCTTATAAAATTCACTACTACCAAAACTAACTTTATATTCAATAACGAAAAACGACTTCAAATAAATTACCTAAGTATGGGAATCCTGTGCCACCAGTTCTAGCCTACATTTTCATGACACAGACTGAATCTCAAGAAATCAATTCAGCCTCACACCCACCACTATATCAGTTAGAGTTTTACTGAAGAGAAGAATAGGAAGAAGAAAGAAAGGTTTTTAGGTGGTTTTAGATTCTATACAAACGAAATTTCAGATTTTCAAGATGAAGTAATTTTAATCTTAACATGAAAGTTATTTTACACATGGACTAGTCTTAAAAAAAAAGACTCAATATATTTACAAACAAGTCTTTTCTAGTTTATTACAAATATTTCACTAAAACAATCTGGCTTTTCGTAAATAAGACTTAACAGTTGCTGAAAGTTTTCCAAATTTTGTGAAGCTATGCATACTATATTAAGCATTTTTAGTATGAACCATAATGACATTAAAGAAGTACAGAGGTCACACTGTCAGCCAATTCGACCAAGCCCAAGCAGTATGTGTGTGTAAACGAGATATTCCGATTTATTGTCTACAAAAGAACTACGTTTACTGAAATTTTCAGAATTACAGTATGTACTCTTGTATGATCTCAAGTTACTTATATGTTGGTTAGAAGGTCATGAAAAGTACCATTTTAAAATGGATAATGTAACAAAAATAATCAAGTAACCAAACTTAATGTTTCTCATTATTAATAGTTTCAAATATTTGAACTATCAAAGTCTCATATGAGAATAATCAACTAATGAGCACGACAATCAATCTGTTAGTCTAAAAGTACTAATAGCAAGAAATACACAAGTCAGTGATTATTAATCTAACTTGCAACAACTGTTCCTGTTGGTCAATGATTTGTTCACACTTCTTTATCTTTTCTCTCAAAGCTAGGATTTCTGAATTTAGGTTTTCCTCTTCTTGGGTAATCTCCTTCATTGCTGAAAAATTACCAAAGTACAGAATACGAGTTAGCTCAAAAATAATATAAAGATATGCCATTTCATCACAGTCATTACGTACATGCATAAAAAAAATAATTTATAAGATCTGCAGGGTAGAAACAAAATACACATAACAGACAGACAGAAAGAAAATAGTTACTATTTCTATGACAAAATATTTCTTTAAAATCGTCACATATACGGAGACAATATCTTGACAGTTTTTCTTTAACTTTTTAAAATTTGATCAGTACAAGCACAGACCTACAAACGATATAAAAGTCAAATAAATAATTTTGTACTGTTAATGAGAAAATCATCTATTAGTCAATTTATGATATATATATTTTTAAATTAATCTTTCTGGGAAGTGTTTCACAGTGTAAAATGCCTATAAAAATTTGGGTGCACTGGAAAAACTTTTTTTTTTTTTTTTATCTACAATCAACTTCATCTTAAGTACTTACTGATGTACAGGCTTCTGCACATTAGCTAATTAATGTTTATAAGTAGAGTTCCTTTGAAAAAAATATACCTTCAAGTGTGTGAAGATGCATCCATTAAGCTCCCTTCAAGTGTGTAAAGATGCACCCATTAAGCTCATTTTATTTTCACAAACTGTGCACTCTCAATTTTCGTTTACAAAACTATGGTGAAAACTATATGATATGATGCTACCCACATATTTTAAATGCAATTATTTTTAAAAATTTACTACTTCTTGGTGAATGAGTAAAACCTAATAGAAAAGAAAAAAATCTTAACTAGTGCAAACCCCCAGGTCAAACTGTTAATTTGTTAGCTCATTTCAAGTTTATGCACACATGGCAAACATGCTGCCACTGTCCAGACAATGGTAACAATCCAAACTACTCGTGTAAGTATTCATCTATTTCGTAATCATGACTTGATTTCTCAAGAAACCTTTATCCAATAAAAGCTTTTTAGTTTGGTGATGTTACTCCATTTATTTTATTTGTTTAGAATTTTTTTACTCACTAAAACTTCCAAAACACTACTACCTTCACTTATACTAAGCTAGAACACCCAACAGTAAAGGTGAAAGAGATGGTGAAGGCTCAACAAAGGTAAAAAAAAGTGAAGAACTGTCAGGAAAGAACAGGTGTCCATAATTAGAAAAGAAGGCACACCAGTGGGGTGTAGCATTACTTGTGGAACAGGTATGCTCTTTTCCCACTAAGGGACACTATAAAACATACAAGGTGGAAAATAATAGTCAGGCACCATGACACATAATACACATTCCACCCACGGACAACAGAAGTCGTCTGTACATGGAACAAGCATAAGCATGTGACATAATGTATTAGAATAGGCCAAGTGAAAAGCATCTATGGGAAGGGCTTTAGGATATGCTGGATTATGCCAATGTGGTCCATAAAGTCAAAAACATCAGTAGAAGCTCCTTGTATAAATTTGTTAGATCAATAAATGTGGTCAGTAGGGCAAGTTGAGAAATAATTTTTTGAAACTTAATTTTCAATGTGTAGACAAGTTGCCTTATGTAACTTCTTGTAAATCCATAAAGTATTATTCAAATTGAAAATTATTTTCATGTTTCTCCAGCACTCTTTAATACTGCAGCATTTTACTATACAAATTCCCCATGTAATTTATATGGAGTAATTTTCTAATGAAATATTACTTTATTCCTTTGTATATGGTTCATATAAACAATATAGGTGTATTAGGTACAGGAATGGTTATTTTCACATCATAGACAAATACATGATTAATGCAATACGATCTAAATACAAATGTTTTCCAATATTTAACACAAGTTTACTTTCTTACAGAATTTAAGTACAATTCAATCCCTTACTTCAATTAATTCATTACCCTGTTCATTTAGATGCTAACATGATGCTATACTTATGCTGTATGTAACTTAATGTTACATGTTAATATATATTATTTTGATTAAAAGTAACAGTGATTGAATTGACTGAATACTGATAGTGATTGAATAACGACTGATTACTGTGATTTGAAAAGACAGAAAATTTCTTATATTGAAGTGATAGTGACACTAAAATTGAAAATAATTATGCCTGTAGTTATATATAACCAACCTATCAAGATGTGATGCAGTATTGACTCATTGTTTATATCAACATAAAGAGAAAGAAGGATGGAAAAAAACCTTCTGTTACAGACATATTAGAGATAGTTACTTTAGATGTAGTCAAGTCCAAAATGAAAACTCCAGGAACATGTTTCACCAGAACTAACATGTCCCAAAGATTGGCCTAGTACAGAAGATCCAGAGTTTTAATTATATATTTCTTTGGTGGACTGCCAAATAGAGAAGGTATTGATGAAAGCTCCAATGCAATACCTGCTACCAAGACTGGATCCTAAAATATGATGTTTGTCAACAAAATATATACTAAACAATAAAATGTTGACTTACCCCAGTCAAACATAAATAGACGTGTAGAATCACCACAAAAAGGTACATGATATCTGCCCAAGGAAGACACAGCTATGTTGTGCAGATAAAAAACAACAAATGTATTGGCAGTTGTCCATATTACAGTCTGAACAAATTTCTCCAAAAGACAGTGGTGTCAAACAGCAAAAGACATATCCAGATAAATAATTTTGTGTGAAAAAACATTATGTTTAAAGTGACCCTTCCATAGATATGTCAGATTATGCCAGTTGTATGAGTTGATGAACAAAGCCAGTGAGTTTAAATAACAGGTAAAATCCATGGAACAAATAGACAAGAGAAAGAACAACAAAAAGTGTCAGTAATAATCATATAATATAGGGAAAAGCAAACTGGATAAATTAGACAAATCAGCTCTGAGTGGGAAAACAGGTAGAAAAAAAGGAAGGTGAGAAATTAGAATAGAAGACTAAACAACCTCCTTCTTGAGCAGATGATGCCCTGGGATAGAAGGACCAATCTGGATAGCCTATAACATAATAGGAATGGCAAGAGTTGCAGGAAACATTAATAGTATAAATACCGGAATGATAACTGCATGCCAGAAGGGAGAGGAAATAGGTTTGACAGGAAAAATCGTACAAGGAGCACAATGCAATGCATTAAAAGGGAGAAATGGACATGGCAAGAAAAAAACATGGAGATTCCAGTCCAGCAGAATGAAAGGAAAGAAATACATGGTGAAAAGAAGGCATTCCAGAAATTGGATAACAGAAGGTGTTTCACAGGGAAGTCTTTTAAGTAGCAATAGCTGCAACAGATAAACCCTGATCAAACAACTAGGTAAATAAACAGGACAAGACGGTCAGAAGACAAGGCATACAGACTAAAGTATGAAGTAAGGCTAATACCTCTGGTACATGCACATGGAGAAAAGACAAATGGTACAGGAAAGGAAAGGCTCTACATGAATGTCAAACTCCTGAGCTGAGGCATGGAACCAGACAAAAGTCACACTGGAAGGTGAAGTGTGGTGGCATTCGGATGAACAATGTTCAATTGCAGTCATTGGAGGAACTACCATAACAGAGATAAGAGCAGGAGCTGTTGTTCTAGCAAAAGTCATTGAAGGTTGGTTGTTTGGCATTTAATGGTGCAAAGCAGCTTGGCTATCTGTATTAAACAACTGGTAAGAAAGGTAAAAGTATTACAAATGTTAAAACAATGTCCAAAATTTAGATAAAAGATCTAATAAGAATTAAAGAGACCAATGGTTCACAAAAAGATAAAAACACAAGAAAGTTGGACAGTGTCACAGGCACCAATGACACTGTCCAGTATCAGGAATAAGTCCATAGAAAACGGAATCACATCTAAGCTCTACAAAATTAAGCAACCTGCAGAATACAACAAAGAGAGGTCCAAATAAGGGAAAAGAATCAGGAGATGAGTCGAGTCTAAAGATAGGCTTATTGGTGAAGACCCACCAGGATTGGCTGAATGTCTATTTCCAGAACTGAGAGGTGAGGAACAGGAAACAAAAAAAGAAGGGAGTTTAGCATTCCAATGAATACGAAACACATACATATGCAGCATTCCTAACTGAGAATACACCTACAGAAAAACCTGAGAATAAAGGAATCACTAATTGGAATGTGATAAGTGATCTACCACAAGATTCATAGCTCTGGGAACAAGACATGCCAGAACTAATACATCATGGTTATTTGGCCATCTACAGAAGATCCAGAGTCTGAAAACACAGTTCTGAAGTTGGTTTTGCCCTTGCTTGGTGACACAGCTGACTATAGTATAATAGTCAGAATGAACTATAATCAGGCAGAGGAATGTGCTACCAAAAAATGATGATCCTGGTTTCAGATGGGAAATGAGATGGTCAAAGGGATTGTGGGGGAAGTTCAATGTAACAAGTAGCATACAATGAAAAAATATGTAATAGACCCAAGAGAATAACAGCTTCCAAAGAAGCCCACATCTCCAAATAGAGATAGAACCTCTTGTATAAAGGCAAAAAAGGTAGAGCCTTCACAACAGCTTGGAGCCAAAGTGGAAAAGGCTGGGCTCGACTGAGATAGGAAGTGAGGTGATAATAAAGGACTTCTCCAGCTTGATGAGATACACCACCCAAGTAACTTTTTGATCAAGTAAGCAACTGTGAGTAGCTGACTGGGCCATGAGAAGAGTCATCTGTATAACGATAAGTCCGAAGGCCCAGTGACTGAAGATAACATGCAAAAAAGCATACCACCTGACAAAATACACATGGATCTGAAGACTAAAAGGCAGTGCCCAAGACTGGAAGACAGGACTCTCATGGACAAACTGAAGATAAACACCATAACACTGGAGCAAAAATTCCACAGAAGTGAGAGGTATAACTATGGTGAAGTGAGGAGTCTCCAGAAAAGTATATAGCTAGGAAAGATTTATGATGGGCCTCCAATCTCTCACTTTTGAGGAGACAACAAATACATGAGAGTATAATCCCAGTTGAGTGGCTGCTCATTAAATAGCTCGTTTGTGTAGTAGGTCTCAAACACACTTGACAAGATGGCTGGACAACGTACAATTCTGAGAAGAAGGGACAAAAGCCTGGGAAGTAGTTAAAGTGGAGAAAGGGGGAGCGAAATGGAAGGCAGAAACCCTCTGGTTGAACCAACAGAACTGTTGTGAAGATACATAAATGAAACAAACTTATGATAAAGTACTCATTAACAAATTGACAAAAAACTTACAAACTGAAAAGTACATAAAAGTAACTAACCAAAACATAAAATTACAAGTTAACCTAAAGTACAGAGGATAGATGATTCTGATATATAAAACAGATAAAGTTCATCAAATGAATCTAATGAGACAAAGAACAAGAAATAAAAACCTACTCTGAAGAATATACAAATAAAAAGGCTTGCTCAAAATAGAAACAAAATTTGAGTCAAATCTAACCTGTAATTCGTAGCTAGTAACACAGAAAAAGGAACTTGCAAACTAGCTAACATTAGCTCTGAAAAGAAGTAAACATTAAAGAAAAAAAGGAGTAATTAAATTCCAAATACGAGTTTAAACTAAAGTTAACAAGATAGGAAAATATGCATAAAAATCAAACTTAACCATCAATGAGCAGAGAAAATATAAATGGCCTAAATTACTGTGAAAAGCTGGTTTATCCCATAAGTTCATAAACTCATTGAACATGGGTACACCTATGGGGAGTGACAAACACACACTGAAAAATGTACTTCATATTTTCTGAGAAATACCTTACCTAGCACATTAGGTGGAGGTGTGGTAATGGGTGAAAAGTGCCATAGAAAGAAAGTTTCCACACAGTAGTTATATCCCTCTTCATAAAAACATAATGTGAAAGGAAAAAAAAAATGCCAATTGAATGTAAGATGTGAATTCTTCATAAACTAAAGCTTGTGCTTTCTCAGCAGAAATTGTTGACTATGAGAGCCAGCATCAGAACAATTGTCTACTTATGGCAGGAATTTTATCATTAGCCATATTAGATGTGGAATTCATGTGAATAAAATAGGATTTGAAAACCAGAAACATTTCTAAAACAAGTGAGAATAAACAGTGGAAATTAAACACAAGTCAAAATAAGTGATCAAGCACAATAAAAATGTTGTAGTTACAAAGTGAATGAGTTAAAACATACATTTATAAACAAAAATGCCAAATCATGAAAATGAGGATTGTGCTTGAATGGCAGAGAGTTGGTTAGTCGGTTTAGCATTTTATGGTGCAAAGCAACTAGGCCATCTGTGCCAAACATCTGTTAAAAAGTTTAAAGTAAAGTAAAACTATTAAAATTTATAAAAAAGAATCAAGGTAAAACAAAACAAAGTTTAATTTTTGAACTTAAAACTTAAATAGCATTAAATCAATTTGTACGTCTAGTTTACAGCAGTAAGAGAGAAAGTACAGTAATACAAGTTTTAAAAGACTTTCTGTAGCATAATTTTAATTATTATAATTAGTTAGGATGACTAATGGGTATGTTCAAACATCAGCATTAGTCACCTGAAGTTGGTCTTTCTAGTCCTGGTTTCGAGTTATTTGACATTACGGCCATTTCTAATTTCATACTGAACTAATTGCAGTTTAATTTGTAAAAAGAAATAAAATAAAAGTTTAATTTATAAATTAAAACTTAAATAGCATGAAAAAGGCCAATGGCCTTTAAGAAAATAATACCATCCGTAAGGTGGACAGTGTCAAGATCACCACTGACACTGTCCAATGTTGTAGATAAACCTTAGGACAAATCACATCTGAAATGGTGACATTGTTCAGAGTCTTAACAAAAGCATGACAGTAAAATATGGATTATTGTGACCTGAGTGTCACACAGGCAACACACTGTTGCATCAGTCCCAGATAAAATAAAAAACGATGAGTTAAAAAACTGACCAATGTGTAGTATAGTAAGGACAACTTTCTCATCCTTATGGAAACATGATGGCTAAAGTCCAAGAGAGGGTTTTATTTATAAAAGCTTGTTTTCATGTTGTTAACTCCAAGTTAACTGCCAACTGACATGGACCTGAGTCTAGAATAGAGAACCATAATCCATGTATGGAATAGGCACAGTAGTGATAGTGCCAGAGAAGATAGATTTAGCTGTGGTGTCAGCAAGCTCATTTCCACGAATACCAATGTGACCCAGTATCCAGAAGAACTGGACAAAAGTAGATGTTAAAGAGAAACGAGCCAGTCGGTTTTAAACATTAACGAGAACAGGGTGTGAACTAACGTGAAGCAATTCCAGGTCTGGTAGAGAAATAAGCAAGTCAGTATAAATTGTGCAGTTTGAGCTTCTATGTGATCCAGGGCAAGAGAAATGGCATATAGTTCAGCAGCGAACACAGAAGATGCAGAGGGAATTCTGCATGCCAAAATTGAACCACAACAAACCTTGGCAGAGTCAACTGATTTTCAACCATCTATATAAATAGGAATGGTAGGATGGTTTGAAAGATGTTCATCAAATAAATGATGGCACTTCCAATCAGGAGCATCTGCTTTTCTCATATAACTTAAAGAAAGGTTACATTTGAGGATTGTAATAAATCAGGGTGGGATGGGCTGACCAGTGGATACAGCAATGTTATCCAAGGACAGACCCAATTTATCCAACTGTGTCTGGATATTTAGGCCAAAAGGAAAATTAGCTGATTGGCTGTTCTGAAAAAGCATGGCTCACTGAGGAAAAAACACATCCCCATGTGGGATACTGTGGTAAGGATCAAAGTTTGGTTTAGACTAGGGAAATGTAAAAAGCCCTGGTGCAAATACAAAGTACCTGATGATTAATGGGGCCCAGCATTTTCAAGGCCAAGGTCCTGGCAGAACCATAAACCAGAAACTCATAGTCTAGTTTTGACTAAATAAGAGCTTGATATATCTTTAGCATAGAACATCGATTCACACTAAGTGGTGAAAGAGAGGAGACGGAGGATGTTTAGTGCTGTTGTACATTTCACTCATAGCTGTCAATGTGTGGTATAAAGGCCAGTTTACAATCCCAACCCAAGAACATCGATTCACACTAAGTGGTGAAAGAGAGGAGACGGAGGATGTTTAGTGCTGTTGTACATTTCACTCATAGCTGTCAATGTGTGGTATAAAGGCCAGTTTACAATCCCAACCCAAGAACATTGCTCTTGGGAACCACAGGAAGCACAACTTCACTGATACAGACTTCAGGATCAGGGTGAATACCTCTTTGGTGGCAAAACTGCAAGCAAATGGTTTTAGAAAAAGAGAAGTTAAAATCATTTGCCGTGGTCTACTTTAGTAAATGATTGAGGGCAGGCTGTAGCCATTGCACAATATACCTCATGTTCAACAACTGACAAAGAGATGTGAAAGTCGTCAACATAAAGTCCATTTGCCACAGTAAGAGGAAGTTTTTCAGTGTGGGCATTAAATCTTTATACTGAAAAGTGTGACTCTCAAAACACAGCCTTAAGGGACTCCAAGTTCCTGTAGAAATGAATGGGAAAGTGTGAAACTTACATAAACTTGGAACCATCTGTCGACAGTGTTCCCTCGCCACTTCGCGGGCTCGGCCGACCCCCACATATACATATAAAATAAACATTAAATCTAAATTATAGCATTAAATACCATTAAAATATTAAAAATAAATATAAATAATAGTGTTAAGAAAAAAGAAAAAAAACAGGTATATTTTGAGATATAAACATATATTTGAGTTTATAACAGCGTAAAAATGGAAACAGAACCAACTGGAAAGGCTATAGATGTATGCATTGTGCGTCTGCGAAGGCAATTTTGCAATAAAATAGAAGAACTGATGACTCCTTATCAAATGATTTTTGATAGGCTAAAGAGGCAGATAAAACAACTGCCAATAACAATGTTTTTTCAGCTGAGCAAGAAAGAAAGGGTATCGGTGGCAAGTACTGTTCCTGAAGTTGTAACGACTGACGAAGAAATTGCCGATTCACCTTCCACAGAAGAGGAAGTGGTGTCCCCCGAAAAGACACCACCTGCTGAAGATATGTAATTTTTAATTTTAAGGCTTAAATCTTAATAATTGTTCTTATTATTTCAGCAATAATGAACAGTATTGTAATGGGAGGGTTAAATAGTTGTACAGGGAGGGTTTTAAAAGTCTAAATGCACATAAATATATACGAAAAATCGGCGATCCCACTTTGCGAAAAATCTCCTTTTGCGGGGGGTTTTGGAACGCATCTACCGCAATACATAAGGGAACACTGTATTTAAAAATTTTTAATCAAAATGGGCAAATGGCCATGCAACCCATATAAGTGGGTCTTGCAAAATGCCATACCTCCATGTAGAATCACAAGCCTTCTCAAGGTCAAAGAATATTGATACAAGATGTTGTCAATTGAGAAAGGCTTCTATGATTGACATTTCAAGTTAAATCAGGTAGTCCATGGTGGAGTGTTGTTGCCAGAACCCACACTGAGTGGGCAAGAAGAGATTGTTTGATTTGAAGAACCAAACAAGATGAGCATTACCCATTCCTTAGTTCTTACAAAGACAGAGCTCATCAAAACAACTAGATGGTAGTTTAAAGGAATCTTGGGATCTTTCCCAGACTTAAAAAATAGCAGGACAATAACCAGGCATCAGGAAAAACATTCTCCTGCCATATTCAGTTAAAATGAATCAAAAGAATAGCAAGAAAAGCAGGAGATAGATGATGCAGCATCTCATCGCATATATCTTCAGGTCCAACTGATATACCACCAGATCCAAAAAGGGCCAGTTTGAGTTCCACCAGTGTAAAGGGGCAATTATATTCAAAGAGACGATCAGTTCAAAAAGAAAAAGGTGATTGCTCTGCCAAAGTCTTAATGACTAAGAAGGTGGAGGATAAAGCAGAAGTTCTCAGTACCCAGCAAAAGCTTTCACATAGAGTATCAGCAATGCTCTAGGCATCAGCTACTTCCTAGCTATCAGAGTGCAAGATCAAAATGTGACAGAATTATACTGTTCACTGATCTTCCAAATCTTGTCCCATATGACTTTGTAACTGGTAGTAGAAGATATGCTGGTTGTGAACTTAATCCAAGATTCTTTCTGGTTGTGACATCTTATCTGCCACGTTGCAAGCAGGTTTCCACCACAGACAAGGATACTGTGGAAAATGTGTCGAAGTTTTAAGAATACATTGAGCAGCTGCCTGTATAATAGTCAGTTACTGCTGCATCACAGTCATCTTATGATGGCTTAATGACAATTGCAGGATCAAGTTCTGTGAGAGCAGTGAAAGAGGGCCAGCTGGCTTGATCCAGCTTCCACCAGAGCATGCAGGTCAGGTGTCATCAACCACAGCCAGTCTCTTTCAAAGTGATAATAAAATGATCAATGCCTCGTGGGTTATTGTCAACCTTCCATGAAAAGTGGGAGAATAGTAAAGGGAAGCAGAATGAGAGATCAACAGCAGTAAAAGAAAAAGATTGTGACCTGAGAGCATATGTTCTAAAAAGTGACCTCTCCCGTCAATATCAGCACCTACCCAGAAGAGATTGTATCTATAAGTCCCCCGTATTATAAAGGGAGAGGGAAACTGTTCAATGACAGCATCAAAGTCTGGTTGATCATTGGCCTCTTCAGGAGACAGGTAGAAAGAATAAACAGTGATGGTACAACTCAAGGAAACATGGAGAGATATGGCCTCCAAGGGTGTGTTGAGTGGCAAAGACAGGGTAAACACACACTTAGTGACCAACCGTGCCACCTCTTGATGCACTTGTCCATCACACAACCTGTTATTTCTATACAAAAAAAACTGTTGAAAGGCGACTTTATTGGCAAGTTTCCAAAGTGTTTTTTTTAAGGAAAGACATACATGATGGTAAGTAGCAATGACTGCTTTGATGTCATCCAGATTAGAACATAAACCTTGACAGTTCCATCATATCAAAGTGACTGTTTTGATATATATGAAGGCAAAATTGGTGGAGAACCCTTCTGTTTCCGATCATGTCCTTTTTCTTTATCCGAGAAAGGTCAATTGACCTCTATGGATCCTGCCCTGGATTGACTGGGCAGGTCTTTGCCATTAAAAGAAAATTCCAGCAACTGAGGATATGAACAAATGATCATTTTGCATCCTGAGGTTGGAGAAGATGTACCTGAAGAAATGCCCATACCTGAAACCAAAGGAAATGAATCTTAAGGTTTGCTGGAATGAATGTTAGGGACAGAGGTAATGTTGATATTGATTCATCAACTTGCTTAACCATAGAGGTCAGACTTTTTATATGGTTTGAGAACAATTCAAAGCACAGAGAGATCTGTCTGCACTACCACTGTAGTAGTGGAAGGAAGTGAGGACTATACCCAAACAACAGCACCAGACATTGTCCACAACACCTGTTGAAAACATCTAACACTGATACTTGGTTAATCCTAGCCCAAGTGGACCAGTTGATTGACCCTAGGGGGGCCTCCACAAGGCTGCCTGTCTACAGGAATTCAAGACCAAAGTGGTGTGTTAGGGTTAGACCCCTCAACAACTAGGATCTTCTCCTCCCCTTCATAGATTGCCATACATGTCAAACTCGTGAGTGGATGTTTATATCCCAGAGGAGGTAAACTGAAAGAACAGAAACTTTTCTGGGAGGCCCCCTCACCACATACAGGAATCTACACTGAGGGCGAATGGCAGAGGTAGCTACTTGCACTCGTTTACTTGGTCCAGTATTATTAGTTAACTAGTTTTATGATCAAGCACATGTTGTTGTAATGATGCAAAAATGAATGAGTTTAAAAGACTGGTTTATTGTTGAAAATTTCAGCAATGCTTAGATGGCAAATTAAGGTTGAGATAGCTTTGGGTAAGTAGGGAAAGTACTGTATTGGAAATCATAATCATTCAGAGAATAGGATACTATTCAGTTGAAGAAATGCTGCACATGTGAGAAAAACCTTTTCTTTTTTTCTCAAATTTTTATATTATATAGTTCAACAAAAAACAGAAACTTACAAAGTGAAGAATAAGTAATTGTGTTCATGGAAGTTAGAAACAGAATTAAAAAAAGTTGAGATCCATAAGTAAAAAGAACATGCTACAGTTCTTGAAAGTAAGTGGAGACCATAAGATTTTAAAGCAAAAGTAAATGTGAACTTAAAACAAATTTTATGATACTTGAAATAACTAAAGAAGTCATTAAAAAACTTTGCTGCTTATGATTTTGTCTAAATTATTTGGTGGAAATTAGAACTTCTTACAATTGTAATGCACACATACTCATTTACAAGGAGATAAGATGTGAAAGTTACCATAATTTACAAAAAGGTTTTGTTGATAACATTTAAATAAACAGTTATTACTCATAATAAATGTATATATGCAAGTTTTTCATTTAAAGAAATATAGTTCTTTATGAGTATCATAACTGTTACAAGAGAAAATCTGAACACATCATACCAAGATTGTTATTCTTTTCTTTGAGAATCTCTTTTATCTTTCGACACTTAGTGCTGATTATTTCCTCAATTCTGTTACAAACAATACTGTATGGCATCTGGAAGTGTGGACTGGATAGTATATTTCTGGATGTTACACTAGCAGAATGCAACTTTACTTCTGAGAATTCTTCTTCTTCTTTCTGAAGTAAAGAGTAAGAGTTACTTCTATCTTAATACATGTTATTTTGTTTAAACAGCTCAAAGAAGATACAAGATAGATGTGGCTACCTACATGTAAGATCTTTTACTAATTTACTTTAAGTACTTCATTAAATATGCAATTCACTAATTTGTTCACAGACAATTTAATAATTCCTTTTCCTACACAAATAGAGCTTTCTGGGAAAAAAAATTAAGGCAGATAACATTTCAGAGATGTACAAGATGAAGGAAATACAGAAGTGAAATGGATATCTAATATTATAATGTCATATACAGTGGATGAAAGGAGATCAAAGGCAAAGAAAGACCTTTCAGCCAATCCACAAGGAAATACATGCTGCAATAACATTATAGTGAAAGTAAAAGCAGATATCTGGACTTGCATTAAAGTATAAGACCTGACGAACATAAGTTGTGTTATACATGGTTTTCAAAATTTAAGTCATTAAAGTAGCATTTATTCTGCCATGAGACTGCAATGATTCAAGCACAAGATTTTATTTTGTTTTCTGGCAAAGTACAATTATTTTTAAAACCTTACCAGGAAAAGTGTGTATAGAAAACAAAAATTCTACCTCTTAAAAAAGTAAATTATTCTATTAAAAATTTCCAATTTTTAATTTATCTTTTCCAAAGCAAATTAAACAATATATTTTATCTGAATATTAAACTATATAAATTTCCAAGTTGCTAAAAACTGTTTAACTTTTTCTTGTACAAAGTTTTACCAGAAGTATTAGCAACATTAGGCATTACTTTAACACAAGTACAGATAACTCCTTAATTCTTATGACTTCTTAGTATCATTCACTATTTAAATTTAGTAAGTACCTAGCCACAAAGCTATTCCACAATCCTAGTTTAGCTAGAATATTTATTTACTGCACTGCCACATTTAAAATTTAGTGATATTCTTAAAATAGTAATGAGACTACCTTTGTTTTGAGATTCATATGTGGGAAAGTTTCTGTTTCATATCTATTATATTCAGTGATTTAAACAGTAACAAATGATTTCCCTCAAAATACTAAGTTTTCAGAGATAGGTCAATGTGTACATGTTATGACATTTCTACAGAGGTATATTCAACACTGAATTTTTTTAACCAATTTATGTCAGTAAATCTGAAAGCAAATCACAGTTATAATTCATGTCATAATTTCTTAATCTGAAGATGAAATATTTAACAAATTCTAAATATTCATTTTGTGGAATCTAATGCTCTGATCTTCTTAGGTTGTTTTGTTTTTTAATCACTTGTAGGTTTCAAAGTTTTCAATCAATTATAAACACAACCTTCAAACCAGGTTCCTCCATTTTGTCATAGCTTTAGTGAATTTTCTAGCTCACACGATATATATATATTAAATATACATATTTTTAACCAATAAAAAAACAACAATACAATATACCACTCTTATATTTCTTTGTTTATATTTTGGCAGTAACAGCAAATTCCAATAAAATGTTGATGTGTGTTGAAGTCAATGCTCTGTGCAGTAATGGAAAAGTTTGAACCTATTTATAGCATAGAGTGTTTGTTTGTTTTTCAATTTCGCACAAAGCTACTCGAGGGCTATCGGTGCTAGCTGTTCCTAATTTAGTGGTGGAAGACTAGAGGGAAGACAGCTAGTCATCACCACCCACCGCCAACTCTTGGTCTACTCTTTTACCAACGAATAGTGAGATTGATCGTCACATTATAACGCCCCCACGGCTGAAGGAACGAGAATGTTTGGTGTGAGCGGGTATAGCTTAGTTAAAAAGCCAAATAAATTATAGTAGTTTTACAATATTCTATTCTGGTGCTTGATATACTTTTTAAGTTCCAAAATGTCTATTTGAAAGCTGCATGAATTATCTGTGGATAGCTAACTTAATGTGAAAATAATAATCTTATTAAAGTACATTCCTGTGTACAGGCATACAGCTAAAGTGACTACTATATTTCTTGTTTTATATTAATACATACATATATTTAAAAAATAACTAAAATGTAAATATGATAAACTTTTTAGCTAAGATAAAAAACTTCCGAGAAAAATTTATTGTGATCGCTCCTCAAAGAATGTACAGGGTTTGATATCTCATGATGCAACCCCAAGTTCTTCAACCTACTGTCAAGATATGGTTCGAAGTACAATAATAAAACCATAAAATTAAAATAAAAGATGTAAAACAGTTAGAAATCAAGGATAATTAATTGAATCTGTTTGTTATAATCTGCACTTATTCTATAAAAAAATTATTTTGATTTTATCTCACATTTTTGAACTTTTCCTTTTATTGCAGTTAGTATTAGAATAAAAAAAATATGAAGGATAAAAGAAAAAAAGTTTTACCAAAAAAACAACAAGCAAACTCGTATTCATTTAGGAGTTGATAAATTAATGTTACCTTCTTATGACATCAAGATGTGTACTTAAGAGTAAAATTAGAATTAAAATTAACCTCACAAACAGCAGAGCTCCTTAAGTATACTTTTCTTATTCTTCTACTAATAAAAAATTAAAATATACTGTTTCATTAGTTGGTCACCCCTGCCACTAAAAATATTTTTGGCTGTAATTCCATTAATAACTCGTGGAGTTTGGTCAGCTTAGGTTCAGGTTAGTCCTAAATGTATTAATTTAAGAATGTATAAAAATCTCTACAGTACAAAATAAAATTAAAAAATAATTTCACATGTTTAACAGTTTAACCAATACTATTAATAAAGTAACAATAAATAAATAATGTAGTATACCTTATTTAGTAACACTAGCTGTTGACTTGAAGTTCTTTGAAAAATGTTACCAACAAAAACTAATTGAGTCACTCTTACCGTAACATTTTTGAGAAATTGATGATACATTAATGTTTAAACTGTATTGAGATAGTAAAAGTAATTTCCCTGTAGTACAACCATAAATTAATGTTCATGAAGACAGACATAATAAATAAGGATAAAATAAAATTCATGAAAATATAAAATTTTAAGTGCAATACAAAGAAGAGCATTCTAAGGCTGTGTGTTTAACACTATTATTCTTAACAAACACATACAATTAGCTACAGGAGAAAATAAATAATAGTCAGTCTTTCATAAAAGCAAAAAGAAAAACCTATTACAATTCTAGAAGGTTCAATGAAAATGAGACTTAAAAAAGAAAGTTACAGCACTGATTAGTACAGCAAAGAAAAGAGTTATCACAAAACAACTAATGATGTAATGTCATACTAAGTATAGTATTATTTATATAACTAATAATAACTGTGTATAATAATAATAACTTTAGCTGACAGGAGGTAAAAACAATGGTGCTCAGTATTCTAAAATGGTTCTCCATTACACTAAATAATATCCCAAGGAATTCAAGTGTTAAGTTGAAAGCTTTTAATAGGCCATAATCCTCAGTAAAACTTTTAAATCTATAATATGTTGAATTTTCATTGCATTCAATGAATTTTGTGTTTAAAATATGCAATCAGAAATCTCGACCTCACTCAGTAAAGTTTTCAAAAATTCACAGACTAATCTCTGGTAAAATACTTTATTAAAATTGCTGAATTATTCTGTACAAAACACTTGCAATATAATATTAAGCACTTATAAAATTCCAAGAAAATACAGGATTCTTTTAGAGTTATAATTTCATTTGGTGACTAAAATTAAACAATCTATATGCATTGGATAATGTAATGATCTTATAAACAGTTTTTGGTGTTTGAGAACATTGTTATGTTACTCAACAGAACTTCACTAATATTTTAAATATGTTTTAACTTCATAAAACATAACCAGTACATCTTAATTTCTGCAACCTCAACAACTATAAGTGTTTATACATTGTGATATATCAAAAGTTTGAAAGTTGAATGGCCAAAGAGGAACTATTCCAATGCTTTAAGCAATTTGTTAAAATTATGGAATTACATTACCTAGTTTGGCATCTCTATATTTATTATATATTATTATCTTATGCAAGGCCATTTCCAACCAACACCAGACCACAAGGTGGTAGGAAAGAGCAATGTCATGGTGGGAAAAGGCTATCTGCAACATCTGCTGGCCAAAATCTTAAGGCCAATGAACATAAAGAAAAAATATTCTATTTTGCATTGGAATGGATTCTATGTAATAAATAAGTGGTTTCAGAAACCATGTAAAGAACCAGTGTGAGTAAGATAACATTAGAGGGCCCAGACCAGACACAGGAAGCAGTCAGGATAAGCACGGTCATAAATGTGAGAACTGGAGGATAAAAAAAATCCAGATTGTCAGGAAAGGGACTGGATAAAAGCCATGCATGAAGGTGGAGGGTGGAACTGAATGAAGAAAATGAAATAATGTGGGAGAAAAAAGCAGAGGGGGAAGTCAAACTGAAAGCCTCTGCAGAATTGGAAACCATGTCTGAACACACCAAAATTAAACTACCAGGAGCACATGACATGGAGTGGTCTGGATCACTGAATAGACCCTAATAGGAATACAAATAGTAGGATATGCATACTAGTAACATCATTCATAGTACTGGCTGAGAGCATTTACAGCTCTTGATAAAGGATAAGAAAAAAAATGACCAAAAACAGGGTAGCAACTTTGTATGAACAACAGATTCAACCTAAGAAGAAATGAAAAGGTCTCGGTTGTCCAGGCCTCTAGCATGAAGCAGTTGAGTTAACAATCTCACTACTCTACAGAAAGCACAAGGAGCTGAGGCCAAGCCAAGCTGAAGAGCTTGAAACTGATAAACACACACCCCTGATAATAAAATAAGGAAGTACCAGGACGACTTGAAGATGGCAATGTATAGATAGGCATTTGACATGTCAACCTTTGTCATCTCCAATTTGGACTCAAAATCCACCAAAGGGTTACACATAAGACTTCAACTTGAATATGATCGTGAAATGGTTCCAGGATGATAAATCTATAACAAGTAGCTAATGTCTCATCTTTCTGGTTTGACAAACAGATTAAAGTAAAAGCTCCAGTTGACAAGGTTCCTCAAGTCCTATGGTCTATTTCAAAAGTAAGTTCCAAACTGCCTTCTGTAGATGCTGGGTGTAGGGCAAAGCAGGAGGGGAACATTAGTGAAAATCTAGAGCACACGTAGTGAAAAAAAAAACTCCCTCCGGCCACAAGTAAAACTTGATTTAAAATAGATGAAGAACAAGAAGACAGCACCAGCAAATGCTTAGTTAGATGGAAAGGAAAAAACAGAAACAATAGGATTAGATTAGAACAAACAAGTAACTAACAAGGATAATGAATTATACATGTGACTGGATGGAACTTGGGCCTCCAATAAGTTAGGAAAACACCCAAACACATCTTCATGGGAAAAAAATAGAATCCTGCAAGATTAAGGTAAATGAAAGAATAACATTTCAACCCTGAAGGTTACAAACAGCATATAATCCATGAATAAAAAACCAGGGTTAATGATATAATGCATGCCAGTGCAGTGAATAAAAAGCTCTGATCATTATCTGAAAACTCTTCAAAAGACAAGTGAATTGCCTGAGCCAGCAAATGCATGAAGAAGTGTGAACAAAATCAATGTAAAAAAGAGAAGGATCACTAAATATTGACTTATAGATTCCTCACCCAGGAGGTTAAGTTGAGAACCACAGGATATAGGAGGAAAGGACAAGACAACACAGAGCTGATTAATTAATTAATTTTACAAAGGATGAAGGAGAGCTGAGTAATTCCTCTGGTATCACTTATGACTGGAAAGCATATTCAGGAGAGAGGGAGTTGAATGCCCAAATCCTTGTCCCCAGAGATATGACAAAATATTCCTCATGCTGATGGTGAAAGTTGGATGAATGTGGACATTTCTTGTTGAATAATTACTGTAGTATCCACAGCCAATAATTGAATCCTTGACCTAATAGTAGCAGTTGGGAAGCCCACAACAGCAGTAACGGCTAAAGAATTGTAACTACAGGCAACTGTCAGCACATAGTGGGAATTCTAAACTTAAATAAAATAAGTTAGAAAATTAAAAAAAATCAACCTTTCACAATTCAAGAATGTGAAAAATTAATGAAAAATACCAAAAAAATTGGAAGAAAACACAAACACATCTGATGGTACTACTGCCACTTAAGAAGTGATTAACAAATACAAACATGGAGAAGGCACTAGTTTCAATAGTGGTTATGTTGTGTTCCTAATGGTGTAAAGTTGCTGCATAATTATTTACATGTGGATATGCAAAAGAGGGAGTTAAAAGGGTAGAGGTAGCATTTAAATTTACATTGATAGAGGACAGTACTATTGAGTAAACCTATTTTGTGAATGAAGATAAGATATTGTATTGGAAGTACAATTCAGTGCATAATTTGCAAAAAAATGCAGTCGTTTATATATTGGTCACTGACTCAGCAATTGACCATAAGAACACCTAAATCATATTAAACTGCGGAACTGAGACACATCTATAGGCCAACATTTCACCACCAATAATCATACAGTTGATGAATTACACTGGTCAACAAATTTTTTTGAAATCTCAGTTGCATAAGATTTTTTTTACTCATTCTTACCCTTTGTGACCTGCTAAATTCAAATATGAAAACGGTTGAGCTCTACATGTTCTAGTTTTAATGCAATTTTTCATTCTGCCCGTTTGTGTTCAAATTAACAAGTTTCCTGCGATGCCTATATTGGCAAACCGGCAACTGCTGTGATGCTCTTGTACATCTGACAGCTTCAGTGCTGCATGAACTATGATAACGTGAAGTTGTCGTTACACTTGTCTCTAATCCTTCTTATGAGACCCCACAATCATTAACTCAACAGTTTAGCCAGCCAGAGTTGAATGACCTTCTGCGTGATTTGGGTCTCTCCAAAAATGCAGCTGAAGTGTTAGCTTCCAGGATGCAAGAAAAGTGTCATACTTCCAAAATCAGGAGCAGGCTTCTGTGCCATTTTTTACAGAGGAGAATATGTTTGTTTATTGTCATAATATCTCAGGTCTTCTCCATGAATTAGGGATGCCAGTATACCATCCAAATGACTGGCGATTATTTCTAGATTGTTCTAAGCAAAGTTTGAAGTGCGTTCTACTTCATAATGGCAATGTCCATGCAGCTGTTCCAATTGGACACTGTGTATTTACGAGAGGAATATAATGACAATAAGACTGTGATTGACCTACTAAAATACCACAAGCACAACTGGACAATTTGTGTGGACCTCAAAATGGTTAATTTCCTCCTAGTTCAACAAAGAGGATTTACAAAGTACCCCTGCTATCTTTGCATGTGGGACAGCCGAGCTCGAGAAAAGCACTGGAACCAGAAGGAGTGGCCCATACGTGAGACTCTGAAGGCAGGTATGCCAAATATTGTCAACGATCCAATTGTCAGTCGAGAAAAGATCATATTTCCTCCACTCTGTATCAAGCTGGGCTTGACGAAACAGTTTATGAAGACGTTGAATACTGACGGTGAATGCTTCCAACACATTTTCTGTACTCCCTGGTTTGTCCTTTGAGAAGATCAAGGTAGGTGTTCTTGACGGACCACAGATTTGTGCACTTGTGCGTGATCAAGAATTTGCCAGAAAGATGAACGACAAGGAAAGGACTGCATGGCTTTCATTTGTGGCGGTGATGGCAAACTTTCCCAGTAATAAAAAAGCTGACAACTATGAAACCCTTGTAGCGAATATGTTGTCAGCTTTTTGCGATCTTGGATGTAACATGAGTGTCAAACTCCATTACCTGTACAGTCATAGATTCCCTGAGAACCCTAGGAGTTGTAAGTGACGAACAAGGCGAGCAGTTCCATCAGGACCTCAAGACCATGGGAGAGCGTTACCAAGGGAGATGGGACAAGCATATGATGTCAGATTACTGCTGGAGAATTAAACAAGAATGCCCTGAGACAGTCCACAAAAGCAAGGGCTACAAGTGGAAATTCATGCCTGAGTAGACTGCAATTGAGCTTTGCCTCCTCATAGTAGCAAATGTCTTATCTACTAATCAGTTTTATATAAATAAATTGAATTATAACTTGATATAAAATTGAATTTATATAAATAACTTGAATACATTTATACTATCTTGCATTTTCTCTTTTATTACCCAGCTATATTAAAGAGTTTTATAACATATTTTTCATGATAGACTATGACGTCGTCATAGTCAATGTGATGATGACGACGAAATTTTGAGATTTTCAAATACCTTGATTGCAAAAAAAATAGAGCACTGAGAAAAAACTAATTTCAGATCTGAAATCAGGGCAAGAAATTATGTAATACCAAGTGTTTGATATAAATGCAACAAAAACTTTGTTGACCTGTGTTACCAATTCTAAAGTGTATTCGTGTTCCAATAGACATTCACAAAAGAAAATGACAGAAAAGAGATCAATCTACAAGCTGAAAATCCTATAACCATCTAAATCAATGCCAAATTTGGGGTCTGCTATTAGGGAATGCTGTAAAAGTAATTTCACAAAATATCTATGTTCCCATTGTTGTGTGAAAAGTTTTACCTTTGTGCAAACCAAACCTTGGGGCAGAGGTAATTTATTTAGCACTATTTAGAATTTAGTGAATCCAACAGTTTAATAGAACAGTTTTTTGGGAAATCCCCATGTTCCCCAAGGCATAGAGTGAAACATTTTATCCTTGTGCAATTCTTGGAGCAAGATGATTTATTTGGTATGATTTAGTTGTTGGTAAGAGCTAGTGATTTAAAAAAGTTATGTGACACACACAGCAAATTATATAAAATTAAAAAACAAATATATAGCCTTATAAAAGTAACAGTTTAACAGTTATTTTCATTATATGAGGAAATGCAATTAAAATATTAAAAACAAAGTGTTAATTCATTAGACAACTTAAGATTTGTTTTATTTTCATTTCACAATTAATGTGTTTCAATGCATTTTTTTTTTTTATAATGTTATTTCAATGGTATCTATACAATTAGTCTGATAAACTGTGATTACATAATGCAGATAGCTTCTAAATGTTCCATACCTGGTTAAATTTAAATGCTAAATAACTTACAACCCACTTTATTCATGTGTATTCAGTAGCAGGGTCGTATATTTCAGTTGAGAATGTGTGTTTCTTATAGCAAAGCCACATCTGCTGAGCCCACCGAGGGGAACTGAACCCCTGATTTTAGCATTGCACTGCTGTACTAGCAGGAAACAATTGAGAATGTAAATAACTGAACATTTAAGCATACAATTTACTACTGACTTAATCTCTGATATTGCTGTTATAAATTTAAATCCTATAATGACAAAATTGTGAGATTTGAGATTTATGCACTTTGTTTTTTGATATTTAATATAACTTTTTGGCTAAAGAAGAAACAAAAAGGTTTGGTTTGAATTTTGCGCAAAGCTACTCGAGGGCAATCTCCACTAGCCACCCCTACTTTAGCAGTGTAAGATTAGAGGGAAGGCAGCTAGCCATCATCATCCACTGCTAACTCTTGGGCTACACTTTAACCAACGAATAGTGGAATTGACTGTCACGTTATAATGCCCCTACGGCAAAAGGTCAAGCATATTTGATGTGACAGGGATTCAAACCCACAACCCTCAGATAATGAGTAAAGTGTCTTAACGACCTGCCCCAAAACAATAAAGATCAGTTGTAATCCTTTGCAGCAAAGGCTTGATCAAGACCATTAAAGATGCATCTGGCTAAAAGTTAACTTGAAGAATCAGAGCAATTTAATAACAAAAATATTACACAGGTATTCAGGTTTTAAGATGAAAATCAATTAAAAGATAAAAATGAATATGAATGTAAGTATATGTAAAAATGATATTTTATGAAATGATACGCTTGCAATTATAGTTACACTGTATATTTTGCTAATAAAATAATTCCTATTTTTAATATTTATCTGTTCTCTTACTTTCACTCCATTATGATTTTCTCCACACTCAAAAGGTTGATCAAATAATGCCTGCAATTGATCTTGAAGATAGCAGAGAGTGTCACGAAGCTTAGCATTTTCTTCCACGAGTTCCTGGTATCTAGATTCATAATTTTCCAAGACTTCCTGCTGAAACTGTTCTTCCTGTCTAGAACATATTATATATACATATATATACACACACACACACACACACAAATAAAACTCCAACAAGAAAAATAATGAACATTTCAAAGGTAAAATACAGTGATGAAAACTTTCTTGCATCATCTAATTTTTGCACACTTATCTTTATAATCACCATATACTTTGAAGCACTAATGCACGTAGGTGTAAATGTATTTTATGGACGATGCAGTGTTGTCTTTTTATTACATCAGCAACTTTACAGGCTGTCTGCTAATCGCATCAACCAACCTCGTGTACATAAAACCCTTCCATAGATAAGCCGAACAGTATGCATTTTAACAGCACTGCCTGTAGAATAATTGTATCAGTCAAAATTAATACAACTTCTTTTAACATATCCACACTTAGACAGGTTAACCTAAAGAAAATATGCAAAGTCTTGTATATTAAATTCCCATCTTATGATGTAACTTCCCACTGTTTATGTGGTCCTGCTATACATGGTAGGACCTTCCCGCTGTTTATGTGGTCCTGCTATACATGGTAAAACCTTCCCACTGTTTATGTGGTCCTGCTATATATAGTAAGACCTTTTGATACTTTGATACTGCAAATTCAGGTTTTCAACTTGAATTTTTGAAATCCAGTTTCATCATTAACACCAATTGTGGTTAAGTATGTAGTGTTTAGAAAACTTAAAATGTACACCTCATTGTGAAGGATAAGCTAAAATCCTACATTTTATGAACAAGTCACAAATATTTCCAAATATATGCATGTACTTTAAATATAAATGGCATTTTATGAATATGTATTTTTCCATCTTAAATTTTCCTTTGTGTATCTAACACAGAAAATCTTTCTCAGTAAAATTTAAGATATTCAACGGCAATCAACATAACTTTTGGTTTTTATTTTACTTTCATAAACTGCAATTATTAATAGCATAGCAGTCAAAGATTAAAATGTAAATTTTCAGTTGAAGCTTTCATTAATTAAACACTCATAAACCAAATCTACTGTTTTTTTATGAGGTGTGTTCACATTGTAAACTGTTGGTGTGACCAGTGATTAAAGTACAGGTCTTCAAGGAAACAGTTTTACTTGTGAACAAAAAATGCATGCATAAAATTAACACTTAATTAAAATTCACAATAATGTTCACCTTTATTTTAAAATAATATCATAATATACAAACAAAATAACCTTGTTATCAAAACTGATAGTACAGGCACAATTTATATATGGACCTCTTTGGTACCTTCCTATGAATGCTAATAATTTATTTTAGTTCATGTCTCTCACATTAAATTACTAAGGGAAAAAAACTATGCTGTACAGTGTTAAATTCTTTTATAAAAGCAGTTCACTACAAAAATACATCCCTGCCTATGTGTGTAAATTATTTTCTCTTGTTTTTGTAGGATCTTTATTCAATTTGGTTTCATATTTTAAAATATCTTGAACTTTATTAACATAATTCATTTAACTAATTAGTAAAATTCTATTTCCTTTATTTTTTTTATTGTCATTGTATCTCCAACACTTTTCTTAACTTTTCAAATTTTTCTAGTTATTTCCTACTTACATGAAGTGGTTTCTGAAATTCATTATATTTATGAAAAGATGTCAAAGCAATTTCTCTCTTTTGTGTTATAATAACCTACACAATTCCTTACCAACAGTTTTAAATTCACATTAAAATGTTTCATAATTTACCAAATTCTCTGCAAATCTCAAATTTTTAGGTGGTAATCCAAACTAACCTCTACCTCACTTATATACAGAAAACTAATGATAACCTGATCAGAATCCTATATAAGAGAAATGTATTAGAATGTTTTGTGTTAAAGTAATTTTTTGAATTTTTGTATTTTTACTATTTCTAATTTTTTATTATTGAGTTAATTATATACACATACTATCTATCCTTTTTTTACTCTTTCTTTCAAAATCCTGCAACTATCCTTTTGATGTATAATAAACCATCCAAATTATTTTCATTTTCTTGTGTCATAAAGAATGTTTAAAACTTATAATAACTACTTTGATTTGAAGAAACCTTTTACAATTTTCCCTTTTTGACATCCTTCTGAAAAGGTCTAAATCCAACACATTTATTTACAAGTTTACCTTTGGGAAATCTCAGGAATACAAGTTTCACTATTAAAGTATTAGCTACCAAAACATATTCTTCCATGATAAAACAACTCTTACTCACTATTGATCCATCCCATTTTTGTGTACATTTAACACTACTAGATTAAATATTTAATTTTGAATAGAAGGAGATTTACCAAATGGTACAAATTGGTTTACCCTGATTTTCAAGAAATCAATTGGAACCATACAAGAAAATTAAACATCAAGACCATTCAATAAATATTTTATATCACCAACAGATTAATGTTTTGTCCAAATATTTCTAAAAATTCACAACACAAAATATTACACAAGTACTTCATCTAATCAGGTCTCTTTTTTTTTCATAAACATAAACTTGATATTATGTAGAATGCATGCGTCAAATTGCATGCAATTAAATTTCACATTTTAAATGCAAGGAGAAAACAAACAGGAAGGAAAGCATAACATCATCCCATCGGTCTGATAATGGTTAATAAAAACCTGCATGGCTAATTGCAACAAGCAGACATCAGGAACACCAAGAAAGGTTGTTAATCTTTCATTTAGTGTATATTCACACTCATGCACTCCTCATGTACTACTAATGAACACAAATACAAAGATAATTAGCAAGATGAATGGCAAAACTGTCCAAATATTAATGTAATTTCATTCTGTCAGCAGGTGTCCCACATTTTAAATATAATATCCAATGAGGCATAACTTTTTATATACTGTACATTTCATTACTTAAAAAAATAGTGACTTACAGATTGGTTTTTAATCCTGTTTTCCATTGGCCTCTCCTTCCATCTTTTCTTGGCAATTGATTAATAATATCTATTCCTTTGTTTGGAAAACAGAACATATATTTAAGACATTCTTATAAATAAATCTCATCAATTGTGGATGGGTAAAATTTAAACACAAGTTATAAGTTATGTACTTTAAAGACATAAATAAGCCAGCACTAATTTTATTTAGACCACACACCCAAAAAAGTGGAAAAATGGAAGCAACAAAAAAAGAAATTTTAACTGATTGCTGAAGAATTCAAACCAGTTATCAGATGATGAAAATTTGTATGTGAAAATAAAGCAGTTATTTTTTACTTTATGCAACTGTCTAAAAGGCTCTGGGAACAGACTGACTGACTTGTAAGTTCTCTTTAACAAATTAACCTTTCACCCAAAACTGCTTAACCTAAAATTATTTTCTAACATAACTGTTTAATATTACACAAATTCATCCAATGACTAAATAGAATATTCTGAGAAAATATTAATTTTCTCTGAGTGCAGATTAAAAATAAAAAAATTAAAAGCAGTGAGTGATGGTTAACATGATTTAAATAATCTAATTTTTTATAATATTTTCAGTATTTACTTTCTCAGTTTTGTTTATTTCCACAATGACTGTTGCAACCATTATAATGTACATACAGATATGGTTAAAATGTAATATAACTTCTTGTATTTTAAACATCACAAGTTTGTTAAGTTTAAAATAATCTAAAGAAATGGTAATTACAATTGTAAACAGGAGTGCCTGGATGTTGATTAATAGCAGGTTAACTAAATATAACTAGTAAGAGATATCTAATTCTTCTTTTATTAATATCTGACACATAGTATGGTGGTGTATATTATAGAAAAATGATTGTTACTATTGTGTTCATGTACTTTAGAGACAGAAAACTTTGGTGTTTTCCTATCTACATTTATAAATTGTGTCATGCTTCACAAATAAAACAGGCCAAACAGTTATTACACTGTATTTTGTAAATATTTCCTGAAGGGTTGATTTTGTTGCACAGTTATCTTAGAATGTGTATAAAGTTTATTTCTGGGGTGAACAAGAAGTTAACATCTATCTGAACTGAAAATGTATTTCCAGTAATACTTGTCTGCTGACCACAGATCTATTAATCAACATCAGCTTTGCCAATCTAAGCATTGGTCTCACATGCTTCAGTCCTTTACACCCCCCACTTAAATGTCCTTAGCAAAAGCTGATTTGCAAATTTTTTCACCCTTGTCAATGCACCCTCTATTCTGGCACCATATGTAAGCACTCAGATAATGTAATCACTTTTTAAGACTGACACTGGCACTTAGTAGGGAGATAGAGCAGGAGAGTGCCAGCAGATGTAAATATTAAAGGAACTACATTATCAGTTTAGCATGTCATGTGCTGAAAATATAGCTGAGAAGGTGAAGGGGCTGGTGGGAACATGATCCATACAGAAATTGTCTGCATAAAACAGTGATGCACCAAAATGAAAATGGTACAAAAGTGGGGGAACCAAACTACATCCAAGACAGATATGCTCTTCACCTGGAACTGAGATCCTGTATCAAAGGGGGAATAATTCAGGAGTAATCATAATTATAGGCTATCTGCAAGAAGATAGTTGACATTTTACAACTGGAATTAAGAGGGTTTGGTCCCTATATCCCATGTTGATGGCTAAGTCATTGGACAGCAATGTTAAAGATATATACACTTTTGATTGGATTCCAACCTGTAGTTAGAGTGATGTGTTTTGCACCACCAGAATCACAATGAGAAAGTAAGAAACATAGCAATGGAAAAATGTTTTCCTCTGCCTGAAGAAGTCTAAAAGGCAACATCTCAGACTCAGAATGATGGGATCATATATGCAGGGTCAGATTATTTATTAGGCACAACAGAGCCTACAAAAACTATGGACCCATGAAAAAGTTCCTTAAACTAATCTTAGAGGACCAAAAAAATAATAAGCATAAAAATATGAAATACACATTTTACTCTAGAAACTTTATTAGATTAAGTTATACAATACATTTTTGTTTATATGCATTAGTTTATGTAATCACATTGACAAAAATATACAACCAATATCAACATACAAACAGCAAGTACACATTATAGACATATAAATTCATAAATTTCAAACAAGAATTCATAATTTATATATATCTATAATTTATCTTACTTTTGGTTAAACTTATATGGATGGTAGGATCTACAAACAGAAGGTGCCTAGGCCTTACAGTCAGATTATCTTGATGCAGCATTAAATGCATGCTGCACTCAATCAAAATAATAGAACTTACAAGGTCTAGAATTGGAAATGATTGATTGATTTAGTGTTTTATGGCACAAAAAGGCTAGACTATCTGCACCAAATGTCCGATAAAAAGGTAAAAATAAATTAAATGTAGCAAAATACATAAAAGGAAATTAAGGTAAAACAAAACATCATTGAAAAACAGAAACACCATAAAACCAATGTTGACACATAGTCTACAATTTTAAGAGAGAAAGCAGAGTAAGAGAAGTTGTAAAGGGCTTTCTGTAGCAAAATGGTAATGATTATAACCCACCAGGAAGACTAACAGGTAAGTACAAAAACCACCGTCAGTCACCTGAAGTTCGCCTTTCCAGTCCTGGTTCAAGGTTATGTTATCATAACAGTCATTATCAAAATGTAAAATAATAAAAGTTTTAAAAGGCATATAGCAAAATCTTATTAATAATAATTAGCCAAATGTCCATTAAAAAGGTAAAAGTAAAGTAAATGTAGTAAAATTCATAAAAGGAAACAAAGGTAAAACCAAAACAGCAATTAAAAACAGAAAATGGCATAAAACCAATGCCGACATCCAGTCTACAAAGTTGTAAAGGACTTCCTGTAGCAGAATGGTAATGATCATAACTCGCCAAGAAGACTAACAGGTAAGTACAAGAACCACCGTCAGTCACCTGAAGTTGGTCTTTCCAGTCCTGGTTCCAAGTTATGTGTCATTATGGCCAGTGTAAAGTAATGAAAGTGTTAAATGACATGCAGCAAAAGTGTAATAACTCGCCAGGATGACTAACAAATAGTTCAAACAGCAGCGTCAGTCACCTGAAGTTGGCCTTTCCAGTTCTGGTGTCGAGTTATTTAATATTCTGGCCATTTTCCAATTTCAAATTGAACTAGAGAAATTGAGACTGAAAAGGGAATAACAATTAAAGAGGTGTAATGAATAAATAACAAACATTTAAATGAGATTAAAAAGATTAATGGCCATCAAAAAACTAAAAACTTTATCAAGGTGGACAGTGTCACCATCACTAATAACACTGTCCAATGTCACAGACAAACCCTGGGACAGAACATGTTTAAAATAGTGCTGTCGTTGAGAGTCGTAATGATGGCAGGAAAGTAAAATGTGGCTTACAGTGATTCGAGTGTTACACAAACGACACAGTGGTGCATCAGTTCAGATAAAAGAAAACGATGAGTTAAAAACTATGACCAATGCGAAGTCAAGTAAGAACAACTTCCTCCTTCCAAACCTTACATAAGCTAGACGGCCAAAGCCCAATATAGGGTTTTATTTGAAAAAGCTTGTTGACACATTGCTCATTCCAAGTGGACTGCCAGCTGGCACAGAGTTGAGCCTTAAATATAGGGCAATAGTCCATGCATGGAATAAGCACAGTGGTGATAGTGCCAGAGCAGATAGATTTAGCTGCAATATCTGCAAGCACATTCCCGCGAATACCAACGTGGCCTGGTATCCAGAAAAACTGGATAGAAGTAGATGATAATGAGAAACGGGCCAGTAAATTTTGAATATCAGCAAGAACAGGGTGTTAGTCAAAGTGAAGTGATTCAAACGCCAGCAGAGAACTAAGGGAGTCAGTATAAATAGTGCAGTTGGAGCACTGCTAAGCTTTAATATGATCCAGGGCTAGAGATATGGTGTACAGTTCAGCAGTGAACACAGAAGCTGTAGAAGGGATTCTGCGTGCAACCACCAAACCACAACAAACGATGGCAGAGCCCACAGAGTCACCTGATTTTGAACTCTTCGTATAGATTGGAATAGAAAGGGTGTTCGACAGATGGTCAGTAAATAGAAGATGGTACTTCAAATTGGGCGTATCTGGCTTTTTCAGATGACTTAAGGAAAGGTCACATTTGGGGTCTGTAATAAGCCAAGGGGGATGGGTTGACCTGTGGAATCTGCATTGTTTTCCAAGGACAGACCCAATTCATCCAATTTCGCCTGGATGTGAAGGCCAAAAGGAGCAATAGCAGATTCTGTTTAGAAAAAGTAAGGCCCACTGAGGAAGGAAAACACATCCCCAAGTGGGATGCCTTGGTAAGGAGCAAAGTTTCGAAGAGTACAGTAAAGACAGTTGCAAACAGCGAAGGTGTAGAGAAGGTTTGTGAAATTCCACATATGAGCTCTGAACTGGGGAGGTGCAGAAAGCCCCAGTATAGAATCGAAGTCTTTGATGAGAATGGGGTCCAGCATCTTTAAGGCCATGGATCTGGGAGAGCCATAGACCATTGATCCATAGCCAAGTTTTGAATGAATAACAGCACGATATATCTTTAACATAGAACATCAATCTGCCCCCAACTGGCATTAGAGAGGACACAGAGGATGTTCAGCACTCTAGTGCATTTGACCTGAAGCTGCTTTAACTGTGGTATAAAGGTCAGCTTACGGTCAAAGTTTAGCCCCAAGAACATGGTCTCAGGCACCACTGAAAGCAAAACTTCACTGATACAAAGTTCAGAATCAGGGTGGATACCCTTTTGGCGGCAAAAGTGCATGAAAATGGTTTTAGAGAGAGAAAAATTAAAGCCTTTCACCATAGTCCACTTCAGTGCACTATTGAGGGCAATTTATAGTTGCCAATCAACATATCTCATGTTTGACGACTGACACAAGATGCGAAAGTCGTTAACATAGAGCCCATTTGCAACTGTGAAAGGAAGTTGTTCAGTGATGGTATTTATCTTTATACTAAAAAGTATGACACTCAAAACACAGCCCTGAAGGACCCAAAATTCCTGTACAAAAAAAGGAAAGTGTCAAACCCACAATCAAACTTGGAATCTCCTGTCCATTAAAAATATTTTAATTAACATAGGTAAATGACCACGTAACCCATATATATGGTCTCGCAAAATGCCATACCTCCACGTTGTGTCGTAAGCCTTCTCTATGTCAAAGAATATTCATAGAAGATGTTGGCGATTGAGGAAAGCTTCTCTGATTGACGTTTCAAGTCGAATTAGGAGGTCCGTGGTGAAGTGCTATCGTTGGAACCCACACTGCGTGGGCGAGAGGAGGCTGTTTGATTTGAGGAACCAAACAAGACAAGCATTAACCATCCTCTCTAAGGTCTTACAGAGACAGCTCGTCAAAACAATTGGACGGTAGTGTGAAGGTATCTTGGGATCTTTCTGAGGTTTAAAGAAGGGTGAGATAATAGCCTGGCACCAGACATCAGGAAAAACACTCTCCTGCTAGATCCGGTTAAAAACAACTAAAAGAATATCAAAAGCAGCAGGAGAGAGATAGTGCAGCATGTTATAGTGTACATCCATCGGGTCCAACAGATGTTCTGCCAGACCAATGAAGGGCCATTTTCAGTTCCACCAGTGTAAAGGGATAATTAGAGTCAAAAAGACAGTTTGAAAGGAAAAAGGAAAGACTCTGCCCAAGTCTTGATGGCCAAGAAGTGAAGGAACAAGCAGAAGTGCTAGATACCTGGCAAAAGTTTTCACCTAGAGTATCGGTAATGCTCTGGACATCAGCTTCTTCTTAACCATCAGAGAGCAAGATGGAGAGGGGGACAGAATTATAGTTCCTACTGATCTTTCGAATCCTGTCCCATATGGCCTTGAAACTGGTGGTAGAAGATATGCTAGTTGTGAATTTAATCCAAGATTTCTTCTGGCTTTGACGTCTTACCCACCTAGCATGTGCACAAGCCCATTGAAAAGCGATGTGGTTTGAAAGTGTTGGATGTCTACAGAATGTATCTCAGGCTCATTTCTGAGCCTTCTGTGCCATAGACGAGGATATTGTGAAAAATGTGTCAAGATTTTAGGAATACACTGAACAGCTGCTTGTATAATACAGTGAGTTACCACTGCCACACAGTTGTCTATTGATGACTGATTCACAATGGCAGGATCAAGTTCTGCGAGTGCAGTGAAAGTGGACCAGTCTACCTGGTCCAGCTTCCACCGGGGTACGCAGGTAGGATGGCATCAGCCATGGCCAATCGCTCTCAAAAGTACGGGAAAATGATCACTGCCTAGTGGATTATTGTCAAGCCTCCATGAAAAAATGGGAGAATAATGAATGAAAGCAAACAGAGAGTATTCCAAAATCTAAACAAAAGCTTTTGTAAAGATGTGTAACATACATTGCTCAATATGATGTGAAAAAAGTCAGGCTATGGTTTCTGATACATGTAGCTGAAAAAAGTATTAATCTTTGTACTGGAAGAAAATGACTGAAACTTATTACAAGTGTTCAATTAAATGTTTTGATTTCACATTAATCTTCTTTTCTATATCTGTAAAAATGACTCGTTTGGGTTGAGATGTTTTATTTTTTTGTTACGTAGAGGAGTGAACAACATTTTGACCTTCTCTGTTCATCATCAGGTTCACAAAGGTTCTTTTTTTTTTCTTTGAAAAGTAATATGATCAGATCAATTTAGATCTTTATTCAATATACAGGGTGTCCCAGAAGTCGCGCACCATATAAATTTTTATGTTAATACATATGAATAACAATTTTATTGATAATAATCATAACAGATGCTCAAACTGTTCACCCTCTGCTCTGATACATTCATCAATTCTCTTTATAAAACTGTCTTTTACTTTGTTGATGGTTGCAGTGCTAATCCTTTGACATTATTATATGTACGTATGGTGCGCGACTTCTGGGACACCCTGTATTTAATATCAGAAATAATCACAACTTTTTTTACCAGAAAGCTAGTACAGGAAATTCTATAAAAATTATGTTAACCAAACAATGTAATTCCTAATAGTGCTAAGCACATGTATGTGTTTATGAAATATGGTATAACTTGCAGTCTCTTACAGGTGGTGCATGTATGCACAAATACACAAGTAAAAATAGCAGTGCACATACTTTTCCACATGGGTCATTTTGAATTCATTTTTGGTAGGCAACCAATGACCTAAATATTGCCACATACCACAAAGCTTGTTCATCACCACTAGACCAGTGTTCCTTTATCCATTCCCTTGACACATGTTAAAAATGTTTTCCATTGCTTTCTAGTCACTTTATTTACTGTGATACACCAGCAATTTGTATCCTTAAAGTTTGTCAAACAACATCTGGTAGCAAACCAACAGAATCTGTGACAAAGGTTGACTGTGAAGCCATATCAATACCTTAACTGTGATTCTTCTATTTAAGTAAGATTAGTGAAGGAAGAGGGAACTGTAAGTACTAAAGTATATGTGTAAAAAATCTCCCTAGTTAAATTGCTAAAAAATAGCAGCAGTTGTTTCATGTTAACAGTTAATGATAACAATATATCAACAAAACTATTTCTGATCAAGATACATTGTCAATTTTCAAAACATTTATGTTTCACTTTCATGTAGCTATAAAACAAGTAGGACACATTTTACATATAACTGTTTTTGAAAAAGTATTGAATTTGCTACTTAAATGAATTGATAATGTAATTATTACTATTTATAGCAACTGACAATGTTTCAGATTTTACAATGGTTGCTGAGGGAACTTTAATAGATTATAGCTTTAATAATAAATTTAAAACATGAATTAAAAAGTGATCTAACTTCTTATATTAAAAAAAAAATTAAACAAAGTTCCAAATACTTAAAATCATAGTCTTTAGCTTATTGTCTGTTAATGTTATCTTTAAAAATATCTCTTAAAAAGACCTCCAAAAAACTCACCTAGTCTTTTTTCCAAACCTTTATCATTGAAAGACTGGTGAAGTCGTTCCTTTAACTGATTAATTTCTCTTTCTTTCTTCCGGAGATCATGATGGTACTGGGCATGTTTTTGTTGAATTATAGATGTTAATCTTTTTACCTGCAATCAGAAGAATGAAAATACCACAAAGAAACGTGTACACACTATGCTATTAAACCTTATCTTTTTTTATACTTATGCATAAAAAAGGATTACAAATTTAAGAACTTACTGGAGTACTCATCTCCTGGACAAAAGTAATGTAAATTCAAGATTAATGAAAAGCTATCTCAGGAAATAGAAAGTTGCTTTTCTTGTATACAGTTGTAGAAAATTGCAAAAATGCCCATAAAAATTGGAAAACACAAACCTAAAAATTTTTTATCTTCCCATGCACTCAATACACATACACATCAAATTTAGAAAAGATCCATTTATGAAGGGCAAAGCAGTGGTAAAAGATGTAAAAATTACCATAAAACCCATAAAATAAAAAACACAAAACTGAAACTTTGTATGTTTTCATGCACGGACCTAATGAACCTCCACACCAGTTTTGGTGGATATCCATCCAAGCCCTGCAAAGTAGTTCCATGAATATACAACAGACGGTACAATTGTATTTATATCGATGCTAATGAAAGCTTTTCACAGAAATAACTCAAAATTTGAGTTCCAAATCAACTTTTGTTTTCAAACACATTCATTTCTAGCTTGTTTATGAAGTTTTGTCTTCAGTTCCCACATCAATTATGATCTGTTTATTGTGTGTATTATTTTTTTCAATCATTTAGTCATAGAAATAATTCTTGGTTTATTTTCATTCACACTTTTATTTCTCTTAATGTAAATTTGTTTTTCTTTACATTTATAAAATTAAATTATTTATCCTTTTTTAATTATACCAATAACAAAGTACAATATTCTTTTACTTCCTGCTGATTGCAGCTTGGCCAATCTTCTATTACTTATGCCTATCTGTACTAATAAATAAAACATAGGCATAAACTCCTCTTTAGAGGCAATAATTTGAATTTTCTGATGAATATCAAAAGTTTATGCCTGCTTATTCGAACAGCTCATCAACACAGATCAGCATCACTGTCTGAGGCCATTCAAACCCCATGTTCTTTATAATATATGACATCAAAACTTTTCTCATTATGAGAAATAATTAATCACAATCACAGTATATAATGCACTGGATGCATTGCTAACTTACCATTAGTCATTGGAATAGGTTCAGACTGATGAACACTATAGCCAAAGCAACTAATTTTTAGCCACTTCTAAGGGATCTGTTCAAGCTAGAATTTCATGAATCTGAAATGCTGACCTGTAACTTTTGCTTCGCATACTGCTCTAAACGATTTTAGCATAACTGCAGTTGCTTTGAGGTATTTATGTAAAACAAATACTAAGTATATTAAACATGTAAAGGTTTTCAAATTTAAAAAAGCACATTTTTATTCTATAATGTATAGCAAATACAAAATGTTATAAAAGAGCATGAATCACAATAATAGCTAGAGAAGATGCAGTCTTGAAACCCATAACAAAATTCCATTTATGAACCCAAGAGCAAGAATTCACAGCTCAGAGATTTGGGAAGTTGAAAAACCTTCAACAGTTATATAAAATACATGATGAAATGAGCCAATATAAAAGAAAAGCAGTAATGGAAAGGCAATGATGAGAGGTGGGCAAAAGGGTCCAGAATTACACAGTTTATTGCTATATGACACAAGTTAATTGTCTTGGATGATTTTGCCAGATACTAGATAAGAGAGAAATAAGTTCTGTAAGGACCGAGAAGAGTGTGCATTTTGGTAACAGTGATGGAATAGTTCCCTTATTGCTGGAAGATCCCACTAGTTAAAAGAACTTTTTGGATAGAGATCTAAAATTCTTGACCAGTAGGAAAAGCAATAAAAATTGTGAATTTGAATCCATGTTTCTATACTAAATAAGTAGTGGATTTAATGGTGTTTACAGTGGAACTACTAAAGGATGTCTTAGAATTGTTAATGCAGTTATACAGATTATGACCAAATGAATTTCTTATGTTACCCTAATCAATAGCTTAACTAATGTTTTCTCTCTGTTACTGGTTGAATCATAAAACTACACAATGGGCTTTCTGTGCCCTGCTCACTACTGATACTGAAACGTAGTTTCTAGTATTGTAAGTCTGCAGACATACCACTATGTTACTGACAGAGCTCTCTATGTTACTAAATATAATAGAACATATTAACAAACATTTAGACTTTTGACATGAAAAACTCAATAACTCAAAAGTAGTGTTATCTCAAAATAACCTTCAGGGTTTCTAAGTAAATTGTTCAATAGCATATAAATAAACAAGTTATTCAAGTTGTAATTAGTTGTTTCTGAGCAAGTTCTTTATTCTGCATGTCAAACTCCTCACATTGGTGGGCTTATATGCTCATGACAGTATGGCCCAAAATCCAAATAAACTGCTTTGCAACAAGTGTAAAGTAAAATTCCTTAAATAAACCCACAGACTGACCATACACTCATTACAGCTTACTCCATTCTTGTGACTTTTTACCATTCTCTTTAAACACAGTTAATAAGATAAAGAATGACTAACATTATCAGCTATTCTTGATGGACTTATGTAGCAGCTTGTATCTGTCTCTTACTCGTTTCACAAAAAAACACGTCTTCCAGAGAGTTTCAGTTTTGTAACTTGACCACTTTTGTTATTAACAGCACCAGATTCATGTATCATTTTCAGTCTTCCTGCAATTTTTCATACTGGGCATCCCTGACCAGAAACAAAAACTTTGTTTTCTACATACTTCTCATATGCTATTTAAGCCCTGGGAATCATAACTACAACACATTATTATTACTACCTGTATTTGTATAGGTTTTATACTGATATGGCACTTTCCAAATGATTAGATGTCCATCATTCACAATGTAAGCTTATCAAATTGTGACTTCATTATGGTGCAGTTCATCTTCATATAGTGAAGGGGTTTTATTGTCATAGTATTTCCTTCACCATTTATATAATTATTTCTAGTACTGTTTGATAAAACAAATGTCAGCAAGACAAAATAATTTCACATAGCACCACGTAGACACATTTTCTGTAAAGCAATACTACACAGGTTTAGTTGAAGCACAATGGATACAGTCACTGTTGTGAAAGAGTAGATGATGAAACATGAAATCATTAAACCTTCTGAGGTTATGATCATTGCAAATAGTAACTATTAGAAAGAAATGCAGCACACTGAAGTTCTATGCACTTCAGATGTATCACTGTGGTAATGTGCACAGATGTGTTTCAGTTGTTTCGTATGGGGGAAACTCTCAATAGTGGACAGATTCTGCTATTTAAGTTCAACAAATTTTGCTTCTCACGGACCATGTTAGTATAATTTCATTGTACAACACAAACATGGAAATGCTGAAGGACTTTCTTGTTGGTAAGAGAGAGCTTATCATTAAATTTGTTAATATGGATGTGCAATTAACTTTCTTGCTAATGGTATTTCCATATTCTGGAGACAAGGATAAAGGATACTGGAGTTGTACTAGGGGTTCACGAGCCTTAAGTAGTTCATATTTCAAATCAAATGTAATATCCTGACCTTTTTAACAGCAGGAAGAGGTCACAATCTAAAAATATATTTTCATGCCTGTTAGAGAGGTGACAGGAATAAAACAACCAAAGTAGTGAGGGATTGTCTCAGCTTGAAGAAACCAAATCAACAATTTACTGAGCTGATGAAATGGAAAAAAAAAATTAGAGTTCCTCAAAAGTCACATGGAAACATACTCGTCAACAAAGGAAAGGAAAGAATAACTTTCATTCTGAACTTCCAAGTACATACCTACACATGAATAATATGGGAGAAAAAGACTAGCCTCTCCACAGGGAAATTTCTGATCACCAAGGTAACCTGGATTCCAGGATTTGTCAAGGCCTGACACATACACATCTGCTAGCTTTAAAATGTATACTTCAATTAATGCAGTATTTTAAACTTTTATTTGTATAAGCACATTTGATATGATAATTTTTTTTAAACTTACAATTTTATTCTTTTTCTAAACATAGCTTTTGAGTAAATGTGTTATTTTTGTTGTCAGTGTTATGCTTGAAATATTTCTTTAAATAACTGACACGATCAGAGGTGTCTTCCCCTTTTTAATACGTTTTCCTCCTTTTCATATTTCACTACCATTATAATTTTTTTTATATGTAAAGCATTTAATCAAGAATTTCTTAATGCACATTATAGTACTTACTGTATGTACAGTGAAAGGTTTTGATTTGCAGTTATGGCTGTATGCACATTAAGTTTAAATTCTAAACTTCTAGAGGATTTAGCTTTTGTGTAAAGGTAAATATTTAATATTTTGAGATACTAATGTATTAAATGGGAATTATTTTGTAATTCATTTTTATTTTTAAATTTTAGATGTTTAGCTCAAACCTTTGTGACAGTGTGAACATTTTTCATAATTAAGTCTTGTGCACTAGTTGTTTTCCATTTCAGAAAAGCAAAAGTCTTTGTTCTATTTTATTTTAATACATTTCCTTTATTTTTTAATCAATTACAATTTATTTTAATTCAATCCATGCTACAATTCAATAGTTTTCCATTTAATGAAGTCACCTTTATATTTCCTGTTTCCAAAAAACAAAGTGCTTATTTCAATTCAACTTTACACCAGTTCACTTTTCTTCAGCTTGAACCAACCCACTACATCTATCCTGAGGATTTGGTTAAAGAAGGAAAGTTTAAAAATACAATAAGTATAAGACATCCATACCATATCAACTGTTATTTTAAAGAATGGCTTTTACAGATAGCATTCCAACCACTATTATCTTGTATCTCACCAAGCCTGACAAGTTTTGGTACTGAGCAAAATACACTGTGACTGAAATTGTACATTCATGGTGACAAGAAACTCAACTGAAGTAAAAATATATCTCAGGATGGCAGGTATGGATATTAACACTTTAATTAATAAAGCAGAGAACAATGTTTCAACCTTCTTAGGTTATTTTCAGGTTAGCAAAGAGAGTTTGCAACTGACTGTTACCATGCACATGTTAATTTAAATATCACCCAAGGAGGTGAAAACATTGTTCTCTGCTTTATTAGTGAAAGTGTTAAAACCCCTACCAGCTGTCCTGAGAAATTTTACATTATTCTTTTCAGGAAACCCAAATGGATCAGATATGTAATATTGTCTGAAAATACAGTTAGCTTAATATTACTCTTTTATGACAAATATAACTGATTTAAAACACAATATTGCTTGGAATTATCAATTCATTCAACATCCCTATGGTTTATATATACATATACACATATGTATTTTGAAATAGTGTATTTTTTAATGATAATCTCACGTATAAGAGTTGACAAAATACTAATCACAAAATGACAAATTATTTTAATGTCCACACTGCATGTAGGTAATTGTATATTATATACAAACACTTCTAGTGTTCAGAATCTCCCTTATAATTCACATGTATATTAAAAGGAACTATACTGTAAGACAAAGGAGTGTCAAAGCATATTTTTAGTTTTCCAAACACCAGTTTCAAGACATGCAATACATAAAATAAAACAAACATGTTTAACAAAAAAGAACCTTACTTCATCTCTTTCAGCCTTCAGTTTGATCTGCAAATCTTTATTCTTCATTAATAACTGCCTCTCTTTTTCCTGGTAAAAAGAAACAGTTCTTTTATTCTGCTCCAACTCTTCTTTGAGGCAGTTATGGGACTTATGAACTTGATCAAGGTCACTTGATGTTCTCAAATGTCTGGTATTGGAAAAAGGAATTACACATCACTAAACAACTTACTTACTTACTTAAACAATTTCTTGAAAAATCCAAATTTGCATGAAACTTTTAAAGAATATTGTAAGCACTAAGAATTCCTTTATAGCTGTACACATCTAACATTTACTAAAATGCAATTAATACAATCTATCTAATGGCTCTTATCCTTTATAATAATCCAATTACTTTCTGCTGGAGCAATGACAAATACATTGGCTCATAACGTATTCCAAGCTCCATTTCTATTTATTTTGCACTATTGATTTTTGTGCAAAACACTTTTAATCTTGTGCATCTTTAAAAGTGATATTTCGATTTGTTTCTTAGTATCATAAACAAACATACACCAGTCATGCCTAGTTGCCACAAACTCAATTTTCAATTCATAAAAAGCAGTCTTCTAGATTACTAATGTAATTCAAAAGAAATATTTAACAATTCTCAAATAACTGCAATGAACCAAACTGTTTATGAATACTGAACAATACTTCACATTGTACATTTCACATTCCACATACTTTAATGGTTAACTGTGAGATGCCAATATAAACTTAACAGGCAATCAAATGAGTGCATCACAAGGCATTTTTTAAATTGAAAATGTGTTTCCAATAATTATTTACCTTTTCTCATACTACAATTATTACTCAACTGTTAGGGTTTCACTTACCCATATAAGAACTGGTCTGATTTTTTCACACTTTATTCCTCCCACTTACTTGCTCTTGGCAAAATCCGTCTTATAACACTACACCTACATTAGTGCAGAGTCCATCCTTTTACTGTATATAAGCACTTCCTCCAGATAATATTATCGCTTTTCTGAGATTGATTAAATTCTCAATCTTTAACACTAACTATTAATGAGGAAGAAAGACAGGAGAGTGAAAGTGGAGGTAAGTATTATTAAAAATATATTTTTGATTTAATAAGCTGTTGACTTACAAAACATACTTACTTCCTCTCACACAGATCATGGGCATACCAAAAGAAACAGGATTAGGGAGAATTTCACTAGAACCAGAAAAGTTATGATCCTAACTCAGAGCTTAAATCGTGCACTGAGGGTGGAATTTGACGTGATCCATCACCACTAGACAGGCCTCAACCTTGTGGCCCAGGTCTCACTGCTCAGGGTTGGAATAATACCAGCCTGGCCCTAAAATCCCACAATGGTGGCTAGCATATTTGAACTGCAATATATATATTTATATAAAGTGATGTAATTTGATCCACCTGAATTACAATGAGTAGGTAAATAACACTAAAGTGGGCAAAGCTTCTCCTCAACTTGAAGAAACCCAAGAGGCAAACATTAAACTTGACATGATGGGATTCTATAAGCTGTACTTAACCTGAGGAAGCAGAATTCAACCTGTTATTATGAACACTTATCCTCACTCTTTAACCATGTGGACAAGGTAAATTTCACTTGCCCCCAGAATTATGTGGAGGACAGAAATTAAACTGTGCCCAACCAAGAATTCAGGATGGGACTACTCATTCACAATTATGAGGAGATTATGGACCTTCTTCCATGAGCATTGTACCGATTCAATACTGATAACAAATGAAATAACATGTTTAATTAGACAGATAAACATCAAATCTGATCTGGTATTATAAGTAGGTTCCTGTGTAGGCTGTTGCAACTTCAAGGGAAAAAGCATCCAGGGTCATGGGAAGAAAGGTTTCTGACTTTGCCCTCTTCCCCCAAAATGGAAAAAAAGTTACTCGAACATTTTAAAGAAATAACCTCTGTCTACTGCCCCAGTGACTGGAAACCAGGAATGATAAGGACTCCCTGGTGGTCCACTAATAGAATACCAGGGGAGGGGGAATATGAACAATAAGGAGTTCTGAATAATAATTCTCTAGAAACAGTGGAATAGGTGAACATTGCTCCATAAACCTTTAAAAGGAAACTGATTTTTATTAAATGTAGCAATCAGCAGGGATGAATAGGATTTCCTTATGCTTTACTCACAATAATCCATGATTGGTGGTCCAGTAATATCACCTAGTCTGTTTCTAGATGTAATGGCACATTTTATTTCTACAGAGCCTGTTGCAACCTAGATAAGGTATATTGTGTTTGTGGTTGCTAGTGTGAATTTGATTTGATAAAAACACACCTGATTGTGACATTTACCACAGAGTAAGATCCTGTGACAAAGAGGTAAGGGACCCTGAAAAAGAAAAAAGGGACAAGATAAGAAATGAAAATACTCACTCCTCTTTATTATCCAGTAGATGTGGTTAATATAGCTATAGGGGGTAGCTAATATCTCTCAGAGGAAAATACTAACAGATCATGCAAATAAAGTGAGACTAAAGTATTGAAAAAAGTCTGCACACCTGTCCACACAATGTCCTCCAACAGGCAATTCAATTGGGCCACTAAGGAGATAACAAAATGATGAATCTGATGAGGTGTGACTTGCAGAAATCTCTTCACAAGCCCAGAATAAGCAATAAAGATCAATTTTAATACTCACTTCATTCTGGGAAACTGAAGGATCACAATGACTAAAAAGCCCTTGTCTGGTACCTCATAAAGCTTTCATGTAGGCAACAACACTAAGGCCCTTAATGGGCATACCAAATAATCAGGACCTAATTGGTTATAGAGGTGAGAAATAGCTGTCAAATCAATTAGTGAAAATAATTTATTCTCTCCTCTAGCTGCTAGTGTCTTAGATAAGAACCTGTGTTGATATAGAAGGACATAGGTAGTATCTTGAGCATGTGCAGTGCAAATAACTCTGACCAGCAATATTTAGAGGCCAGAAACAACAACAAAATAAATTTTTAGGGTAAGGTGACATATGGTACATGAAGCTAAGGGCTCAAAAAGATGCTGAGAAAGAGCATGTAATATTTCTTTCACATACCATTCAGGTAAATAAAATGGTCATTTCAGAGGAAGAACCCAAAATAACTTGAAGAGACCAGAGTACCAGGAATTCAAAGAAGTAGCATTTCTTTTAATAATTGGAGGTAGCCAATAACGCTGTTTTAAATAGAGTAATTTCAGAAAATATGAAACCCCTGTCAAAGAGCCAGATCAAAAAACAAACTATAATCAGCATGTCTGGACAAAGTGTATTCAACCTCCTCACAATACATTAGTGTCAATATGTGTGCCATATCTGTTGATGAAGACCATTGTAGGACAATGCAGTGACTGAAAAAGGAACATAGAAAACTTAGAAGTTAAACCCCAATATCATGTAAAGGATTACATCTCCATGTATGAAGCTTGAGCATCAAGATGTTGAATTATGATTACCTTAAAAGAGAGAATCAAAAATAAAGTAGAAGAGGTGGGTACTCCTGAAGGTACTGCCAAAGTGGAAACCAGGATTGAGCCAGCCAATCCAGTGCTACCAACAGAATGTACTTGAATAGAGGCAAAGCTATGACTCTCTGCAGAAGCTGAGGAAAATCAAGTCAATGATGAAAGAAATGAATGCAGATGGGCAACATGCACCCTTGGCTCCAAAGTCTCTAGAATGTCCACAAAATCAATATCCAGAGAAGGGTCACTTACAGAGTGTGGCAACAAGTAGATGAATGCCCTCCAATAAGCATTTCTATCCAAGAACTACCCACAACATACCAACTAAGAGACTAGGGAAAGTGCAGAAGTTATCAATCAAACCAAGATGAATGATAAAACAGTCCCAATTCATGATCAAATTGAAGTGGTGAGCACTGAAAGGCTTAAAAAAAGAGAGGTATAAAGACAATAAATATCTTAGCACTGTAGTTAGGATGAGACAAATCCTAAAAAATTGTGATTTATTCAGATTGACTGCAGACTGAATATGCTTCCATCTGGCAGTAGTGCTAAAGCCTGTTGTTTTGGTGGACAAGGCATAATTGTCTTTTCATCACATAACTGAAATAAACCTTCCTTCAAGAACCATAATATCAAGGAATGAATAGAGAACTACGTACTGATCCTCAGACCATTATGCTATCTAGGAAGGCAAAAGAACAACTGTGGAAAGATTGAGAAAAAAATCACACAAATGATTTACCAACTGAAGAAAAAAAGTTGCAGGCAGCTGATCCAAACTGACCTCATAAGAAGCCAACATAATAAAAGGTGCTGTAAAAGCAAATCTAAATTCTCTCCACAGCATCCAAGATCACAAGTGCAGTTCACTCAGAGCCTTTCAAAGAAACATCACCAGACCAAATGTATATCTCATCTCATTAAGCACATAGCTGCTCAAAGACAGCCTCAACCCCCTCTGCAATTCTGGAGTAATGCTAGATGTCAAGAAGTAAAACAGGAAAGACTTGATTTGCTTCCATACCTGATACATCAATTTGGGAATTCTTGCTAAATACCAGCTTGCAAACAAAAAGTTTGTTTTTTTATGTACCAAAATAAAGTAGGTTGTATGAAGAACATATAAAGTATGCCCAATGGATGTACTACAGAGAAACTATTTACAGAATGCTTTGTCAAGAAAAAGCGACTTGTATACAGTATCAGGATAGACAAGCACACTGATGTAGATGGAGAGTGTCATGACAGATGACAGATTGCCAAAGACAATTAAAAAAGGAACAAAAGACTGGAGCATGTAAGAATAAATCAGACAAATACTTAGATGGGGCAAAGGTGAAGAAACTCTAATAGTCATGTGATAATTGTAGTGTGAATATAGAGATATGTTTTGTAAACAAAAATTTAATATAAGTGAATGTGAACTATAGTATAGAGATCTACAAATAACTCTTTACATATTCAAGCCACACTTATCCATAAAGATTCCTTTCAGCATACGCATACAGATGTGATAATTGCCAGTTCAGCCTATTTTATGTATAGTAATATATCTCCATGCAGTATGTATATTTTATCCCACAAAACAAAAAAAAAACATTCTTGAAAAACTTTTAGATAAAACGTTATGCAAAATTTTTTTCATATTCTAATTTTCAAACAAAGAACTTTATGAATAGCAATATTAAGTGGAGTTTCCATACATGAATAGATTATATGACATTTGGAAAATTAGAACAAGTTTTAAAAACAAATTTGAATTTGTATACACCTGCATGAGAAATATGTTTACAACAGCAATTAGTGCTACTGGAAAACTATTGTGTACATTAAATATTTACTTGTTAAAAGTTTCAAAGTAAACCTTTTCTATGTTCATAGTAGAAGATTTAAATGTAGCCTTATATATACATAAAAAAATTCATAACATCCAAATAACTACCAAAGTCTAAACAAATTTTCCATATATGTATAACAAATAGCAAAAACAATTTATCAAACAACATTCAACAACTTAATCTATAACATAGATACTTAACTAATGTAACAACTGGAACTGGGTGATTAGTGGTATTTGCAAATGAGTTAACAGCAAACCATTCCCTGTTGTACTTACCAGACAAGAGAGAAAAATCACTACCACTGTATATAGAAAGCTCACACACACAAATACAGACACTTCCAGTCTTATCATCCAATCTTAATAAAATGTTGCATCATCAAATGTCCAAATAAGAGAGAAGAAAACATTTGCAACAAGACATCCAAGCTAATCACACAGACCAACCATAATTGTAATAAAGATTAGATTAAAGAGCACTTTAAGCAAAATGGTAACACTTATTGCTTCATCAAAAACTCACTGAATAAAACTACAACAGAAAGAAAAGATAAGAAAAATACCACCACTACAAACAATCACCTCCCATATCTGAAAAGTTTTAGTAACAACTCAAACACAAAGCCAATAAGTTCAACACAGATTGTCATTGAAACTCCTACAACACATTAAAATCCATTAAAACATACAGTAACCAACCAATGAAAGACACAAGAATCTCATTTATAAAACTCTGTGTTCTTGGAACAAAACATACATTGGAGAAATAGGAAGAAGACTTGCAACAAGAACATAAAGACAGTACAAGACTCATGAAAACCCTACACTGCAGAACACACCATATATACTGGGAAGAAACTAGAATCATCTACTCTACACACAAATTTTGGAAGACAAGAAAAATTAAAGAATACTTTTCCATTAACATAACAAAACCTTCATGTAAGTGAGATTTCAGAACAAAGGTGAGTAACCTCTGGCTACCATTGGATAATTTACAGTAAGTCTCCCCATCAATCAGAAACAGGGATAAACCAAGTAATCATAACACACTCTCCACAATCCACCAAAATACTATAAAGATTGACAACACCATACACATACCAACCTTAAAGACAAATGACAAATCTTTTGAAATGTTGTCCTCCATATGTGTGCTTCTACATAAAGCAGCTACTGTTCGATCAATTAAATTTCAGCCAATATTATAATTATATTTGTAATAAGACATTAAAATTAGGCCTATTTCATATGTATACATATTTGTTTCCTAAACATCACACTCTTTATCTACTCTCCTTAGAAATTTTCAAGGATTAAAAATATAGTATTCCAATCATACTGAATATGCCACATTCACTGTTGATGTGTTTTCCTTGAACTAGAGTTCTTTCAGCTGGCTGTGATACAACAAACATAGAAGTGAATGAAATATTACTTAAACTATTTCTTATAATAATGACAATTGCTAGGGAGTTTATGACTTTTGGAAGCTGGCAAAGCATGACTATAATTACACTCTTCATTTATATATATATTTTTAAACAATACATTCTTTATGTTGTCCCTTTGGATTTTTCAAGAATTAGAAAAGTGGTCACATCTATGAATCTTTGAAACTCAGATTTTGTTAGAGTATGTAAAAAGCCAATGCATGAGAATTCAAGTGGCAATGATTAACCAATGTTCTATTATTGTATTACTTTAGAAGTAATTATTGACTGAAATCTTAACTGTACTGCTACAGACTACAAATGTGTTGATTTCAGAAAACTTAAAAAAATTTTTAAGGGTAATTAAAAACTCAGGCAAATAAAAACACTGATATATAAAATTTTTCTGATATTAGCGTAAGAAAACGTCTTTTAGTTTTAATAATTTTTGGAAAAGAATGGAGAGTGTTCAGACTCCCTCTCACCTGTACTGACTTATATGTTAAACAATACAGAAATTAACTCCTCACAAAAATGGATGGAGTAGATTTGGCTACTCCCACACATCTATGTCTGATTAGACAACATAAATTTCTAAAAACAACAGGGAGGTCCAGACTACCTTAAACTCTCATACTCAATGTGATTGTGGCTGACAGGCAATTGATAATATCAATTACATTATCCAACTCCAGTATTACTGCAAGACTGAGAAAAATGCTGACAGTAATTTAAGTTTGCAACACTAAAATGCTAAACACCAAAGAGTACATACTTATTAAAAGTGGGTTTATGTTGTTATTTTAGTGAAATAATTACAAGTATAAAATCTAAACCTGGCTAGAAAAATAAGTTTAAAATGTCTGCTAATAGGTTTCAAACTAGATTAGATGTAGCAAGTAAAGGATGTGCCAATAAAATTAACAGCAGAAATGAAACTGAGATGGAAAATAATTTTGCTAAATCACAAAAATGGTAATTTAATGTAGAAAAAAAAAGTTTTAAATAGTCTACTGAGGAGTCAATTTATCAGAAACCACTTGTCAAAATTAAGCTTTGCAATGATGTTTTTGAGCAAAATTAGCCTCATCTTTAAAATAATGTTCACAAAAACAAAATAGAATCCTGTTAAAAATTAGCTACACAGATAACATTTGGAATACTAAAAATAACATATCCAAAGACAGAGGTTTCCAGTAAAGTAAATCAAGTAGAGAATTTGAGACTTTTAATCCTCAGGAAAGGTTCCAGAAAGGCAAAAATAAAAGGCTTAAAAGAAACAAATTAATTTATGCTTGTCATAATATAAAAATTTGATGAGAAAGACAAAGGTGTAAAAGCAAGATATGAAGACACTTTAAGAAAGCAAAATTTCCAGAGAAAAGTTTAAACTAAAAAATTACCCATCTTACCTATATTCCAGATCATCCCTTAGTTTTATATTTTGTTTGTTCAACTGAAGGAGATCATAAGTAGCATTAACAAGCTGAATGATGTCAAACTTCGAAGATCCATTGATTTTTATAGTTGGGAATCCAATATTAGAAAGTTCCTGTAAATACACGACTATAATTAAGGTATTCATTATAAAGACTTAAGAAGTAAAAAAAGGTTAAACATTTAAGTAACAATCCTGAGAAAAAAACCTGAGCAAGAGAGAAATGAATGGTGAGTGAAAATCATATAAAAATGTAGTTCGTAATAATTAAAAAATGATGTAGCTAAAGCGGATTTATCTTTTTCATATGCACACATGGACTTAAGTTTCCAGAGCTTTTAATGCGCAGCTAGCGTAGTTGCTTGGAACCATAAAACACCAAACCAGAGCATTTAAAAAAAAAAGTAGTTGATTGGGTTGGCATTTTACTGTGCAAAGCAAGTAGGCTGTCTATGTCAAATGTCTGTTAAAAAGTTACAAGTAAAATTATTAAAATTCATAAAAAGGAATCAAGATGAAACGAAGTTTAGTTTTTGAATTAACAACGTAAACAGCATTAAATCAAATTTTTATATCTTGTTTACAGCAGTAAGAGAGAAACTACAGTACTACTAGTTTTAAAGGATTTTCTGAGGCATAATTTTAACTATCATAATTCACCAGGATAAATAATGGGTAAGTTAAAACAACAGTGTTAGTCACCTGAAGATGGCCTTTCCAATCCTGGTTGAGTTATTTGACATCAGTCATTTTCAGAAAGTAAAGTAATAGAAGTCTTAAAAGATTTTCTGTAGTATAATTTTAATTATTACAACTCGCTAGGATGATTAAGGAGTTAGTTCAAACATCAGCGTTAGTCATCTAAAGTTGGCCTTTCCAGTCCTGGTTTCGAGTTGTTTTTTTTCAGCATTACCGTCATTTTATAACTTTGTATCAAACTAGGAATCATATTAAAAAACAAGATCTAATTTATCAAGTAAAAACTTAAATAGTGTTAAAACAGTCAACTGCATTTAAAAAACTAAAAACATTTGTAAAGTGGACGGTGTCACCATTATCGATGACACTGTCCAATGTTATGGATAAACTTTGGGACAAAACGTGTCATCATTGAGAGTCATAATGAAGGCAAGACAGTAAAATAGGGCTGATTATGATCTGACTGTCATGCAGACAACACACTGGTGCATCAGTCCCAGATAAAAGTAAATGATGAGTTAAAAAAGTGTGACTAATATGTAGTCTAGTTAGGACAACTTCCTCTTTCTGATCCTTACGAAAACAAAATGGTCACAGTCCAATAAACTGTTTTAGTTGGAAAAGCTTGTTTTCATGTTGCTCACTCCAAATCAACTGCCAACTAGCACGTAGCTGAGCCATGAATACAGGACTATAGTCTATGTAGGGAATAGGCACAGTGGTGATGGTGCCAGAGCAGACTTAGCTATGGTGTCAGCAAGCTCTTTCCCATGAATACCAACATGACAGGTATCTAGAAGAACAGGATACAAGTAGATGTTAAAGAGAAATGGGCCAGTCAGTTTTGAATATGGTCAAGAACTGACGTGAAGCAATTCCAGGGGTAACAGAGAGTTAAGTGAATCAGTATAAATAGTATAGTTTGTATACTGCATAGCTTCTATGTAATTCAGGATAAGAGATGTGGAGTACAATTCGACAGTGAACACAGAAACTCTAGATGAGATTCTGTGTGTAACAACCAAACCATGGCGAACAATGGCAGAGCCCACAGAGTCATCTGATTTTGAACCATCTGTATAAATGGGAATGGAAGGATGGTTCAAAAGATGTTCAGCAAATAGAAAGCAAAAGCAATACTTCCAATCAGGAGTATCTACCTTCTTCAGATGACTCAAAAAAAGATCTCATTTGGGAATAGTAATTAGTCATGGTGGGATGGGCTGATCTGTGGATTCTGCGATGTCATCCAAAGATAGACTCAATTCATCCAAATGCACCTGGATACAAAGGCTAAATGGAACAATGACAGACCATCTATTATGAAAAAGTGTGGCCCACTGAGGAAGGTAAACACAACCCCATATGAAATGCTGTGGAAAGGATCAAAGTTTTGAAGCACACAAGACAATTGCAAACAACAAAATGTATAGAGAGGGTTCATGGGACTTCGTGTACAAACTCTGGACTGGAGAAGTGTGGAAGGCCCCTGATGGTGAATAGGGTCCAACATTTTCAAGACTGAAGTCCTAGTGGTACCATAGTCCAGTTTTGATCAAATAAGAACATGATAGATTTTTAGCATAGAACATCAATCTGTTCCCCAAGTGGTGGAAAGGAGGACATGAATGATGTTCAGTGCCCTTTTACAGTTGACACCTAGCTGCTTAATATCTGGAATAAAGGTCAGCTTATGATCAAAGATAAGCCCCAAGGACTTTGCCTCAGGAACCACAACTTCACCAATATGCAGTTCAGGATTATAGTGAACACCCCATGAATGGCAAAAATGCATGCAAACAGTTTTGGAGAGAGAATGATTGAAACTGTTTGCTGTGGTCCACTTCAGTAAATCATTAAGGGCAGTCTGTAGCTGCTGCTTATTGTACCTCATATTGGGTGACTGACAAGAGATCTGGAAGTAGTTAACAAAGTGATTGTTTGCAACTATAGAGAGTAGTTGTCCACTGATGACATTGATTTTCATTATGAAAAGTGTGACATTCAAAACACAGCCCTGAGAGACTAAGTTCCTGTGGGAAAGTGCCAAACCCACGTGGACCTGGAATTGCCTATTCATTAAAAAATGTTTAATAAAAATTAATAAACTGATTGCAACCAATATGAGTGGAAATATCGCAAGATACCATACCTCCATGTTGTATTACAAGCTTTCTCAAGGTCACAAAATACAGAAACAAGATTCTGTCATTTAAAAAAAGCTTCTCTGACTGATGTTTCATGTTGAATCAGGTGGCTCATGATGGACGCTGTCTTTGGAACCCACACTGAGTGGATGAAAGCAGGTTGTTTGATTTGAGAAACCAAAAAAGACGAGCATTAACCATCCTCTCTAAGATCTTACAGAGAAGCTTGTCAAAGTAAGTGAAAGGTAGGTCAAAGGAATCTTGAGATCCTTCCAAGGTTTAGGAAAAGGGAGTACAACAGCATGGCACCAAGCACTGGGAAAAACATTCTCTGCCAGATCCATTTAAAAACAACCAGAAGAACTGCAGAATAGGCAGGAGAGAGATGGTGTAATGTCTTGTAATGAATATCATCAGATCCAACTGATGTACTGCCAAACCTATGAAGAGCAAGTGTAAGTTCCACTAGTGTAAGGGGGCAATTATAGTCATAGAGACAATGAACCCATAAGGAAAGAGGTGATTGTTCTGCCCATGTTTTGATGGCTAAGAAGATGGGTGATGAAGCAGAAGTGTTAGATGCATGACAATAGCTTTTGCCAAGAGTAGTGGCAATGCTCTGGGCATCAACAACATCCTGGCCATTAGTATACAAGATCAAAACAGGAGCAGAAGTTATCTGGCCACTAACCTTTTGAATTTTGTCCTATATTACTTTTGAACTGGTGGAAGAAATGCTAGAGGTGTATTTAATCCAAGATTCCTTCCAGCTTTGATGTCTGACCTGCCAAGCATGTGAAGGAGCCTGCTAAAATACAATGGAGTTAAGAAATGTGGGATACCATTTGTAGGTATCTCAAGCTGGATTTTAAGGTTTTCTTGTCATGTGGTAGGCAGGGTTCCACCAGGACAAGGATACTGTGGGAAATTTGTCAAGGTTTCAAGAATACATAGAGCAACCACATGGACAGTACAGTCAGATACTGCTGCCACACAGTCATCTTTTGATAGCTTAGACACAATGACAGGATCATGTTCCATTGAAGGCACATGGGTCGGATGGCATTGGTTGTGGCCAGTCTCTTTCAAAATGATAGGAAAGTGACCAATGCCTCATGGATCACTGTCAACTCTCCAAGAAAAGTGAAAAGTGAAGGGGAACACATAGAAAAATCTATAGCAGTAAAAGACAGACTAGGTGCATGAAAATTAGTAGAAGAACCAGTACTGAAAACAGACAGGTTGTGGTCCAAGAGCATATCCTCTATAGAATGACCCCTCCCATCAATAGTAGTACAATCCCAAAGGGGATTGCACCCATTCAAATCCCCCAATAGTAAAAGGGGGGATAATAACTGCTCAATGAGAGCATCAATGTCTGACTGACTATAGATCTCTTCAGGAGTCAGGTAGAGAGAACAAATAGTGATGGTACGACCCCAGGAAACATGGATGGCTACAGCTTCCAAGGGTGTATCAAGTGACAAAGACAGGGTGGGCATTTGCTGATCAACCAGCAATGCCACCCCACCATGCACTAGTCCATCACATGACCTGTTATTTCCATACAAGGAAAATTTCCAAAGGGTGATAGAGTGGTAAAGGCGAAAATGGAATTAGACACAGATGCATCAACTTTTTTAATTATGGATGGCACAAGATTAAGATGTTTTGCAAACAACTCTGCAATATTGAAATGGAGTGCAACAGCAGGTGTGCAAGAGGAAGTTTGGAGCAATGGTTTCCAAGCCTCTGGATAAGTGATATTATTAATGGTCTTTAAGTATTGCACCTCTTTCTCAACCCATTTAGGGCAAGAAACAGAATGAGAGGGTTGCAGGCCACTACAATTAACACTGTGTTTCCAGATTGCACTTGTAACCATTGTGGTCTTTACCAGCACAACAAGCACACATCAAAGAAAAACAACATGATGTTATTGAGTAACCAAAATACTGAGACTGGAAACATCTGAGAAAGTTAAGAATGTAAAGCCATACCTTGCAGTTCAAATAACCTGCTTTAACTGTGGCAGGAAGATGTGGTGATGTAAACATTAATATCAGAACATTGGTAGGGTCCATAATTCTGTCTTTATGAGTGAAGATTTGGAGCACCACAGTAACACCTTGGCTGTAGAAACCAGTGAGAATTTCTGACTTGGGTTCTTTAAATCTTTCTCAACTATAACCCCTCAAGGAGTATATTTCCAATGGCCTTTGATTTCAAGAGGAGTTTGGTATGTTGTGGTCAAGATATTTCCAGAAAACACATTCTTTACTGACTTTTGGGATCCAGCAAGTCCCTCTAATCCCTTCTGACTGAAAAATTGAGACATCTGCCCCAAGGATTTTTCAGATAAGGAATGGATAACCAGAAATTGAGGTGCAGAATTTGGCTGTAATATTGACTGTAGAACAGGGTCATCCATGTGTGGTTGTTTTCCAATGATCTGTTTTTTCTATTTCTTCATTTTTATTTATTTTATCAGATAGAAGGGTATCCATGATAAAAAAGCTACATTTCAGTCAACACTGACCCCACCCACCATGGAGCCCTACAAGGGGAAGCACTACAGTGCCAAACAAAAACACTGCAGCAACTTCTGGTTTTCATGAGCCCTATACTGAAACACCGACATCAGACAATGTCCACAACATCTGTTTTGAGCATCCAACATTAGTACATGGTTGTCCCTAGCCTAAGTGGACCAGCCAATTGACCTAGGAGAAGGGGCTACTCTAAGACTGCCATCTACAGAAATTCAAGGGCCAATGTAGTGTGTTAAGGTTGGATCCCTCAAACATCAGGATCCTCTCCTCCCCTTCACGGTTCTGTTCTTTCAGTTTACCTACTCTGGGAGGTCCCCTCACCACATACAGGAATCCACACAGAGGGGAAAAAATGTGAAGATTACTTTCCTGTATTTTAGCTAATTTTTCTTGAATGTTAATTTCTCCATACCTGGAAGTTACAAAAAGAATAGTGTTTGTTTGTTTGGAATTATGCACAAAGCTACAAAATGGGCTATTTGTGCTCTGCCTACCAAGGTGTCAAAACCCAGTTTCTAGTGGTGCGAGTCTGCAAAATGTGTGCATGTCATAATGTGTTTATGTTTATAACGATAGACTGTTTACATTTATTAAAAGAATTATCAAAAACATCTGTAACAATACTTGCTAACAGAAATGTGTTTATTTCCAAATGGTACAAATAATTTTTTGTAAACAAAATTAGAATTAAATATTAAATTTTACACAAACTTTCACAAAATTAACCATCTTATTTGTGAACTTAAAACCCATTTGTTATCAAATAAGACCAAAATCTGTTTCTAGTAACATTATATATCTTTTTGTGCTCAGTCACATTAAAACTAATTTTTGAAGACAACCCAGAATCAAAATTATTTTACAGACATTAAATTTCCAGAAACATGCACGTATGCATATATTTATTTAGTCTGAGATGACAACACTGATTTCACAATTTTCTCTTATGATTTGTTTCATTTCATTTCTAGCTTCATATTAATAAAAGTTAGTGCACAAGATGGTTAATTTTTGGTAAAAAATTATCAAATTTGAATTGAGTACAAGTTAGGCCTCAATGAAAATTATAATTAAATTATTTCTTTCAAACAATGTTTCATGGAAATTTAATGAACCAGAAGACAGTAAATTTGTCTTAGAAAATGAGGACCTACAACACCTAAAATTACTAGGTGGAGATGAGACATATAAAGATGTCAACATTAGTAAAGGAAAAGCATTACAAGACCTAGTATTCAAGTATGCAGATATCTTCACAGATAAATCAAGAAACAAAGATCTTGAGTAATATAAAATTGAGAGCATAATCATGAATACAATCAAAGTGAAGCCCAATCAGATGCCTCGTGCAATGAGGCCTGATAAAACAGTAACTTGTGGCAATGTTGGAAGCTGGAATCAGCCTTTAAATTAAGCCTACAGTTTACTAGTTGTAATCATGAAGAAGAAGGATGGATCAAACCATTTCTGCACAGACTTCTGAAAGCCAAATTTCATACAAAGTTCAGCTCCATCCAATCCAGTGGACAACCCAAAGGTCATCATGGCAAAACTAAATGGAGACAGGTACTTTTCAAATAAAAGTAAAGGGTATTGAGAAATTCTGATGAAGACAGCATTTGTTACACCAGATGGATATTAGCCATTTAAATTGATGTCATTAAGTTAGTCTATTCATCACCAACATTTAACAACATGATGAGTAGGATACTGCACAACACCACCAACATTGAGTACTACTTGAATGACATTCTGATGTAGACTGCAAGATAGGAAGACCACCTGTAAAGAATTATACAGTTTCTCCAGTGAGTGAGTACAGCAGGCCTCACCATCAGACCATCCAAATGCTACACTGAATATTCTGTGCAAGAGTTTGTTAGATGTAATGTGGAAGACCAACAGATAGCTTTGGAAAAAGAATGATAATCTACATACAAGATATACCAGTTCTGATGTTCAAACAGTAAGCCAGATCCTTCCTGGGGCTAGTGGGACTCAATAGAAAATTCATCCAGAATTATAATGAAATTACTGCTTCACTGACTGACCAAAAAAGGTTTACTAAACACAGTGAAGTGGAAACAACCATTTCACGTGGCCTTCTGGAAATTAAAGAGCATATTGGGAAGCTCACCAATTCTTAGAATGCCAAACTTTAATAATAATAATAAAAAAATACTGTTTAGGCTGATGTTTCAGGCATTAGATTTCAGGCAAAAATATCACAAGAACATGAAGATTAATTATTTTTGGTAAAATATAAGTAAGAAGTCATTAACTAGTAAGAAGAACTATTCCATGATTGAATGTGTATGCCTGGCTATCATATTTGTCATTCTGAAGTTAAAGAACTATCTATACAGGAAGGAGTTTATCATACAGCAGACAGACTATCAACTACAAGCACACATTCAAAAGTGCAAGATTAACAGTGTGAGGATCATGAGGTGGATGTTACAGCTTCAAAATAACAAGTTCCACACTGAAACTATCAAAGGCACTGCAAAAGGTAGAACAGACTTTGTGTATAAACTACAAACAGTCTTTGTATATAGTTTTAAAAAGTCATCTTGAAGAGGGGTTGTCATGACATAAAAGACTTTGTTTAGACATTAATTTTTATTGTTCTTTTATTTTATGCAAAGCTACACGAGGGCTATCTGTGCAAGTCATCCATAATTTACCAATGTAATACCAGAGGGAAAGAAGTTACTCATCACCACCCATTGTCAACTCTTAGACTATTCTTTTTACCAGAAAATTTGGGGATTGATTATAACATTGTAACGCCCTCACAGCTGAAAGGGCAAGCACGTTTGGTGCGAGAGAAATTTGAACCCATGGTCCTCAGATTAAGAGTCGACCACCCTAACCACTTGACCATGCTGAGCTGTAAGTGAATACCTTACGATTTAGTTTTGTTATAATAAGGATTCAACACAAAGAAATGTTGAAAGATGTGTTTATAATTCATTGATACTGAGACTACTGAATGTTTCATGCAGTACACTAATGCTAAAAATATGGATTTCTAGAGGGCAAACAGACAGTTAAGTGATTGAAATATAAATAGTGTGAGATGAGCAAACAGACAATAGCAGAAGAGAGCAAAGTGATGGCCAGCAAAAAGTTTAGTTTAAAATTAACTGCTGACAGACCTAATGTTTAATATGTCAATGTAAGACTAACAGTAGAAAAAGGAAACAAGAAAAACATTATTACATCAAAACAAGATTCTAATGTAATTGAATCAACCTAAGCACACTTTGACAAAAGGAAGAGTATTTTGAAGAAAGAAGACCATACAATTACCACAATAGTAGTATTTGACTTTGTTATGTATAAAGCATTTAGAATGCCATGTTGTTGTTTATATTATTGTTTCAAAGTTTAAACCAATAAAATATGTTGTTATTCATTTAAAATAACATTTAGAATTTTCTAGAATTAGGTAGATCAATCATATGTTTATAAATTTATGTAAATGAAATGTTTGGCGGCCTGATGTCTAGATGTCGAGTCTCGTGCAAAAAAACAGACATGCGCAGATCACTCTGGAATGTTGAGAAGTTAAGTGATTGTTCGAGAACAGAGGTCTACTAATATATAAATGAATGGAGATGCAAGACAAAGAGAAGAGTCAGTCATTCGTTTGTGAAAGTTTAAGTGTTTCCTGTGAGTTTATTCAACTTTAATTTGTGACTAGAGCTAGATCTACAGAAGCTGTGATTTTGTTTCGTCAATCTTTGCGATTCATTTGAATTACCGGTTGTGCTGAGGGTCGGCACGTACGGGACTGTTTAAGAGAAATTGAGGCAAATTGGAAAACAACAAATTTGAGACATTCGTCGAAAACATTGTAAAAGGAACTTCATCAAATTTATCGAACTGTGAATTGTTTCTGGAATTTCTTTGTGGGACCAAATAATTACCCTAGACTAGAATTTTGGATTTCTGATCTAAACTTTTGGACTTTCATTCTAGATCATTATATTAGATACAGGCCAGTACCATTTTGTGTTGTAATTAACTTTAAAGGTTGAAACTGAATATCTGTCATTGTTATTATAAAATTTATGTTATATCTGTCATATATATAATAGCTTATTGTAATAAATTATACAAGCTGTTATCTGTGTCTTTCTGTTGCGTTCAATCCACATAAAAAAAATGTAACAGACTGTAATAACTCACGCTACAGTTGTAAATGTATCACATACAAAATACTTGTGCAATAGTAACAGAGAAGATAGTTTAACTTGCCAACTAAAATTCTATAGCAATTTAGTAGGCCTAAGTAGACTTTCAATAAGAGAACCATGTATATACTGCTTATGGTATGCCTCTAATAACTAGTGTGAAGAATTTGATGTCTAAACATTTAACTTCAATATATATACCATATCCCTGAATTTATCATTACCAAGTCACAAACACCTACTGTAGAAGAATCCTAAGCTAAACAACACAATTTATATTAATATTATTAAGAAATACAAGTTTAATTTCACAAATGTCAAAAATTATATTTTAACATTGAAAAATATACCTTGCATATCCAATCATGTATTAAATGTTTCTTTAAGTGGATGAATAAATGATGCTTGTCATGGTGTTATTCTTATTAACGTACTTACGGTGTCATTTTTAGTACTGTGGACTTAATGTCTTAACTTTGGAAATCAAGTACACAACAGTTGAAATATTTTGAAGAAGCAAATTTGTACATATAAAGTGTGTACTTTTTCTATGTAAAGATTATTGTCAATTATGTTGTTTACAGATTACTTTTACCACACACCTTCACATTTGTAGACTCTCAGCTGTTACAAGATGTTGCTTTTTCTGAGCATTCTTTGAATAGTTCAAGTTAAAGAAGATGGTCCCTATTCATTTGTTCTCAAATGCCATTAAAACAACAGACATCTCTTTCTCAGAAATTTTAAAATCCCAATTTGAACACATCCTTATGGCATGAGTGTTGAATGTTTTGAGCCAAAAAGGAATATTACATATCCTTCACAAGAATAACTAAAATTCAGTGGTATCATTCTACCTACTGAATGCTAAACCTTGAAAAACTGTAGTTCTGATACACATCATCTCACTGTGATTTTATCTGAACTGTGTTTGCACCGAGAGTTGCCAATTTGTGTACTTGAAGTAATTTGGATATTACACACAATCTTCTGTAATTGCAGCCTTTGTCATTTTAAGCAGAAATTTGTTCCACAGACTTACTGTCCTACCAGTAAAATAACTGGATAGGTGTTTATATCTTCCCTAGCTTTGAATATTTCCATTAGATCACTATGAATCTTCTACTTTCACGAGAGAACAAGCTAAAACATGTCAACCTATCCTCACATGACAACCTATCAACACAGAATTATTACAGGATTCTTTCTTTAAAACTTTTCCAACTCAATACTCCAAATAAGAAAAATAAATTGTATTAGGAAAATTTGTCTTGTTAGTCTTATAATCAATACCATCAGCAAACTTAAACCATGCTCTATGTCATTAATGTAACTGAGTAATAGAATGGTCTGCAACATAAATCCCTGCTACATGCTACTTCTAACATTACTCTAGTTAGATTAATGTTTCCTCAGAATAAACCAACAATCAATATACTTAAACTTGTCACCAATTTCGAGATATATTTTTTTGTGAACAATCTTTTTAAAATTTTTCTGAAAATCCATCCCTCTACCCCTCTTCCTTCATCCAGATGAGAAGCCTCCTCAAAAAAGTGGTAGTTAGTAAGATAAAACTGTTTATAAATCCACATTGTGTGTATCACAAAATTTTAAGCTTTATCAAATAATCTGCAACAACTTTTATGAAACTCTCTAATACCTTTCTATACTAACAAGCTAAAAATGCCTAAACTATGCTTATTTATGCTTTTAAAATGTTGAGTAATATTATCCACCCTTCTGTCATCCAACACCCGTTTTATACTAAATAACATACTGAAAATGACAATTGGTAGATTAAAAACTTGTTCCTTAGCCTCTTCTTAGATTCTAGGTTAAATATTACCAGGTCAGGAGCTGGTCACCTATTTTCAAAATATCAATTTATTTCTTACAAGGTCTAGATTAACATCAATTTTTTGCACACTTCTAAATAAATACTTTCTCAAAATATATTCTCAGTATCAGTAAAATGTCAGTAATGTACAGTTACATTTATTTGAATTTTCTTGTTATTTGTTCCAATTTAAGACTTTACACATGTAAATTTTGAAAATTAGTACATTTCTCTTTTTGAACAGTCTATTAAGCTGTGAATTATTTTTCCATTATTAGGATTTTCCTCAATCTACATATTTACACTAGAACAATTTTTGTGGTGGAGTTATTTAAAACCATTGAAAAAAACTGTAACTTTTGTATATGGTCAGAATCACATTTGCACAGCATTCTCTAATATGTGATGCTAGAGAGTGCTTTCTCACACTCAAAACTCATCCTTTGAACAAAAACACATACAGGCACTAACTTTTGTAATTTGTGATGAGGAGAAACCCACATGAAGTAAAAATGTATTCATTCTCAAGACAACTTAAAAGTTTACAAGTTCTCTTTGTTAACCTGAAAATGACCTAAAAAGGTTAAAACATTGTTCTGTACTTTTATTTCAATCAAAGTTTTAAATAATAAAAACAATTAGTGATTCATGAAAATTTAGTATCACTGAAAAATGCTTGTATAGAATATTTCTGTTAAAAAACAGAAAAATAGATACAGACAAACAATATAATGAGCACAAATTGCATGAAATAGAATGTATACTTACACGAGCCAAGAATGATAAAGACTGGTGTATATTTTCTTTAGAGCAGAAAGAATATGCATACAAATCATTTTTTGTTGGTGCCTCAACCAGAAAGGAACTTTCAAAAGGTGTGTTGTCTTCTGTACATTTATCTGAACTACAATACACAGATGGAAGATACTGTTCAAGTTCAGAAGGGATTCCATTTTCACCAGCCATGCTTTATTTTCAGGATAACTACAAAACCAGAAAAAACTTAATGCTACAGCATCATTAAACAATGTACAGTTATATGCTTCTTTGATAATACTCTTATAAATTTAAATCCTTACAGTAGAATGGAAGGAAAAAAATACTGAACAACAATACAGTATTTTTTTAATGCACATTAAAGTATGTTTTACCAAAATTCACCATTGCATGTTCCCAACTCTTGCAAACAACATTTACAGCAAAAAAAACACCCTAAATCATATACTGTTCAGGTAGATGGGTCAGATGTAATGTCAAACTTATAACAGATGCATATACAAGTTTCATCTGACTCGCTGGTAAAACAATTCCTGCAAATTTACAGATTTCTCATACTCAATGAGAATTTCACTTAACTTATAGAGCATCTGCACAAAAACTTCAAAAATTCCATATTTTCTGAATAAAAATATATTTTACAGTTGTTAAGAAACGGTAAAATTCTTGATTATTTCAGTCATTGTAGTATCATCCCTTTCTTATCTCCAACACATCTTTGATTGCTAATTCTAACCTTTTTTATATAGCAACCAATGTTGCCATCAACCAACTTTCTGAACAATTCCCTTTTAGTTTAAGATTTTTAAACTAGTCATCCTAACTGTAAAAATAATAAGCTCTCACATAATATACTCCACATACATTCTATTACAAGTCACATTATACATCAGAGATCAGTCACTGGTTTTTCAATCAAGTCATTGTCCCAGCACTGAAATAATCAAGTAGCAATCACACAGTGTAAGGCATGCTTTGTACCATGAATGTCATTTGATTGCTGGGAAAGCTAAAACAGACTTCTCTTTTAGCGTTAATTTTCTTTTTAATGAAATAACTATCACAGTGAAAGTTAATCAATTAGTCCTAGCCATAATAATTAGATTAGGTCAGCAGTGGAAGGAGGGAAACAAGAACAAGTTTAGGAGGAAGTTGAGATGAATAGAAAGGCAATGACGAAAGGGAGATGTGCAAACAGGCAGACTGAACTCTGGATTATAATGAGACAGGAAGGTCCCTAAATAAATCTTGCATTAAAAAGGAAAACACACGCAAGTCCCATATAGAAGTTAATAGTATATGAACTAGAGACAAAAGAGCATCCTAAGCCAAAAGATCCTAGCAACAGAGGAACTCTGTTTAGAAAGAAAGGATAGAAAGGAACTGTGCCAAAGTGGAAAAGACCAGTGCACAAGTCTCCATTCAAAATCCCCTCAAGCAAACAACAAAGGGCCTAGACAACAGGTGAATTGAGAAAAGGAACAAAGAACAGAAGGTGGATGTGGTAGAATTGAGGTTGGAAAAATAGAAAAATTACTAGGATCCAAATATCACAGAGGCAGAATAGTCTAAAAATGTATCTCAAAATGTCTAGTATGGGTATTAACACTTTTACTAATAACACAGAGAACAATGTTTCAACCTACCTAGATCATCTTCAGGCTAACAAAGAGAGAGTTTGCAACTGACCATTGCTTGCCTGTTGAGAGCACAGGATTATATAGGATATTGTAGTTAGATGTTAGGTTATTAATTAGCATAGGTATAAAGGTGTTCCTTTATACTGGTTTAATTTTGGTTTTAGTTGTTGTATAAATAGGGCTCCTAAGACAAGTGCCTGGCAAAGGTCAGTTACAAACTCTCTCACTGTTAACCTGAAAATGACCTAGGATGGTCATAACATCATTCTCTACTTTATTAGTAAAAGTGTTAATATCCATACTGGCCCTTCTGAGATACATTTTTACTTCAACTTGGTTTCTCATCATCAAGAACAGAGCGCAATGCTACAAGTCTAAAACAAAAAATTCAGATCAATAGTAAGCCAAAGCATGGACTTCCATATTACAAGGAGGTCAAGACATACTGACCTCAGAATGTAACTGTCTCATTTAAAAGGAAATGAAAAACATACACAAAACATAACAAACCTGGTTTGTTAATGCCACAATGAAGTAGGAGGCCTGAGCACACTGACTGCAGCTAAACATTACGTGTCATAAGATAAAGGAAAAACAGGCTGTAAAATCATTGTCTTTTTATTCAGTCAAAAGGACAATGATTTCAACAACATAATCTTCAGGTGAATCTGAAGCCTGCAAGAAAGCAGCCAATTCCTGGTAAACTAAGGCCATAACTAAAGAATCAAAGAGTAATTGTTGTAGAAGCAGCAGCAGTTACAGTTGAAACAAACTCAGAATTTGTAATGACTATGAATGAAATTAATAAAATATCCATGCAGAGAGCTAAAAAATTGAAGACACATGTTAAAAAAGTAAAAGAATTAAAGTATAGCAAACTAAAACAAAAACTAAATTGAGAAAAAGAAACAAGCAACTGATTAAAATTCTGCAAGTAATGCTCAAGCAACATGCTTAAACATCACAAGTTCAAATCAAAAAGTGAAACTCAGTCATGTGGCATACAGGGAGTCAGCTGTGCTAAGAGCTGTAGAAAATTGTTGCATGCTATCATGCAGTTGCCTCATGTAAAAACACATGTGAACTGATGTAAATATTAAAGATAATGAGAAATGAATATGAGTGCATATGTAGGGAAGCACAAATGGAGAAAAGCTACAATACAAAAGAGGGAAAGATATTGACAGAATTTACAGACTGAATAAACATTTTAAGCATGGATTTTCTTGTAAGTACATAATGATTTGCAAATAAAATTTAATAGTATGCATAACAGTCCACACCTATAAATAATACATATCATGTAATAACTGATAAAATATCAGTTCAATGTCAGTGGACAAGTTTCTACTTTGAGTTTGGCTAGTATAGTATTAAACTTAAATCATTATACAACAACAATGATAACTGTAATCAACATAATAAATAAAACACTACATCATAAGTGAAAAAAAGTTTTAATTGCAGTGCCTCAATATGAACGTGATTTGATGTGGCTGCACTCCTTACATTTGCCTAAGGCTGTCTTTTGATGAGAAAACAAAAGGTCAATATTTTTTTTTACAATACATTCATGTTCAATATGAGAACTTGAGCCTTATGTATTAGATTATGTAAACTCTATGGGTCAAAAAGCCTGCTATTACTGATAAGGATTATGTTCTTTTTTCAAATTTAAAATCAGATTTACTACTGCTTTAAAGGAGAGCCACAGTGTGAATTTAGTTGGTCACTGGAAGCAAAAAAACAAATGATGAAAAACTGGACTAATGAAATAATGTATGTTAATTTTTAAATTTAGTTCTCTTTTATTTTAATGATTAGACCATAATAACTGACAAGCACACTCTGGACTGGCAAGTTACCTAAAAATATTATTTAACAGTCTGTTGATTTTATAAAAATAATGGTAACATACCCCTCACAGTCATGACTGCTACTATTTTAACACTTAATAAAACTTTTAAGTTTTATTTCTTCATTCCTTATTTCTTAAATATCACACTTACTCAAAAATTACTTGTTCCTTTTCTCAAATTATTGCGAGATTAACACAGCATTTCATCATCACAACTAATATATTATGAAAATAATTTGCAAATACATTAAGAATAAATGAGTACACACTGCATTCTTGCAGGTCAATAGAATTGTTAAATACAAGTTTCAAACATTTCAGTAAATTGTGCACAATAATTCTTAACTTGTATACTAGTCACCTCTATGCCTGCAACATTTATTTGTGATTGACAATAAGTCACTTTAAAAATAATATTTATCAAAAAGAAACCAGTAAACAGTCACAATTGTGTGTTAAAAAATTATTAGTATAATAACTCCAGTAAACAGGAATTACAGGATTTCTTTAGCAACAAGTAAAGGGCATAAATGTTTGCCTCCCCTGCTAGTACAGCGGTACGTTTTTGGATTTACAATGCTAAAAATCAGGGATTTGATTCTCCTTAGTGGGCTCAGCAGATAGCCTGATGTGGGTTTGCTCTAACAAAACACACTTGAACTTGATTTTCCCCCAGTGGCTTAGTGGTATGTCTGCAGTCTTACAACGCTAAAATCTAGGTTTCAATATACATGGTGGGCAGAGCACAGACAGCCCACTGTATAGCTTTGTGCTCAATTCAAAACATAAATGTTTAAAAATCGCATATTTAATTTTTAAGGCCAAAGTCAAGACCTAGACTACAATCAGATTACTATTACACTAGTATCACTAATAACAGTTAGTACTATTAGTATTACTGCTACATAGCAATTTAAAACTGTTTTCAGTGACTTTTTCAATATAAAAATTGAGATTTCATCATTAATAACCTTACAGGTTATTGACTTTATTTACCTTGCATTACTTAGTGATATTAAAATTATACTGGTACATATTTACGTTCAACTAGCGTAAGTCTACAATTAGTTATTTTTATTGGTTAGCTGGGTAATTACCACTATTACTATTACTAGAATACAAAACACAATTTAATTCATTTTGTCACAAAAATGTGTATCATTAACAAACAACAAAACACTCACATTTCGCTATAAATTACAAACTTTGAGAAGTTTAAACATAAAAATGTTTTTTCAGAGCATTATTGCATACATACTGCTAATCTAAAACAACATTAAAACTTTTTATTGTTGTGATCAACAATATAATTATTATTAAACGAACTATAAACTTCTAACTGAATGGGCTCAACGGTTATACTTCAGCGACACCATCTGGTACAACGTTAAAAGTTTAGTTTTTAACTAAAATTTATTCCTTTCGTCCCTTCGTTTCTGTCACATAGTTGTGTCCGATGAGTTTAATTTACAAAAGAAAAACGCATCAAATATTTTGTAAAATTTCAAAAGAAATCACATAAACCCTATTAATCGTAAGATTGAAATAAAATAATATTAATTATTAATACATTCTAATAAAAGTTGTCAAAAACATTTAACATTTTATAAACAATGTTTGAACGTTTCGTAAAAGAATTATTACATCTTCAGCAAAACCTGAAACTGTGTTACAAAGATATTTATTAACTGCTAATATAGTATTATTTATCACCAGTTTACTTAGGTATGAAGGAAAGTAGCAAACAGAAGTATAAAACAATAACAACTGTCCTTGATAAATAAGTAAACTAGTGACTTATGACACTATAGTTGAATTTAATAAATGTCTTCGTAACACTATTTTCAAATTTTACTGAGAATGAAATGAGTGCATTCCGAAACTCATCTGGCCTGGCATGGCCGAGCGCGTAAGGCGTGCACTCGTAATCCGAGGGTCGCGGGTTCGCGCCCGCGTCGCGCTAAATATGCTCGCCCTCCCAGCCGTGGGGGTGTATAATGTGACGGTCAATCCCACTATTCGTTTGTATAAGAGTAGCCCAAGAGTTGGCGGTGGGTGGTGATGACTAGCTGCCTTCCCTCTAGTCTTACACTGCAAAATTAGGGACGGCTAGCACAGATAGCCCTCGAGTAGCTTTGTGCGAAATTCCAAAACAAACAAACAAACCAAAAACAAACAAACAAACTGAAACTCATAAATCAAAAGTAAGCTACTAAAGCAGAGCAGTTCTGAAAGTAAATATATTTAAATTGCGTTTGCCTGTCTTTTCTTGCAAATTTCTCAGTCAAGCGGTACAAATTTCATAGTGTTAGAAAGGTCTTTGTTTATAAAATCCAGAATCTATATTGTCTTTCCCATTCAGAATCACTGTACCTATTTTTAATTGGCCAACATTTTTAATATTTGTTTTTTAATTTCGCGCAAAGCTACTCAAAGACTATCTGCGCTAGCCATTTTTCATGTAGCAGTGTAAGACTAGAGGGAAAGCAACTGGTCTTTACGACCGACCGCCAAATCTTGAGCTACTCTTTTACCAACGAATAGTGGGATTGGCCATAATATAATAACGCCCCCACGGCTGAAAGGGCGAGCATGTTTGATGCGACCGAAATGCGAACCCGCGACCCACGGATTACGAGTTAAACGCCTTAACTCACCTAGCCATGCCGGGCCGTACTTTTTAATTTAAGGAATATGCTATTCAATGGCAAACAACAGAAAAAAATGACTATTAATTATACACTGCTGGCCAAAATCTTAAGGCCAATGAACAAAAAGAAAAAATACGTATATTGCATTGTTAGACTCAACCATTTATTTGATTAGAGCTTCAAAAGATGAAAATAAGAAAAGGAAAAATGAAAAACTTTTTTAGCATTTAACAGAGAAAATGTGAACACAATGAAATCAGCCTAAATACTAGTTGGTCAAAAGTTTAAGAACATACCAAACAGAAGTCCTAAATAGGGTAGGAAATGCCCAACAAGAGGTTTCAGTAATGGGTTGCACAGCCGTCATTGCGAATAACTGCAAACATTCGCTTTGGCATGGTCGATATAAGCGTTTGCAGAAGGCTGGCTGGAATCTTATTCCAAGTGATGATGATGGCTTCACGAAGATAATGACTGTTTGGAATTGATGTCCATTTATATAGACTTTCCTTGCCATTCTTCTCCAAACAGCTACAATAGCGTTCAGTTCGGGCGAACACGCTGGATGGTTCAAAGGAATCACGTTATTCGGCATAAAAAGTCCTTTGTCCTGCGGGCATTTTGGATTGTAGTGTTGTCCTGCTGAAAGAACCAGTCATTTCCACATAAGCGAGGGCCTTCAGTCAATAAGGTTGCTCTCTCCAACATACCAATGTAGCCAGCTGTTGTTTGACGCCCCTGCATAACTTGAAGCTCCATTGTTCCATGGAGAGAAAAAGGACCCCAGATCGTGATGAAACCTCCTCAACTGTGTCATATAGAAAATGTCTGAGGTGGGATATCCTTGTCGAGCCAGTAACGTTAGAAGCCATATGGATCGTCCAGGTTAAATTTTTCTTATCAAAGAACAAAACCTTCGTCCACTTTTCTATGTCCTATGTTTGGTGCTTCTCAGAAAAGTTTAACCAAGCTGTTTCGTGGTGTGGAAGGAGGCCTGGCCTTTGAAGACGTTTACGGTTTTTAAAGCCTTTCTCTCGTAGATGTCGTCATATTGTTCTTGAGCTGCCTTCTGCGTCCGTAAGGGTCTTAATCAGGTTCGACGATTGGCTGGTGTCTTGCCGGACAACCCATCGAATCCTCCTGCTCTACGCCGGCGACATTTTCTTGAGCCGACCACTTAAAATTCTCATTCCGTGTCCCTCAACGTCTTTTAGTAAATTTGCAACAGCAGTTTTACGACGCCTAATCTCACCAGCGATGGCACGTTGAGAGATACATTGCTTTTGCAGCTCGACAATTCTGTCACGTTCAAACTCTGTCTACTGTTTAGCCTTTGCCATTTTTTTACCCAATGTAACACAGGAGATGTTGACAATGCTAATGTTTGAACACAGCTGACTAAATTTCGTTACGTGTTTACCGATTAATGCTTCAGTATGGTCTTAAACTTTTGAACAGCTGGTATTTAGGCTAATTTCATCGTGTTCACATTTTCCATATTAAATGCTAAAAGTTTTTTATTTTTATTTTTCCTTTTCTTATTTTCATCTTTCGAAGCTCTACGCAAATAAGTGGTTGAGTCTAAAAACACAAAAAGCATATTTTTCTTTATGTTCATTGGCCTTTCTCCGTTAGCCGTTCCAAATTTAGCAGTGTAAGACTAGAGGCTAGGCGGCTAATCAACATTACCCTCTGTCAACCCTTGAACTACTTTTTCACCAACGAGTGATAGGATTGACCGTTACAGTATAATGCTTCCACAACTGAAAGGCAGCATGTTTGGTGTGACGGGGATTCAAACTTCTATCAGTAAATAATATCAAATTGTCGTTTTTATTTATTGTACATTCAATATTTTTACTGTCTGTTGTGTTTTATATCTTAGTGAAAATGATGAAACTGTAAAGTGAAACATTAAGTGTCAAATAAGAAAAAAAGGATTTGGTGTTAAAAGGTCATTTATTTCTAGTGTGAAAACACCTTTGATGCACAACAAAAATTAAAGTCATCGTTCATACCACGTTGAAAGCGCTGGTTCTCGTCTGATCACCGAAGCTAAATAACGGCGGGCCTCATTAGTACTTAAAAGGGTGACCACCTGGGAATACAGGGTGATGGTGACATTTTTATGGGCCCGGCATAGCCAAGCGCGTTAAGGCGTGCGCTGCGTAATCTGAGGGTCGCGCCAAACATGCTCGCCCTTTCAGCCGTGGGGGCGTTATAATGTTCGGTCAATCTCACTATTCGTTGGTAAAAGAGTAGCCCAAGAGTTGGCGGTAGGTGGTGATGACTAGCTGCCTCCCCTCTAGTCTTACACTGCTAAATTAGGGACGGCTAGCACAGATAGCCCTCGAGTAGCTATGTGCAAAATTCCAAAACAAAACAAACAAAAATTAAATAATGAGTAACTAATGTCGTTAAGCCACTTATTGATTCTTATGAAGAATGTTTAATAATAGTTTTGATTCTGTGAGTCATGATGTGTATGTTTTCTGACATTACCATGAAAAGATTCACGATGGTTGAAAAGCAGGTAAAATAATAGTCGGAAATTGACTTTTAAAAATTGTGTTGGTGACATGGCAGTTTGGCACGTCAATTCACCCTTTGAAACACTATAGCGTACTGAATAATGCACTTAAATTTATTGTGTTTACAAATTTACCTGTTTAAATCTGTTCTTACGTTTATACAATTGAAATCAACCCAGCACTATGCTTCAGAATTCATATATAATTTTTTTATTTAATTAAGATCTTAAAATTAATTAATTCTTAAAGTATAAATTTCTAACTGTAAATGCTATGTCCGATAGTTGTAATTTTATTTTATTATTTTTAAGGTGTTCATGAAATTTTACTAGTCTTTTTAATCGTGAGTAAATCAATAATAATTTCTTACTGATCTAATATTAGTATGATATGAAAATATCTTTTTTAAAGTAAATTAATTTGTTTTTGGAAAATAACATAAATGAATAAAACTGGATGAAAATATAAATACAAAAAGGTGCTCAGAATCTCAAATAAAGACAAGACGAGATAATAAAGTTGAAAACTTTGATAAAATTTGCACTTTTAAAAGTCGCCAAATAAAATAATAGTGTTAGGTGCAGATGCTTCCAATATCGGCTATACAGATCGAAGAAGATCTGGTATTATTGTTTCACATTCATCATACCCATCAGATTAACCACAGGCCATGAAACCTTTTCATACAAACATTCTTAAAACTTGACCATCAAATACTTCAGAAGAAAGTGTTGGTGGTAGTAGTAGTAGTAGTAAATTGATTCAAAATACTAATGTACCAATAAAAATTACACAAGAATCACTTGAAAAGTTTCCTGTCGAATATTCCAGAAATAAGTGTGGCTTCGCATTCACCAAGGAATTTCTTTGAAAAGCCGAAAATTATTTTTAAAAAATACTGAATTTTCATCCAAGTCACACAAATAGAGATATACCTTACAATAGTAGAGTGGTTTACAATCGCAAAGATATTCATAGTAATGAATATTATGTCAAGTACTCCTGATGACCAATAACAACGAGTTAAAGTTTGTCTTGATAATATTGTTATGTTTGCATCTGAAAGAAACTGTGGTAATCAACTGACAATAGGAAGCTCGGATTGGACACACATCATTATAGGAATATCTGAAAATAAGACTCAACTCAAGCGTATTTCATGGACAACCAAGAAAGAACTGTTGAGCAAATATTGTGGCTTAACCAACTGTTAGTCAAACAAAATCAAGTTCTTCAAAGACAAACAGTCTTTTATTGTATTATCGACATTATTTTCTTCATTTCAAATTTTGTCTTTTCGAAGCAAATATTCAAAAGCAGAAGCAAATGTGTTTGATGAAGACCATTTTAAAAATCATGGAAATTTTTTAGAGTTTTTATATTGATGTCAGAATATAATCCATCTCTGAAAAATCACATGAAAGATATCACACAGAAGGCAAAGAAGCGGGAACCATCCAATATTATTAGAGAAAAAGTGGTTACATTCGTAAGCAAATCAGCTGTCACAATGTTTTTTATAATCTGATTGAAAATATGATCAAAGATATCGTGGCGATGGAATCTGAGAAAACTGGAATTTATTCAGTACAACTAAACTGTACACAAGATATCCTGCTCATGACAAATGTCACTTTGTTCTAAAATATGTTGTAGATGCTCAGGCCAAGGAAAGTCGTCTGCCCCTTTTTGTCGTAACAGTCTTTGATGGAAAAGGCTTTAGAACTTGATCTAAAAAAGTGCATTGGAGACTTATTTGGTGGGACTGCTAATAATAGCAGTGCATAAAATGGCTTACAAGCGAGCACTAGTGTAAGAAGTATGTCCAAGTCACGTCCACGTTTCATACTTGGTAATTGGTGATGCAAGTAATGCTTGTATTGCGCCAGTTATCATTTTTGGAACACTTAATGAACTGTCTAAATTTTTAAAAGAATAATACAAAAACATGCATGTATGATTGGAAGAAATGAAATATGAGTTTGGACAAGAAAAGTTTCGAAAGCTTGAAATTGTTAGGCAAACGAAATGGTACAGTAAAGCCGAAGCATTTAGAAAAAGTTCAGACGGTTATGGCAATTATTTGAATGAGATGCTTTCTGATCTGCTCATAGTCTCGAAACAAGTCAGTGTATCCAGTGATTTTGATCATTTATTGCGATATGATGCCAAAAATCTATATGAAAATAAGACCAAATTTGAAATAGTTTTGATGGTTTTCGTTTGTATTATAATGTTTGACATTGCAACCCCAGTTTCTATTTACAGTCACCTGACTTTCTTCAAACATGGCATGCGATAGATGATGCTACTTTAAATTTGAAAAATATTTCTAGAGATTTTGATAATTCGTTTGAAAATTCGTCTACATTCGTTGACTCAATCAATGAAAAAGTTCTAGAAGAATAACTTCTAATATAACAGGCTTTTACCAAAGTGAAAACATCTGTTTTTGTCCAAGACACCAAAACAAACTTTGAAAATCTCCTGGCACAATGTAGTTTTTGATGCAGTTCTGAATCGTTTGAAGAATACATTTACTTTTTACAAAAATCTATAAAGAAATGCTCCCGATCCCAATCGCTTTAAAGAAACGATTGTTAAGGCACAAAAACTTGATACGTGAAGTAATTCCAGAAATCGATTCTTTATCACTGCATGAAGAGTTGGCGTCATTTGCTATAAGCACGTGAAAAGAGGCTTGCATGAAAGTGATGTTACAGAAAATTAAGTGCTGGATGAAATTTTAACGACATCCGCTCATGAAGGGAGATTTATGTGGAAACTTTTTCTTGTGCATTTAAAATTTTATGCAGTTGTATATTGTGTTCTTCTGCCCATGTTAACTTGTATGAAGCATACAAGTATATTATAACACTAAGTGTCATTTAACGTTTATGTGAGAAATGCTTTAATAAGGTAAAAATTTTAAAAAAAATTGCTTAAGTGTATTAACAACACAGCAAAACTTGGTGGTGGCATTGATGCTCATTGCGATAAAAATCACATTGCTATCAACTTCAGAACAAGAAAAATTGTATAATTGATGAATGTGCGTCTACAACAAAGGAATTAGGCTCTTTGCTGGTTGTATAGTTATTTTGTTTGTTTTAACATCTAACAGTTATTTTTACTTACTTTAATGATGAACATTTCTTTGTTTGTTTTTTTTATTTTGTTTTTTTTAGAGGGAAGTATTGTTTAAAGTGACCGACCCCTAAAATTTTTCATTACGTCTCTGGCCTCTGGTGCACATGATTTTAAAATTAAAAAAAAATTAACACTGTTTGTTTTGGAATTTCGCACAAAGCTACACGAGGGATATCTGCGCTAGCTATCATTAATTTCGCAGTGCAAAACAAGAAGGAAGAAAGTTAGTCATCACCACCCACTGCCAACTCGTGGGCTTCTATTTTACCAACGAATAGTGGGATTGATCATTACATAATAACGTCCCACGTTTGAAAGGGCGAGTATGTATGGTATGACGGGGTTTGAAGACGCGATCCTCAGATTACGAGTTGAAGTTGGTATACCTCAGAAGCTATGAAAATGATTAACGCCTATTAATCAGGAAACTAAAGATATTTGACTAGAAACGTTTACAGATTACGAACACTGCAAACCATTTAACTTCATCGGATTGCCATCGTACGTTAATATTTTTACGAAGACATTATATAATTTCAGCTGTGAAAAACTCGCATGTGATCACTGAAGAGCCAATCAGAACCCGTCAAGTGAACTGTGCTTATATCAGCTTGGAATAAATTTACTCGTCGTGAACCTTCGATATGAAATCAATGAAGTTCCCAATGAAATGGAATAATTCAGCCCTGGATTAACCATTAAGCAAAATAACCACGTGCTTAGGATACCAAGGGGAGTGGTCCCCCCAGTGTTTTTCCGCCAGCTATCATGCCTTTAACCCTTTTACTGCCACACTCAACTTCCATCGATGTTTTTGTAATTGTCCTTATCTGCTGTGTTCTACTTTAGTCTGCGTTGTTAATAAAAACATAAAAAACTTTTCTTTGGCTCGGTGAGTGACTAAGGTTTCGAGAAACTACTAAACTATGTATCTGAAGTAAGAAGTCGTTGATTTGCGAAAGATTACAGTAAAGAACAGTACAAAATGTTTATAAAACTTCAGGTTAAAGATGATCGTATGTTATATCTGACCTTGAAGATGAAATATTTTTCTCAATCATTCCTTCTGTTGCGGCTATTTATAAGAAATTATAGGCAGTGGAACTGCTTTGTTTTACCTTTTACTGCGTTATTCTGTCATAGCTACAAAAAATAATCAAGAATACTACAGAAACAAAAGTCAATCGAAATGGTGACAAGTGTGTACAGAGACGTGATCAGTTTCATGTTTTTTCGGCTTCTCTATCCGTACGTTATATTTGGGTTTTTGTTTCGTTTGTATCAGTTTTATTTGTGTTACTATTGCATTATTCATATGTGTTGTGTAATATTTTTTTATAAGTGTTTCTCACTGAAGCGTTTCTGAGCCGTAATTTTTTCGGCTTCAAACAACTTGCTGTAAAAAATGTCCTTTTTGTGAGAGTACATGCTTCGAGATTTAACATACCAAAAAAAGAAAAAAGAAAGGAATGCCACAAGAGCAATGCCAATGTTCATAGATGACATATAACCTATAAGACTATTTATTTGTGCATGTATGTATTCCCTAGTGATTATGTAATAGTATAAACAGATCTGAAGCTCAGATTTATTTAGAAGATAAATACAAGAGTGCCCAGTCTTGAAGATGATTTGAAACCGGGCAACCTTGTTTTTACATCCATTCATAAATAGCCAACAAAATCTTGTCAAATACGCCAATTTTATACCCAAAAATGAAGATCGCAATTACATCCTCCTTACTTTTTCCTATCCTGACGTCATAATGCCCCGACCCAACCCGGCTACCTGGTGATATTGTTATGAGACGAACGAACAACCTGAAACTGAAACACAGAGACAACGACGACAAACTTTTAGATGTAATTTAACTATTTGGCGACTATAACTTCAGATCAGTATGTGTTCTATCACACTTCAGAAAAGCTGGGAAAACAACTGACTGATAGGAACAGTCTGAAGGCGATAATTCGACTTTTCATGTCAAATTTCATAAGATTTCGACATGTACTACAACATGATTCTTAACGTTATTATTTAAATAAAATTCTTCTCGTAGTAGTACAGTGCTGTGGCACCGTAGTCATATAAGGATACTGTAATGAACCGACAAATCAACAAAATCAATTTAGGATTTTCTGAAAAAAAATGCATAAATTGAAAAAGTTCATGCAAGCAAGGCTAGTACTGAGTAGCTAGGCTTAATGTTTATGCCTCAGTTGTGGTGTAATTAGCATTAGGACTAACTTTAGTCTTGTTATCTGAAAACTGAGTGACAATAACCTCAAGCCTAAATACTTTAACTTGTTTAGTGGAAATACATTGGAAACGCTACTATAGTCCGGATAAATGAAGTGGACTATTCAAAATTTAAGGCCGTCGTTTTAAATTTGCCGTCGCATCCAGGCATACAAATAAAGTTTCAGATATATGCCTATTTTATTGATGTATGGTATGTTGGCTCATCTAAAGTTCCCAAGTCAAAACTGAGCTCAAGGTTGAAGTTACAACTCATTCTACAGATATTTGATTAAGATTAAGGTACTCTAGCCTAGGCCTAACCCAGTATTTAGTAGTTCAACGTGCAATACAGGTTAGAATTGATTATACAGCGTGGACCATAAGTCCCTACCCATCCACAGGTTATTATAAACAACGTTATAATATTAATGATGAGTTGAAGGAAGCTGTTAGCGCGGCATTTGGAATAATAACCTCTGCAATGTTGAGGAAAATGTCTCACCGAACATGGCGTCGCATAATATTATGCAGCAAGAATGAGGGGCAGCACACAGATACACAAGATATATAGATGGGTAGGGACTTACGGGCCACCAAGTATTTTACCTATGTGTACCAGTACAGAATGGTCACTGCGTATATAGGCGACTATAGTATGGGTTGTTGATCACAAATTGTTTTTGAACACTTTTTGGCTCATAATGGATTTGCATATGACCATTGACATTCTTTCTTACATACAGCTACCATAGCAACAACCTTCATAAAACTTTTGCAATGAGTGAAAACTAATTATCCTAAAATGGATTGAAGCCAGTCTAAAATAATTTTCAACGAATCAGAATGCAGCAATTCAATAAAGGTATTTATGAATTCATGTTTATGTGCTTATGGACCAAGATCCTAGGATAACTTTCTGATAATCTTTGTCCAGATGTAGACCTAGAGTTTAGTATGTTTGACTGTCTTACCACGGTTTTTTTTATGAAGTTCAGTGTTTTTCTAATCACTATAACTATGTATATATGATCCATATTCTTTTGTGTGTTTTTTAAATTTTGTTTCTGTATTTTTCAAATTACAAGATGAAACATGTTTAATTAAGAGGAACACAATGGGTAAAACTAGCAAAAAAGAACCAACAAAAGACTTTGGATTCAGTGACCAAGACTGGAAAGCTAATACTTTCACTCGAGACCAATCACTGCCATTAGAAGTCACTTGTACTGCATCTGACTCTGATAAGATTGAAGTTGAACCAAGCTTCACACCTACAAGTACTGCTTTGTCCACTTCAAGGTCAGAACATCATGATGACGTTGAGGTGTCAGAGGTTGGCTCAACTGGTGCAAGTGTCACAGCTGATCTCACTTTGCCTGTAAATTCTCTTCATATCTATGGTGTCAACGTTAATGAAAGTTACTGTACAAGATAGTCTGAAGTTGAAATAATTGCTGAAAATGAAAATCTATTGGACTATAGTAAAGTGAATCAGTCTACAAAAGATAAAGAAACTAAAGCTAAAGGTCCAGGGTTGTGGCTCAATTTCGTTGTTGATGATGTGGCTTATTGGATTGCTTGTGAACCCACTGACTGTCAACACCACAATGGGTCATTTGGCAAATCTTGTTGGACTTTCAATAGTGGCAAATCAATGAGATACTGTTTGCAAAAACTTTTCTTTGGCTCGGTGAGTGACTAAGGTTTCGAGAAACTACTAAACTATGTATCTGAAGTAAGAAGTCACTGATTTGCGACAGATTACAATAAAGTACAGTACAAAATGTTTATAAAAGAGAGTCAATTTCTGCTTTGTTTGAGAACTTTTTGCCCCTACATGTTCCTCACATTTTGCTGAAAGAGAAGGGTTCAGTGACTGGCAAAATACTATTGTAATTGAAGATCATGAGAGAAGCGCTACTCACCAAGACTCTATTGCTAACATACTTAACTTGCAGACAAGATTTAGGCTTGCAGCAAGAATTGGAAAAACAAATTAAAGATGAGTGCAATAACTGGGAACATGTCTTAGAGCATGTAATAGCTGTTATTTTTAAGTTAACTAAATGTGGCATGGCTTTTCGAGAAACAGGCGAAAAATTTGGTTCACTACATAATGGGAATTTTTTAGGGTGCTTGAGCTCATAAGTCAGTTTCATCCATTTTTAGCAGGGCACATTTTGAAATATGGAATTTCTTGAAAAGGATATACTTCTTACTTGTCCAAAACCACCTGAGAAGAACTCATTTATCCAATGACTTAGAATGTCCACACGTTCACAGTTGATGAAGTAAATTCTTATGGTTATTTTAGCTTGTCAGTTCACTCAATGCCAAAATTATCACATATACATCAATGAAGTGTTGTATTTCAACACTTAAAAGATGGGCAGCCTATTAAATGCTTTTTAACCTTTCTGGAACTGAGTGAGGAGATGGCAAACCAGGTATTGCAGTACTTATGTGAAATTTGCAAACTTAATTTTTCCAAATGTATACATCAGTCTTACATCAATGCTGCTAACATGTGAACGTTATAAGGGGAATGTAGCAAAATATTTTAGAAGAAAATAAGTTTGCCATATATGTGCCCTGTGCAAGCACATTCACTAAATCTTGTAGACCGAAGGACTGAGGACTGCTGAAAAGTAGCAGTTAATTCCTTCTCTACAGTGCATTTGCCCAATACATTTTTTTCAGTCTCAATTAGCCAATGGAAAATTCTTAAAGTTTGTCTTGGAAATGAAAGTGTGTTAAAATCCTTCTCTGATACCATATGGGATGCTATGGCAACAACAGCAATTTTGAAGTCTTTCTTTAACGTTCTGCAAGCTTTAAATTGCCTAGTTGAAGATCAGTCACAAGAGGGAGACATTAGAAGAGAAGCAGACAATATTGCAAATAAGATGTAAAGAAATATAATTTGTTTTTATGTTGATCATGTGAAATGATATTTTGCAAAAGTTTCATAAAGCAAGTCAAGTTCTGCAAAATGAGAGTGTGAACTTAAAGACGTGCAGGTCTTTACCCGAAAAGACACTGGTCATTAGCTGACCAACTGCACACTTTAAGGGATGACTTTGAAAGATTTGAAGCAGTTTCAATCGAAATACAACCAGATGATGATTACAATGCAGTTCTAACTTGCAAACGTATCAAAAAGAAGGTACTCAGTGAAGAAGATAAACAAGAAGTAGATCTGAATGCCAGAGATGAATTTCACAATGCCACATTCTATACAATTACTGACAAACTAAAAACCCAGATGAGAAGGAGAGGTGTACAAAGAAACAGATTTTCTTTTCTAGGTTGTGTACCAAATGATGTTACTTCATCTGCTGAAACTGAAAGGTACTCTCAGTGTTCCCAAAATCTAATTGATGTTTACCCACAGGACTTGGACACTAATCTCTCTGCTGAGCTTTAGCAGTTTCACTCATACGTGCATCACAAGTTCAGTGTAACAAAAACTGTAAAAACCAGGTTTAGTCTTGTTGCACTACATAAAATAATTTCAAAAGACAAAATCGAGTGTGAGTTTCCAAATGTAGACATTGCACTGTGTATATTTTTACATTAACGATCACAAATTGCAGAACCGAGTGTTCATTTTCTGAACGAAAGCATATTAAAAATCTCAACAGAACAACTATGCAACAAGACATGCTGGATGCCTTGTCTCTGCTAAGTATAGAAGCAGATTTGTTACTCCAAATTAGTTTTGAGGACTTAATCAAAGACTTTGGAATTAAAAAATCTAGAAGAAAACTTTTTAAAATAAATGTTAAGGTGTTAGTAAATAATTTGCTTACAGGGTTTTAAGTTCAAAGTGAGAAATTGTTAACATCAAAGTGATATTTTTTTTAATGAAATGGTTTTGAGTAAATTTTTCATTTTTGTCAACATTCAAGTGAGAAATGTTAACTCAGAGTGAAAATAAATATACAGTAAAAATAATTATTATTAATCAAAGAAGAGATTTCCTCATCATTTCTTAATAAAAGGCCTCAGTCATTGCTTGATTTTGATCCATGCCCAATCTGTTAAATTAGTAAAATAAAAAAGTTTTTATTTCATACAGTTATGAGGTCTGACCTGAAAAAAAATTGAGGAAGGGTTATAAATTTTCAAACTTTTATTTCACTTTCAGCACTAATATCTCTATCAGTTAAGGAGAGGAGAGGCCAAGAGGAGCAGAGCACTATTGTTGGGCTATGCTTAGGGCATCAGCTGCCCTTAAACCAGCCCTGTTGACAATTCAATATCCTGTGTAAATTTTTAAAAATATAAATCAGTATTTGTGATAACTATTTATAATAATCATTATTATAAATCTATTATAAAATATATTTGGGTTAGAGAAAAAAATTGTTTATCAATCTAGTTGACAAACATCATAAATTTGGTACTTTTTTACATTTAAGTAACTTCCATATTCATATAGCAATTTAACCTGGTTTTAAGCTGTTAGAAATTGTATTGCATAACATACTAAATCGGAGTCTCATCCGAGATAAATTATAATAATTAACATAATAAATTGAGGGCTCATGTCCAAAAACTGAATTGTAGAAAAATTCAATTTAAATAAATATTCACATTTTAATCAATTTGTATTTATAAGTACCAACAAAATTTAATCATGTTTAAATTTAAAGGTTTTTCTTCGAACAACTAGAGAAATAAGAAAACTTAATTCCTTGTATTTGCCAAAATTTTATAGTAAGAAGTTAAAAAATTAATGAGAAAAATAAACTAAAAAGACATGTTATTGAAATAATTGCCAATAATGACTTATTGCAGAGATGTCAACCATTATGATTGGAGTGTAATCATTACAATTTTGGTGTATACATTACAAATATATGCTCATACAGACAAATATTATGACTTGTTGCAACTCCCAAATTATTATATATTATATAGGCTTATACAATAAAGTGATAAATTGTTTCCCCCATGGCTTGAAAGGGGTGAAAAAAATTCTAGTGAAATACAAACAAGTTTTGATAATAAATAAAAGACATAGTTCAAATGGCTACTTGTGATAATCATGTTTGTGCTTGAAAAAATAAAAAAAATATTTGTATCTTCAACGTCTACCAACAGTTTGAGTGCAGTGCTTCTCCATTCTGGGTACGTGTGAAAATTCATAATTATGTCATCAGTGCTTGTCAGCCAATCAGCACTTGCGTAGATGGGTATTTCTCATTTTCTAAGCAGCATAAAAACACCAATGCGATTGTTCACAAGATGGAAAAAAAAAAAAGAAAGAGGCATCGTTCACCAGATTGTCTTGTTTTTGGCAAATCTAAAAGGACTAAAACTGTGAATCAAAAATTTAGGAAAGAGTACAGTGCAAAATATCCGGTCATTGCATCAAAAGTCAGTGACAGTCATGAGTTTTGTACAGTTTGTCATATCAATTTTTCTGTGGCACATGGCAGGATAAACAATTGTTCCAGACATACAAAACTGGCATCTCACCAACAAAAGGCTGAAGCAAAGACAAAAATGATGCAGATGGAAACATTTATGAGTAAGAATTCAGAATATGAAACCATAAATGCAGAAGTGATGTTCATGCAATTTGTCCTTGCTCCAGAATTTAACCCTAGCTGTAGCCAATCATGCAGGACATCTATTCAGAAAAATGTTTCCAGACTCTGACATAGCAAAAAATTATGGCTGTGCTATAACCAAAACTACAGCCATTATACAAATGTTGGGTTGTGAAGATGACAAAATGATTTCAAACATACTTACTAACAGTGTTTACAGTTTAACCACAGATAGATCCACAAACATGGATGACTCAAAACTGTGTCTAGTGGTTGTACAATATCTTGATCCTTTGTTTGGAAAAACTGTTTGTTCTCTTTTGACAATGGTGGAATGGAAAGAAGCTTAATGGGAGAGAATATTTTCAAGCTTTTGGACCATCAACTGACAAAAAAGAAAATTCCATGGGAAAACTGCCTTAGTTTTTCTTCAGACAATGCCTCAGTTATATATGGTATACTTAAAGGTGTGATGAGACACATCTCAAGATGACAGCCTAGCATTTACTTCATGGGCTGTGCCTGTCACATCATGAATATTGTTGCTCAGAAAGCTTTATTAGAACTGCCCTGCCCAGTTTCTGATATATTAATAGATATCTGCTATTTTTTGAACAAAAGTACCAGCAGAAAACAACATTTCAAAGAGTTTCAAGGATTGTATGACAAAGAAACAAGAAAAAATACTTGTTAACACAAGACGGTTTATAACTTGGGGTGTGTCTCAACAGAACATTGGACACTTGGAAGCCATTGAAAAAGTATTTTCACTGTGAAAATGAAAAACTAGATTAAAAAAAATCTAAACGAGCAGTTCAGTCAGGCAGCAAGACTTTAACAATCAGGATATCCTCTCAGCCACACAGGGGCACAAGACAACAGTCTCCAAAACAAGACAAAGAAACATTTGATATAACTCAATATATGTTTAGGCAGCCTGGCCTTGTACTAAAGAAGAGACAATCAATAAAAAAAAGAAAATGAAAGCTAGCAAGGAAGTAACCAAGAGAAGTTATGTGCAGAGCAAGTTAGATAAGTTAACAGTTTTCTTGGACAACAAAATGAACTTATTTTGTCTTTCTTTTCAGTCTGCAATTCCTCTATTTGAGCAAGCAAATTTGATATTGCAAAGAGAAGAACCTTGCATACACATTATGCATAGAACCCTGATAACATGAGTTAAAAATACACTTGTCAGATACATCAAGCTAGAATATCTTGAAGGCAACATTACTGAACTTGACTACAACAATGAATCTTTACAAAAATCTGATGAGGCAGTTTCTGTTGGAAATGCTGCCAAGGAATACATTGTTAAATATGAAAAGGACCTGGACCTGATCAGCTTCTACACCAGTGTCAAGAAATACTATATTGCAGCTACAAATTACATGATGAATTTCTGATTCACATAGAGATTGCTGATTCAAAACTGGAAGTCAGCAAAGGTCTCTCTTCTCTATGCTTCTTCATAGACAGGTATCCTGTTCTTGTCAATATACATGAGCATGACACTATTAACAAGTTGGAAGGGCAATATTTGAACTATCAAATTGATACTTTCTCAGAAACTGTCCTTCAGTTGAATGTTGACAAGTTTTGGGTTCACTGTCTACAGTTAAAGATGAAAATGGCAACCAGAAGTGTGAAATTCTGTCTAGGATTATGCTTGAAATTCTTATAATCTTCTATTCTAATGCTGACAGTGAAAGGATATTTAGTTCAGTGACAAACAACAAAAGCAAGTTCAGACCAAACTTGAGCACTTCAGTTTTGAGCAGTATTATAACACACAAGATGTGTATGCAGTCAAATGGACAATGTTGTTATAACTCCCAATCATCCAGAGACATTCTCATGAAAACAAAGGCTGCAACAACTGCAAAACTATTACAGTAAGTGTCATAAACATGATATAAACTAGTCCTTACACAAAGGCTTTTTCTCCTTACTGTTTGTGCATGTTCAATGTTGTTTTACCAGTAGGTTTGTTACTCTGTTAAAAGACATAATTTCAAAATATTTTTTTAATATTTATTTATTAAATACACAAAACAATAAATGATCAATCTATAGCAGTAATAAATAATAATAGTTATGATAATAATATAACAAAAAACAGCTTGGAGACATTGGTCAGGCCTAGTAGCCACATATGACAAAGGGCTCTGTCTACAATCATTACACTCAGTCATTTGAAATCATTGGCATCTCTGCCATCACCACAAAATTTCAACCAGCCTGAAAACATAACTAACATCCAAATACCTAATAAGGTTATTGGATTGTTCCAAACTTTGAACACAACCATATCATCTACATTTTTCTGCATATCTGTTACTTTAGACAACTCTCTCTCTCACACAGAACATTACAATTAATTTTATTTTGCATTTTTTAATGGTTCAATCTATCTGAATGCATAGAGAGAGTTGGGGTACAGAAAATAACAAATAAAATAAAATATTAATTAAACAAGCATTTAATAATTATGAAGTTTCACAAAATTTCACAAAAAACTAACAATTTTCATAATAAAAAAAGTATTTCTAATCTTAAATTGAAAATTACATTCCATGCTGATTCCATACATTCATGTACACAATTTTGGTAAAAATACCAACTTTTTTTTGCTTGCCTAAAAAAAAAAGACTTGTGATGTCTAATATAAGGTTGCAAAAATGTATGGATATACACAAAATTTTAGAAGTTATAGTACAGAAACTGATGGTCAGTGTAATCCAACCAGGCAGTAGAAAAAGGGTTAAGACAGATAAATCTCAAATGAAGTACTTAACAGTACACTGCATTCATATCTATTACATTTCAAAGTATTTGTAAAACTTTCATTTTGATGACAGAAGACACATCACCAACATCTTTGAAGTGCTATTTTTTTATGTACAAATGTTTGTTCTGGTGCTGATGTTGTTGTACTCACAAGACTTGCACTCAATATTTCAATCTCTCAATGGAATGTTTCATCACAAACTCTTTAGCAAGAAATAAATTTCTGCAAGAGCAACAACTGAAGCCATTGTTGTCCCAACCAGTACTTGCTGTGAAAAGTAGATAAAACATAAGCATATGGAAACTTAAAATGCAAATTTTTAACCTGTTTTTTTATTAAATCAAACATACGTAAAATGTAGAAGTTTTCCAAATTATCAAAGACATCAGTCCTGCCCAAAAGAACATTCTTTCCACACTAAAATATTTACTGATGGTATGTAGTTTTTTGTAAAGAAACTTTTTAATGATACTGATACTTGCATATTCCTTTGTCATGAAGAACTATGTCTTGAGTAGCATAAATCATTCTGATACTCCTTTATATTTGCTATAGTTTATACATACACCCCTATTCTGAAGGTTGCTCTCAGAAAAACTGAGTTAAAACTGGTACACACAGCATAAGTGATTTGCTGTCAGTAATTATGACCTCTCTTCTTGTTATGATCTACTTCACTCTCATAGTTTGTACAGATTACTAAATCACGTAGTGAAAGGAGGTGAATGTTTGTGGTAAGAAATGGCTAGATTATTGATTACACTTCTGACTGTGAAGATCTATCCATCTAAAAAATCATTCAGATTGGGAATAATTGTTAATGTTGAGACAAAAAGGTTATGGATACAATGTGGTGCATTATAATAAAAAATAAAAAATTAATCATTACATTATTTTATAGGTAGTCATAATACTATCACCTCATGGTACATCAAGCAACTTAATAGCTAGATAAGTCAGAATAGTTCACAACAAGTAATTCACTGCAAACAAATAATTTTACTACCCAGATATCAACAGTAAAAACAATCATAACTCTAGTACTTCATGGCAGACAAACCAGCATATAGCTAAATACACCTAATAGTAGGAACTGTCATAACTAGTAATTTAAAGCAGCAAAATTGTATTTTAGAAAAGTTTCCCATAACTATTACCATAATATATTTTAAAATGTGATAAAGTGCCTTCTAACAGCAATGAGGTCTCACATGGGTTTTAGTTTGCAAGTTATAGTACTGTCATAGGTTTTCATACATTAAGACAATTCAATTATTAAAGTTAACAGTTGACAATCATTTATTAAAAAATAATACAAGTATAATATAATGTTTGAGAAGAAAAATGACTATAAGGAAAGAAACAATTCAGACTCAAATTTTTACCACACACTGGTCATTTTAGTTTGTCTTTTTAATTAAAATTTAATTATTCAGTACCTAGTTGCAAATGTTACTTACTAAAGGAACTACAGGCAATTCCAAGGAATACTCCACAGCCTTGTATCCAAAAACAAATGTTCCAGCTACACTAAGAATGAAGTTGAGTACACCCATCAATTGAGCTCGTACAAGTTTCGCTGGAGAAAGAGGAAGAAAAAATTGTCAAATAAAAATTGTATAATTTTTAAAACAACTGAAATTAGAAAGTAGGATTTGGTTTGTTTCAAAATACATGGCATACCATATGTAATTTTGACATATTAGAAAAAAAAAATCTTGTTCCTTAAACATAACTCCAAAAAAAAGTTTGTTTAAATGGAAAACCATCAAATGAATGAAGTGTGCTGTATCTACAACAGAAATTGAGAAATTTTAGTTTTACAAGTGATTAAGCATACTGCTAAGTTATTTAGAGACCCAAACAAAAAATCTGTTAATAAAAATGATTAACTCACATGTAATCACAGGAAGATAGTTATTGTATCTACTGTTACATATGTTAAGGGTGCTTTTACAATCCTTTAAATCAAAATGTGCACAAGTTAGACAATGAGGACTGAGCTTACTGTTGATAAAGATATTAAATTTTCAACTTGTTAGTTTTGTTTAAACTTACTGAGATAGGTTGAAAGCCATATGATTGTATTTGTTGGTTCCCATTCAAAATTTTAATAAACTACTATTTTATGGATTTATGTCAATAAGTTTGATATTAAATTGTTGATTGTACTTCAAATTTTAGTACTGAATCTTAGTCAATTTAGATTTTTGTGATGTTAAAATACAAAGTTTATAAGTTCTTGTGAATTACACACTTAAATGACCAATATTGATCAGCTGACACATAAAATAAGAACCTTCTATCTTTATATTTTCTGAGATTTAATATATTTATTGAATCAACCACAATGGCCCCACCCACCTAGTCAGTTTTTGACACCTGTGTAACCAATCAAAAGCTCAGAATGTCCTCCAAGTGGCTTTCTCAGCCTCTTTGGGCAGAAAATTCTTTCTTTTATGCTAGATTCTAATCACTAAGGTAAGACATTAGTGAGCTTAAAATTTCGTATTTTTGTAAATCCAAAAACATCTCAGTTACTAAACTTGATAAATTATAGTAAAATTCTATAGTAGTGATAGAGAAATTTACAATCTTTGGTTATTTCAATGTTTATATAAAATCTAAACAAAAAAGATATTCTGTTTATATCCTCTATGTATGAAATTTGTTAAGGTTTAATTAACAACCCATGGCAAGCAGCAAACAAAGTTTGTAACTAAAATTTACTGTTCTATGTTTTAAGAAAAATAAGTTTAAAAACTTATTTGTAAACAGTAATTATGTATAAATATAACTGAAACCTGATTATTTAACAAAATACTGGCCCAGTAAAACATAGCCAAGACAGATGACTTTGAAAAGGCTAGTTTTATATTCCTCGATACAGCAAAATAAGTGCACGTGCCACGTCACTACAATTTCTGAAATATTAGCCAAGCATAGTTAAAAGTTCAATATAATAAAAAAAAGTAATTAATACATATAAATATATAATTTTGTAAGATTTAAGCTAACAATTCATTTTTCCAGGTTATAATCTGTGGTATTTATAGAATAAAAGAAAGCATAATGTATATTTATTTCCTTGTTTTTTTTAATGGTGGTTCATAAGTGTGTCAAATCAACAGAACCTGTACAGAGATACAACAGTGAAAATAACAAAAAATTTTCTTAAAAAACACTTGATAATTATTTAGAGGTTATAAAGATTTTGCATCTGAAATATGAAAATTTTCTGATGCATAAAAGTAGTTTTAATCTTAAAATTAAAACAAAAATTACTTTGCAAGTTGGATCAACATTTGAAAAGAAGTAAGGTATGAAAAACATATTACTTAAGAAATCTTAAAACTTAATAAAAAGTGTGATATTTTGAGTATAAAAGTCTTATAATGTTTATTGACATTCTGCTTACTAATTTAACTATACATGCAAATTATAACAAGTACAAAATGGTTAAAAGATCTGTCTTGTGAGATTGAGACTGTGCTGAGTGTGGTAATAGAGAAATAAGGTTACTGAATTATCTTAATTTATTTATGTTTCAACAGCATCTGTTAAATATGCTGACCATGCCATACTGGCTTTGTTATGTCTCTGTATTCAGTCACAAATGTATTTCTGATCAATTGCATTAAATTTCAATTGACTTATTTAACTGGTTGAAGTTTTATAATCCTTGAGTTACATTTTTCAACTTATTTGTTACCCTGAGTGTGTTGAGTAGGTTATGCACAAGATAATTGGTTTTTATTCTCAGAAATTGAAAGTAGTCAATAATGGAGGGTTAATAAACACATGCAAATAATACTATTAAAATAGACATAATATGACAGTTTTACTAAGAAGCGAGAGGTACTGATTGGTGATTGCATGGTAAAGGTGCACATGCATATATGAAAGAGGGATTTTTGCTTCCTGCAACAGGTATGACTCAGCAAATAAAGCTAGCACTAAGTTTTCAGGGATTATAGTGTTGCACTAGTTATAATTCATGCATGTGAAACTGTTGAAAAATGTATCAAATACAAAACAGCATTAACAAACACTGAATTAACAAAAAAAATCACTTATAGATTAATCAATGATCTCATTTACTAATAAACAAAAATGATGATGGATTTCTCAAAGAGGTTTTTACTTTATATTTTAGAAAACAGTTTCTGATTGTCAGGATCAGGAATTGAAAGAATTTATTTAACTGGAGCTGGTAAACATGGTCCCAACTTGTACAGAAGATACATTACATGAGAAAATTTAAAATAATACATTTTTCCAATGGATAATGTTGTCTGCTTCTTTTTGAGAAGCACAAGTAAGACAGTACTTTAAATACGAGTTGTAATTCTTTCATCATCTTGGTTTGTAACTGCTAAAGTTATTACTTTTTCTAATAATTTTTCTTTTCATCTTAAGTCTTAATCACTTTTGTTCTCAATTTCCTCTGCAATAAATGCCACTTATAATAAATAACATGAACAGCATTCATGGAATTTTTTAAAAAGATTCTTCAGGTAGAACACTACTGACATGCCATCAATTAGAAGGAACAAATGCAACATATGCACTGCCTTAATTCCAAAAGAGTATAATAATTATACTTGTCTCCTTTACTATTACTCATTATGAGTAGCATAAAATTGCTTGACCTTAATGTTGGTGAAAAATTCTGCAAATTTTAATCTCAAAAAATCAGCCATGCTTTCAGAGTTTTGAGTATATATTTTGCTAATAGTGTAACAACAGAAGTGCCCCAATCACTGCTCATATAGCAAACATTTAGACCTATGTAATGTATGCCAGTATATCTGTCGCTTCAAACATCAGTATTTTAGTTCTCCTAATTCTTAAAAAAAATTCATTTTTACTTTCTGATATACTTAATAAAATGTATTTTTCATAAGGTCACTTTCTGGAGGAAGTTGCCAAAAAAAGTAATTAAATTCTGACTTTTCACTTTTTATGAAGAGATTTATGTCAACATTAAATCAAAGTTACAATTTTCCTATGCTGAAAATATACTTCCAATAGGTACTTCCATCTACTCATAAGATAGCCATTCTAAAGACAAAGAATCTGGAAGAAATGCATTAGTATGGTAAGGACAGGGGAAGCAAAAACTTTACAGTATCAAAAAAAATGAAAGGTATAGGATAAAGCAGTCTAATAATCTGAGAGTGAAGACCAAAGATTTCTGGTGGATAAGCCATGGGAGAAACTTTGCCACTTTTGCTACAGTATGTCAGTCAGCAGAGAATCCCTAAGTCAGAGAACAACTGTGAAATACCTTATCTTTGCACTGATACACCTCCACTGAAGAAGGACATATGGAATATGCAAAAAGAAAAGCTACTTGATAGGAGAAACCTGATTTCCTCAAAGGGCCTGGATGAAGAAAATAAAAGTACCAAAAAGAAAAGTTGCAGTTGTCCTAACCATGGAAACCAGGGTTGACATGGCCAATAATGAGTGATTAGAAGGGCTCAACAAGTGGCATGCATGAGAGAGATCACCCAATGAAGTAATTAGACAGGAGGATAAACATAAAGGAATTTGTGGAATCAACATAAACAGTCAGAGCCCAAGGATGAGGTATTGGAAACCAAAAGAGGGGAACTTGTTTTTGAGGTATGTAATAAATGCACCTACATGGGGAAAAACCCACAGACTGCAAAGCAACTAGAAAATAAGAGGATCTAAAAAAAATATTTTGTTGAGTATATTTGATCAGGACAATAATAACAATATGCTTTGAGATTGAAAGCATCTGGAATTTGACATGCAACAAGATAAATGTGGTGCATGTGGGCACAAGAAGTTAATCCAACATCTGAAAAATGGAGATCCCAACTGCATTCTCCCTCAGTGATTAACATGGATACCACCACAGAACTATCACAACAATTTATCACCAACCTGCAGTTGGTGAGAGGAAGGAACTAATTCAAAGAGGTTTGAGGACATGATATGCAATGACCTTTCCAATGACCCAAATCCTCCTGGTAATTGACTCGTGCATCTCTAAAAAGATGTAAATCCAGATAAGAAGAAGGTAGTAGGATGCCTGACAACATATGGGCCTGGTCCAACCAGGAAGAGTAATGGAAGCTGACAAGGGATCCATAAAAAAGTTTTGTTTGTACAAGGCTGCTCTATAATGGGAATGAAAAAGACACCAATTATAATATATTTATTTAAAAACCTAGAGAATGCAATCATGAGTGGGTATACAAATCAACCAACTAGAAATTTACAAGTATGAAATAAATTATACCAAGTCCACTTCTACACCAGAAAAATAAGGCTTTTATGAATGAAAAACAACAGCTTTAATTGCATAATAGTTTACACTTTTATCAACTTGTATTAGATCTATATTGTTTCTAACCCTATCAACATTACTTGTTTAACATTTATGACTTTTGCATTATCAATGAAAATAGTAATTAAAACTTACAGGGCTTTGCACATATAAAAAAACTGCTGTTTTCAGTCTATATATGTCTTGGGAATTTGGCTTAAAGAATTAGAGCAACTAGAAAACCTGGAACCCTCTGGAACAGCTGTGCTGTTGGGTACAATCACTTTTTTGGTCCTGAGACATCAATTTTTAAATGATCTGGCAGCATAATCTATTAAACTCATGAGGGTAGACTATGAGGTGATTGATCCATCAATTTGAGTGGACTTGACTTCCTTTAGTGAGTGATTGGTACCCAGTGATCAATGGCTTGACATCAAATAACAAAGGTTACCTAGCATATAATGTCTCATTCTGTAAAGTCTGCATTGAACAAATATCTTTTTAACTAAGTGGTATAAGCTTACATTTCACATCCTGACCACAACTGTTTAAACTTATGTATTCCTCTGATTAAAATCCTCTCCATTATGACTGATATGCAGAAAATATTAGTTGTTCTTGACAAGTGTTCAACATCCATCTTTTGTTAGCATTTTACAACTATTATTTTGCAACATATCCCAAGTCCATAGTTTAGCTTGGTCAAAGCATGTGTTTGCTGTAAAGTGGTAGTTCAGCTCATGAGAAAGAAAACTGGAACATTTAACATTTTACAACATGACCATAAACTCAAAGATTGTAGTTAACTGAAGAAAGTATAGTTGGACTATTTGGTTATTTTAGGGTACTTCACACTGATTGTGAAAAACCTACTGAAGGAATTGCTCATGCACACAACCAAGGACAGCACAACAATTTCATCAAAGATGACCACATTCCCAAAAGTGATAGAACCTCACAAGTAGAAAATAAGGGAGTTGAAAATACATGGCAAACTAACAGTTTCACAGTTCCATGGAATAAAGTCAAAGAGCAGAAAGAAGAGCTTAAATGAGATGAGTGTTGAAATAGACATCCAAATAGACAAAATACTGGGTAGGTTGAAGGAAGGACTTCTTCAATGTGATTAACTAACCCACCCCATTTCGGTATAAGCCATACAATGAGGGAATTGCATCCCCAGATCATGAAGATGGTAAGAAGAAAGTCTGATCACACAACAGAAAACATAAGGGGCAGAAACAAGCCCAAAGAGTAGAGTGCAAAACTTATAAACTATCCCAAGATGGATGAACCAAAAATACAGATGAAACTATTGTGATAGAAGAATGTGGAGATAAGCACTGGTGACATCCATTTTTGTAATCCATATGCCTGGAGTAAACACCCACCACAGGGTTAGAAATGACTTCACAGTAAAATAGGGCAGTTAAATGAAGTGACTGAGGTTGGAAAACACATAACAGCTCTCCAACACCCAGCTTTCATGTGAACAACAAAGAGTCTGGAATAAAATCCTAAGGAAGGATGTCGAACAGGTGTATTGACCTGCTTGGATAGTACTTCCTAAACCATCCCCAACAAATGCTGGTTGGTTAAAGGATCTCGAGACAAAGGAGGCGAAATGGATATAGGTGATACAGGAGTAAGGGAAAAAACAGGATGGCAAAAATTCTGAAAAAACTAGAAGATTCTAATAATCCTAAATGAAAGGATGTTATTGATGAACCAAATTGACAAAACAAGATTCCTATCAGAATTCACTGGATAGTCACTGATATCACTGGTGATGTGTGTTATTGAAGAAAATAAAACGAAGCACCACAAGAGGAAGGGATGGGAAATGGTGACAAGTATCATATTGTGCTTCAACTTAGACAAACAAGCAAAAAGGTTGGAAAGGATAGAATACTGTTTTATTGATGCAACTCATGATTCCAAATATTTGGAGACTGTATCAAAGATGTATCAACAAAGAAATGGGGCCATATGTAAATGAAAAAGATAAGATGATGTTAAACAGACATGAGTTAAGGTTGCATCATGACTTAGAAAATCCTAACAACAGAAAACAACATTTATATAAAGCCAGAGCTTAAGATGACAAAAAAGTCAACATGGAGGAAAGAAGGGAGAGAATGTTCTCATAAAACTCCTAAGGATTTCAGTGGAGAGCTTCAGAGAAGAGATGGATGTTAGATACACTGTAAAAAGAGTTGAGGGTAAAATTAAGGCAAGAAATATGGGCATGGCTTAGGCTTACAGGAGATTTGGAGGTGATACCCCAAAAAGGCAAAATAGTAAAGGCAGAAAGTAACAATTTCTGGTCCAGAAAAGGACAGTCTGCTTGACTGTCAAATTCATTCAAAGAAAATGGGGATTAAGGCATGCTAATCTCTTCATTTAACTGAGAGATAAATTGGTTGGTATGTACTCAAATATCTGGGTAAGAGAAACCAAATAAGGATGAGAAGACTGGTCATGTAGCAAAGAAGGTCACAGTTCAAAGGAAAAAAGGATAAAACATCACATTCCTAAGAAACAAAGTCCAAAAAGACCATATTAGGCCTCTTTAACTTCTCTGATGGAGCACGAGAAGGTGTGGAAAAATCAGAAGGTAAAAATAGGCAATCCAAGTCCTTTTCCACCTGAAGAGGCTCAGTTTGTTTAGAAGGAATTGGTGCAAGATCCTGGTGAATAAACATGGATAAATCCTATGCTACCTTGCTTGCACCTAAGGCCTGAGACATAGTGATAGTAACAGGTGTGATCCACAAAATGGTACCATGAACTTCATTTTAATCCCAATTTATCACAGTTGCATTGTTATTTATATCTTTGATTTTTGATTGACTCTTCCTCGTTATAAATTATAAAGTTAAGAAACAGTTTTAACAGAAACTAAAAGTGGTTTATTTTGTTATGGATACTGTGCAAAGCTATAAAAGGGCTATCTGCACTAGCTATTCCTAATTTAGCAGTGACAGATTACAGAGAAGGCAACTAATCATCACTACTTACTGCCAACTCTTGGGCTACTCTTTTATCAATGAACAGTGGGATTGGCCATCACATGTAATGTCCCTATGGCTGAAAGCGCAAGCATGTTTGGTGGGATGATGATTTGAACCTGTGACCAGCAGATTGAAAGTACCCTACACTAGAAATGAAAGAAATGAAGACAAACATGAAACTTTAAATAAACAAAATTGGAAACTCTAAGCACAAGCATTACCAAATGAAGAATAATAATTTGGTACAGGCATATAGAGAGAGTCGAATGTCGCACTCCTATTGGTAGAGAAATGATGCACAATTTATATGAGAAATATGCTGGAATCATTTGATTCTAATGAGAAAGTGTAGAAGGCTTGTGACAAACATAAAGAAAAAATCTAGATATAGAAGGCAGCACTGGAGAGAATATCTAATCTTGTTGGTGGAAGTATCATATCAGAAACAAGAAATCTTCAAATTATTGGAAATCTAAAGCTAGACATACCACAATCTTCAATAGATAATTTTAAGTGAAAAATACAGTTAATTCTTTCTTTTTTTGGTCTTAAATTATATTTATTTCTGTTCAGGCAAACTGCATGTTGCAGCAACAGCTTATGAGTTATACTGCAATATAAATATGCATAACGAATTTAATCATTTTTATGTAATTGTTTATAAATATGTGTAATCTTACATACTTGTGCAGTAATACTAACTTAAAAAGTACATTATCATGAGAGAATTTAGCTATGTACTGAAAACAAATTAAAACCTAAAGAACATTAAAAAAAACATTTATTGCATTGTTACACCATTGAAACAAAATGGAAACATTCAAACCTATGACAATAATTTGCAGTCCTTCAAATTTGTTATCCATAATTTATTTATTATGCACTTTTGATGTTAATCCACAGCTAATTTGTTGTGAGTTATATGTTGTACATGTTACAACTGCCTTGATATATGCTTGAATCTACCTAATGACCTACACATACTTTAGCTAGACCTAGTAAATTTATGTTAGTTTTTAATAGTAAAAAAATTTACAGTATGGTAACATTTGATATAGGTTAAGAGAGTAGGCCTGCTAGATCTATTATTCTTATCTATTATTATCTATTATTTATCATTAGTAAAAGCAACTAACAGGCCTCAGGTTAGATCTACTCACAATAAATTGTGATAATCTAAAGTGCTTTTTATGGTATGCTTAATGCTTTTAGCATAAACTGTGCAGTACTTGCATGATTGTTCAACAGCAAGTCATGAAGGCAACAACTTCTGCATTCTCAAGCTAAATGGACAGTCCTATCAGCTAATTGTTATCAAACTGATGGCATGGATTTTGAATATGTCAGAAGCAGTGTTTCATAATTATTTTCATTTTGCCCTCTGTTTTATAAAACAACAGAGCAGTTGAACTTTTAATAAAAATTTTAACTGATTCAGTTTGACTTTCATAAATTCCAATTGATACTTACAATTTTAGTCTACAGTGAAAATTACTTTGCTATAATAAAAAATATAACTCTTTAATATTAAAATGGCATTACACGTTTTAATCCAAGTCAAGAGAAATTCAACATCAACGTGTAGTTACAATCACAACATTTCATCTTACTTAGAAGTTCATTTTAACTTCTATACTTTGAAATATAGAAATTTAAACATTAAATGATCCTGAAAGATGATGTATGTATACTTCTTACTCTCTGAAGAAAGCTTCATTGTGGTTTTCTCTTGTTGCCTAACATTGAATGTCATTTGCCGGTACTCATTTTCAGCCTGTTCTGCAAGAAGATGCTGAATCCTTGCTTCCAGTTCAGGATTCTACTAAAACAGAATATACTACCACTATTAAAGATAAATTGCAAAGATAATTCTCATTAAATTTAAGGTCTATAACAAAGGAAGAACAACTGTTCCAAATGAGTCATAAGAATTATTCAGCAAATTCTAATCCATATTTGTAATTACTTAATAGATGGAAAGCACTCTTCATGAGAGTTAGCACTAAAAACACTTGATACAAAATAATGATAAATGCTCTGGATGCACATTTGCAAATGATGGCCAGGTTTTTTGACTACTTCAAGTTTATGATATAAAGAAATATACAGTTACGACAGAAAGTGTTCGTACCCCTGTGTCATGAGTAATTTTTCCTCATAACTTAAAAATATCATGATTAAGATAATGAAAGTATAGTATATTATAAATATTATACTAACACACATCTACATATATTTCTATGTAAATTGAACGACAAATAAACTGTTTGTTCATAAACAAATAACCAAACATAGGAGAGTCAAAAAAGTGTGCGTGTATCTACTTTAATGGTCAGTTGTGTAGCCTTTCAGATGGATTACTTGGCACAATCTCTTTTCATAGCCCTCCATGATTGTTTGACAGTACTCGACTGATATTTTCTTCCATTCTTCTTTACAGAAGGCCTCCAACTTTTGTATGTTTTTCAGAAGATGCTGATGAACCCTGATCCTCAACTCATGCCAAACATTTTCAATTGGGTTGAGATCGAGTGACTGATAGTTTGATGTGTGCTTTGGGTCATTGTCGCGCTAGAAGATCCAACAATGCCCAAGCTGCAAATTCTGAGCATCATTCTTGATATAAATGCCTGATATATCAACATACTCTTCCTTTTTCATAGTTCTGTTGACAGGGTGAAGAATGCCTACACTAGAAAAGCTGAAGGAACCCCATAGCATGATCAAGCCACCTCCGTGTTTAACTGTAGGGATGATGTTCTTTGGAAGATTTCATTCCCCCTTCTTACGAAAAACACTGCAAACATCATTGTGGCCAAAAACTCGATTTTAGTCTCATCTGACAAAATAATACTTTTCCAATAGGTAAAGGGCTTACCTACATGCTTTCTTGCATACCTCAATTGTGCTTCTAAATGAACAGTATGGAGTTTTATGATGACAGCATGCTTTGAACCCAGAAGAGCGTAACATGTTTGTAACTGTAGAAATGCTTACTTTAACCCCAGTTTCCCCTATCAGTTTCTGCACATCATTACGTGTTAAACGAGGGTCCCTACTAACTTCTCTGATAACCTTCCTCTTGGTTCTCTCCGGAATTTTGGTGGGGCATCCGGAAGAGGGAGGTTAGCAGTTGATCCTGTAAGCTTAAACTTGGCAATTATGCTTGAACAGTAGATTTCAGCAAATTAAGTTGTGTAGCAATACTGGAAAGAGATACACAAGACTTGTATTTCACAATAATTTGTTTTTTTTAAAATCACTAGACAGTTGTTTCCTGTTTGCCATGATGACCAAGTAGGTAATGACGGAGATGGCTCTAAATTGCAGGAAGTACATTTTTTGCTGGCTAAATTCCAATAATTATAAATCAAGTATCTAGTTCTGGAATGGTATTATGTAATTTATTTGCAAAACTAAACAAAATTTGTAAGGGAATATTAGTTTTTTCACAACGTTCTGAAATGTGCGAACACTTTCTGCTCTTCCTATTTTTGGTTATTTGTTTATAAACAGTTTATTTGTTAATTTACATATAAATTTAAGTAGATGTTGGTTAGTATAATATTTTTAATATATTATACGTCTGTTAGCCTAATCGTGATACTTTAAGTTATGAGCAAGAAACTACTCAAGATGTAGGGATACAAACACTTTCTGTTGTAACTGTAAACAGATCAGTACTTTCATAAGAAGTGTTGCATATATGTTAATAGCATACTGCAAAATAGTTCAATTTTGTAGCAGCCATTTCAATATATATAATACATAAATAATCTCAATAAAATATATTAGAATAACAATTTTAATACAATAACTGAATGAAAATACAACTACGTGCAATTTTATTTACCAACTTTGTGGCTTTCTTCACACTTTATTATGAAAACTGCAATTAGTTGTGTACCTAACTGTAGCAGTTGCCTTGTGGTAAAAGGAAACACTGAAATAGGTAAATACTTACTTCTAACTACAAAAGAAACCTCATTAGATCTCAAAATAGTTGAAGTGCTTTGATACTAGACTTCGTCAGAACTGATAAATTAAAACTAGTTTTGAGCTTTATTTAAAACGGTTTTCTACAGTTTGTATAAAAGGAAAAAAGTCAGTACAGACATAAATCAGAAAACTAATAATGTTATTATCATAAAACTAAATATTAATTCACTCAATCCATTTCAGCTAAACTATGATCTTGTTAAGCCAGCTTCTATATATGTGGCTGATGCCATAGCAGTGGTATGAAAACACCCAGGGCAAATATTCCCATAGACCCTCTAATGTTCATTAATTCTCCTCCCTCAATTCATACACACACACATTAATTTGCTTTCCTTCAATCTCTGGAACTTTCTTCAATAATTATCTGACACTAAAAATTTATTTTTTGATTTAGAAAAGACACCCATACACAAATTCAAAAACAATTAGCAAGGGTTATTTACCATCTTAACAGGCTATTTCATTGTGCAGCAGAAATGTGAGTGAAAAACTTGATTGAATAAAACTACACATGTTCATTCACTAACAAAAATTACTTTTTGTAAAAGTACTGCTGTTTGAGTTTAAATGCATGCTAGTTAATTTATAATAGACTGATGAGCTGGAGCTATGAAACATTTTTGCTCTCTTTTCTTGTGCCATTATTAAAACCATTACTCAATTCTAGTAGAATATTGTCGAATTTTACATTTTAAAGTAGAAATCTATTTGAAACTTCAATGGAAATTATTATTGAAGTAAAATTTTGTTCTATCTGGCTATTTCTTCGAATAACATTTTTTAACTAGTAACGTACCCTAGGAGAAATTTCTGGACTACGTAAGAACACTTCGCATCCTTCCATCATTTCATGAAGGTAAGTTTTATTGCCATGTTCTGTTACAGAAGAATTGCATGAAATGTTAAAAAAATATCAGAAAATCTTTCATATTCTACATCTTTCAAAATTATTACATAAAATAAACATAATGAAAGACAGAATCTAAAATATTTGTGCAAGAATATACATACAAAATATTTACTTTATGGCTTGTTAAACTTAAGAAACAGACAGTGTTATGAACATTGTTATGCTATGTATCACTACCAAGAAGAAAATATTTACTGTTTGCTATAAAAATAAACTTTTTAAACTTATATGAGCAAACTGAGCTAAATAACAGCTAAGTAAGTTTCAGAGAAACTCAACTATAAAAATAAAAAATGAATCCAACCTACAGTGAATAGAATTCAAATGTTAAACATTTTTGTAGTCTGTATTTGATACACAAACTCTTACCAACTAGCAAAACTTACAGTAACAAAATCACTACCTGATCTCATCACTCCAGCAGTAGATTGTTAGAAATGCAATAGATGAAGCATTATATCTGTTAAGTAAGACTTACATTTTATAAAATATTTAAATCTTCTTTTTAATTCATTCCTTCTATGGATGGTACTGTTACCATAATGTAAAATAATGGTAATTGAAATCACATTGTAATTATAACACTGAAAATAATTTTATTTCAAGAAATGAATATTGTTATATATAAGCATAGTGAATTATGCTAATGTAGTATTTCAGCTGCTGTGTAAAGAGAACTAGTTCCAAGTCTTGTTGTTTCAACAAACCAGTGACAAACCATGTACAATGTGTACACTAGTTTAAAAAACTTATTGATTCTTTTAAAGTCCAAGTGCATAAACCACTAAGCTATGTTAAATTACAGTTCTACAATAAAATAGGCTTCTATATGGTTACAATTGCCTCTGATTTTTGAACTTAAAACAGGTTATCTTCATTTTTAACATTCTACTTTACAACTGTGCAGGTAAAACATCATACTGGGATTACTCATCTACCACTTACCAGTAATCAGCTGAAGAAAGTACTTAATAAGTCTAAAAGGTAATGGTGGTCTTTCCTTCAATTTATAACAACTCATCTCATTCTTCACTTCTAAAGTACATAAGTCTTGAAGACTAGTCATCTTTTCAACTAGCTTCTTGGATGGTTTAATTAGTAAATTTATGTCTTCTTTGTAACCATTCATTTTCTCCTCACTGTTCTGATTTTGAAGAAATACTAGAAAATAATAATAGCATCAAAAGTGAAATATCTCAACTGTCATCATTTTCATCCCAAACTATAGAGTAAATAAAACTTTAAATCATTACATTAAACTCAAATTATAACTTATCATTTGTAAACCATAACCAACATTTATATGGTACTGTTGCAGTGTATATTCTATAATGTAGCCACTTCAAATTATCTATAGTTATAAAAATAAAACATTTGCTTGTCTGTGAGCTACTTAGTGTTCTTTAGGCCAATCTCACACAAACTATGTAGGATGATACAATGAATTAAGGGAAATGTCATAGAGATGTTGTTACCCTGTGCCATTCACCTTGGGCAAAGCCCACAGCAAAAATATGTTTAACAATTGATTCCAGAGTCTTGGACCAATTTTCTGAGTTATTCTTAAAATATTTTAGTTATTTTATTAAAAATATCAGTCAATCACATTAATAGGAAAAATGGCAACCAAAGTACAGTCAAACCCTAAAAGCTGCAGGACTAAATAATGACAACTGTTGCTTTTCACTTGATCAGATCTCTATTCTGATCCAGGAAGAATATTTAATATGGTCTATCAAGAAGTACTCAGAATATGAACACTGAAGCTGTAGACAAGGATTATTAAATTAAATAAGGTAAATGTGCAATAATGTGGAATAAATTAGATGTGAAATAAAGCAGTTGTAAAGTGTGAATTAAATTATGCATATATATACAAATTTTAGATTTAAGAGCATATTCAGTTCTTACACCCAATAACACAGGGCATGTACCTTGGCTGGTTAAAACTATAAAATTAAAACCTCAAAATATTTTGATAATATAAACAACAATACTGAACTTTATTGAGGAGCCATTTTATAACATTTTCCTATTTTTAAAAAAACGCAACTCTGGCAGGAACTAAACAAGATTCTCAAAAACCTATTGTTGTGGTAGAAGTATTCAAGTTATTTTTCTCACATAATTTACTACGTAGAATGATTTCATACAAGTTACACTACAACTTGTAAGTTGTATTATAGATATTTGTAAATTGTAGTACAAGAACAAATTAAACTATTTAAACTTAGTTTCATTAACTTGTATTTTAAATTTATGTTTTAGGTTTCCTACTGCCAATATTATGCTAGTTTTAAATAACTTAAAATATTAGAATACGTAATGAAAATTTAACTTAATTTCGATTTTTACACAATGCATATTAAATTCTCACAATCTTCTATTTTAAGTATTCATATACATTTATGCAGTACTCAAATTACAAATATCAGTTATGAAACATTTCAATAACTTATGTAGATTGACTTTTCTCTCCAGTATAAGTCTATTTGCTCATACTTCCTGAACTTTTGCCTTTCTCGAGACCTCCTGACGATTTGTAGTTATCGGACAAAATTATTATTTTTGGATTAATTAAGCATTGTGAAAGAGATACCTTGGATTCCAGAGAATTGTTTGTTTGTTTTTAAATATTTAACACACTGGCTAAAGAAATTACATTTTATGTAGTTGATAAATAACACCTTAAAAAGTAAATTACTAAGAAAATGTTGCTCCCTCTAGTTTTCTATGAATACAAAATACATTTCCAGTTTCCTTCACCTTCATACGTATACTGAAAAAATTTTTTCATATGATATATTTTTCGAGATTGGTAAGTAAAATGTTCAACTTCGTCATATTTGAGTACCTTTTTTTGGCTTTCCAATGTAATATATTTTAAACATGTTTTTAAATGTAAACATGCAATTTTGTTGTAACTTCAAGATATAAAATAAAAGCAATCGTAAACAGACTCAAATTTACAGTTGCGACAGAGGGTGTTCGTACCCCCGAGTAGTTTTTTGCTCATAACATGAAAAGTATCACGATTAGGGTAATAGACATATATTATACATTATAATAATTATACTAAAACAAATATACATAATTTTATGTAAATTAAACGACGAATAAACTGTTTATAAACAAATAACCAAAAATAGGAAGAGCAGAAAGTGTTCGCACATTTCAGAACGTTGTGAAAAAACTAATATTCCCTTACAAATTTTGTTTAGTTTTGCAAATAAATTACATAATACCATTCCAGAACTAGACACTTGATTCATAATTATTGGAATTTAGCCAGCAAAAAATTTACTTCCTGCAATTTAGCGCCATCTCCGTCATTACCTACTTGGTCATCATGGCAAACAGGAAACAACTGTCTAATGATTTAAAAAAAAAACAAATTATTGTGAAATAGAAGTCTTGTGTGTCTCTTTCCAGTATTGCTACACAACTTAATTTGCCGAAATCTACTGTTCAAGCATAATTGCCAAGTTTAAGCTTACAGGATCAACTGCTAACCTCCCTCTTCCGGATGCCCCACCAAAATTCCAGAGAGAACCAAGAGGAAGGTTATCAGAGAAGTTAGTAGGGACCCTCGTTTAACACGTAATGATATGCAGAAACTGGTAGGGGAAACTGTGGTTAAAGTAAGCATCTCTACAGTTACGAACATGTCATGCTTTTCTGCAGGGGCGTAGATGTTTTACACCCAATGGGGGGATGATTTTTGCAACCACTTATGTGGACTCTTCAATTTGTAAATTGGTAATCTCTGATTGCTTGAATCCTGAAAGCTGTAAACATGCAGTCACAGAGTAATCTTGTTGCCACGATACCTCAAGGTTTCCATGTAGATTTGTATAAGTGAAGTGTTTTGAACAGTTTTCAAAATGTTAATAGAATAAAGACAAATGTGTCATAAATTAACTGCCACATGAATTTGTTCCAACATACCGCACAGTGTAAACGATGACCAGTATACTTGACAAGGTTACTAATAACTTTCATTGCATTAATTACGTTTTCAAATATTAATAAAATTAGTAATTACCCTTGATAAGTTTATATCTACTGAAACGCTGTTCATGTTGTTTAACAAAAATAATTAAAATGTATTTGCGAACTCTTGAAAATTACAGGACTCTACCGTGGATGATGATACCATGGAAAATATGTCAAGGTTTTAAGAATAGAATGAGCACCTGCCTGGATAATACAATCAGTCATCACGACCACACACTCATCTACTGATGGCAAACAAATGATGACATGACAGAATCAAATTCCGAGCAAACAATAAAAGAGGACTAGTTGATTTGGTCCATCTTTCATCGAGGCACATAGACTGGGTGACATCAATTATGTCAAGTTTCCTTAAAAAGAATAGAAAAATTATTACTTCCCCGTGAGTCACTGTCAACCCTCTAAGAAAAGTGAACGGTAAAAGATCTAGAAATCAATGGCAGTAAAAGACTGAGTAGGTGCAAGAAAATAAGTATAAAAACCAGTACTGAAGAGAGAAGGATTGTGATCTGAAAGCATATGTTGTATGGAATGATCCCTCCCATCAATATCAACATCATCCCAGATAGGATTGTTTCCATTAAAGTCTCTTTAATAAAAGGGAGATAAAAAAGAGAGATGGCAATTGTTTAATGAGAGCATCAAAGTCTCAGTGATCATAAGTATCTCCAAAAGATAGATAGAGAGGACAAAGAGTGATGGTATGACCCAAGAACACACAGATTGTGACAGCTTACAAGGATGTATCAATCTGTAAATATAGGGTAAACATGTGCTTGTTGATCAGCAGTGTGCCACCCATCCATGTATTCACCCATCAATCACACAACCTGTCATTCTAGTATAAAGAGAAATGCTGTATCAGCAGTTTTAGAAATGTTTCCTGTAAGGAAAGACACTGAATGATAGGAATCAATCAAGACCTTAATGTTATCCAAATTAGAATGGAAATCTCGAAAAGTTCACTCTATCAAAATGGCAATTATTATTTAGGTGGAGGAGAACTGCGTGAAAAACCCTTTGGGTGACAGCCGCGCCATTTGTCTATTGACCTCCATAGATTCATTCCTAGGTTGAGTGGATAGGTCTTTGTCAGTAGATGGAGGTTGATTAACTGAGGACATGAATAAATAATTGTTCTACATCTTAGGGTCAAAAAAGTGGATCCAAGCAGAAACCACAAGCTGGGATAAAAACGTGTACCTGCACAGTCACTGGAAGAGATGATGGGAACAGAGACAGAAGTAGACATTGACTTGTTAACTCGCTTTGTGAGCAAAATCTCACATGATTTGAGAACAGCTCTGTTGAAAGTATGAAAAGATCTGTCTGCACTCCCATGGTATCAGTAGAACGTAGTGCAGAAGCATATGTCTGAGATAGAGTTGAGAATAATAACTTCAAGCACACATCAAAAAAATTACAACATGATGTCTTCGAGTGATCAAACTGCTAACAATGAAATGATTGAGAATATATGGCCATACCTTAAAGTTCAGATAAATCACTCTGATTCCAGGGGCAAAATGATGATGCAAACGTGAAAATTAAAACATTGATGAACAGCATAATTCCATCCTGACGAGTGGAGATACGCCTCACTGCAGAAACTCCTTGAGTGGAGAAACCAATGAGAATCTCTTGCTCGAGGTTGTTCACTCTGTTTTGGGGTAGACATTTCTACCAAGATGTTCCCACAACATTGTTTCTTGACTGACCTAGGACAAGCAGCAAATCCCTTTAATCCCTTTTGAATAAAAAGGGAGACATTTGCCCTAAATGTTTGTTTGACAAAAAATGTAGCGTGATAAAATGAGTTGCAGGTGTAGAAGGAGGTGGAGTCTGCTCTCCAGAGTATCTAAGACGTGGTCATTTACCAATGATCTGGGTTTGGGGGATCCATAATGAAAGAAGAAATATTCGGTGCCCAATGACCCCACCCCCATAGAATTCTATGATGGGATACATTACAATGTAATATAAGGACGCTGTAGCAATATCAAGGTTTCATGTAAGCACTATCTGAACATCAGCATTATACATAGTGTTCACAAAACCCATTTAAAACACTTAACACTAGTACTTAGTTGACCCGAGCGCAATAGGACCACCCAATTGACACTGAGAGATCACGTTTTTACAGGAATTTAAAACCAAAGTGTTGTGTTGTGATTGAACCCCTCAGCAATATACCATCGATAAAATACATTAACTACTGGAGCAAAAACAAAGTAGAATGATTGAAATACTGAAATCTTAACTCTTACTGGATGACGTGTTGCCACATCACCAGTAACCACACCTTATAACCAAAATATTTTAAGATGTCTGTATAATTATAAAAGATAAAAACTACATGATATGCCCATATATTATACTTTTCCTTCCCTCTGTCTCTTAAACCTATCCTCAAGGCGACAATTACATCTAACTTTAAAACCAATTATCTTAACTCACAACATGATTCAGGAGTACTTTATTTTATTTCTAACTCTTACAAACCAAGTAGAGAGAAGAGACCCTTTAACAACAAAGTTTTTAAAATAACTGCTGCTTATAAGAGAACCATTTAAAATATAGTTTAAAACGCTATCCATAATAAAATAATGTTTTCAAGCAATAAAAGAATCCACTGCAAACAAAATTAAACATAGTGAAACATTACAAAAAAACCTTTAACAAACATACATGAAATTCTCTTTTAAAAATCTAGCAGTGTGAGGTTACACATGCAAAAAGCAAAACCAAATAAAAATAATAATAAGGAAATTAAAATAATGAAAATCTAGAGGTAAACCGATCACTTAGGGAGTGGATAGACTGGTTGGAATAAAAACTAAGCATTAAATAAAACGGAAAAAACATTATTAAACTAACAACATTACTTTTACAAATCTGCTTTGTAGGCTCTGACTAGCCTGTCCACAAGAACTAGATCTCATCCTTATATTTCGACAGAGAAGTGGCCTTTTACGCCAGCCAATCTCTCTCTTAATTTAGATAGCCAAGGCCTGTTTCAATTCGGATGTTGTTTTTTGATAATGACATTTTAAATACTAGACTCTCCTCTAACGGGGCTAGTTCATAACCACCTTTGATAGCCTGGTATGAGCATAATATTTGGCCTCTTCTGGGTGGAACCTTTTGGCATCTTCATTCCTAACTTTTTCTGTGGGCCTTGCTGGTGACGTGAATGCTCTCAGGTTGATGGCCAAAACTGTTAGACAAATAATCTGCCTTATCTGCACACCACTACCTTAGTTGCTTTCTTGTTAGAAACCCTTTCACACGTCCTTTCATTTTCAAGACTCAGACATCTGTTGGAATACACATAGTGCCCAAAAGCTCTTATTTGGCTTATAGATATAGAAGTCCCTCTGGAGATGTCAGCACATCTGCCAGTGACCCCAAGTGGTCACGCCACAACCTACAGTGTCAACAATCGGAAAAGTAGATAACAACATTTTGACCTTCTTGGGTCATTTCCAGGTTAACAAAGAAAGTTTGCAACTGACCGATACAGGACATACGTCTTAGGGACGAGTGTAAACGGGTAAAGGATTGTAGGGGCATTGCAGTTTGATGATAGGTTATTAACTAATAATTAGTATAGGTATAAAGGTATTCCTTTCTATTGGTTTAATGTTAGTTTAAGTTGTTATGTAAGTAGGACTTTGATTTTTGAGTTTGTTTATGTTTATTTCACTAAACGAATAATCACTGGTAAAAATTCAGACAAATTAAGGCTTTGGAACAGAATTATCTTTACTATGATTAAAAATTAGTGTTGTTATCACTGTAAATCAATACACATTCAAAAAGGCTGGGTTTCTTGTTAGTTTCAGAACCGGCTTTTCATCCACAAATATTAATGATAAGCTAACTGGTCATACCTTCCATGGGGCAATATGCATTGGATAAAACTTTGATAATGCCATGGACTGGGTGTTAAATCTACCATGAAGTTCCGTGACAGGCTCGATTTTTCAGGGTAATTGATTGAAAAGTGCTTAAAAAAGTAAGTAGTAGAAAATAGGTACCTAACACCGATATCTTCGAATCACATGATTGTGCTAATTGATCATAATTAATTAGCAGCTGAAAAATGTAGTTAATACATTTTGCAAGTGCTTCCTACTCAATGGTATAGATCACAATGGCCTGTGATGCCTTTTCAGTCCGTAATCATACAGATCAGCAGTTGCCCTAGCTTCATGGCCAAGTTGTGTCCATGCGTTGTAGTACATATATGATATTATGCGTCACTTCTTGGGGCTTGGAGCTTTGGCATCCATTCTTTATTGGAGTCGAATATTTTATGGTCGGTATTCACTATGACTAAAACAAGCACAATTTCGACTCTCACAGTGTCCACAAGCAGAACACTACAAATGAACAATGTCTCACTTGTAATGTGGTGATCCAACATGATCCCTCCAAATTTTAAAATTTATTAAACACTTCAGCAAAGTATCATATTGTATATATGATACACTTGGGTTTAAGTGGGTTTATCTTGATAAACTATAATGCTAATTCAGTTTCAATGAATATACCAAAGTAATTTTCATTAGAGTTTTTATAAACAAGGAATACATAAACATAGTACTTTTGTTTACATGAAGTCATTGTAAAGCAATGCATTTGGGTTACTGTAATCTATATTACACATTTAATCTAAACTCAATGCCGGGACTGAACAAAACAATTTTTGCACAGTGGTGAATAAGACACCCAAATAATTGAAACAATGTTATGTTTCGGTAATGTTATCGGTTTTAAAATGTATTGATAAATATATTTACTGTTGAAAAAGAGATAATTATATTTAAACAAATTACTAGTTTAATCTAAGTTTGAACACTGTGTACATTTTGGTCTTCTTACCTAAAATAAAGATCTTACTAGAAAGAAATCAGAGGAGATCTATTAGGTTCATTCCAGTGTTGGAAAGGATTTGAGGGACTCTTTTTATCACAGCTTCTATCAGTAGTACTGAAAACAAGCACCTTCATTAGGAAAATCGATAATTCACTAAAAATATTAATGATGAATGATTTTTGATTGAGTGTGAAAAGACAGCGTTATGGGGTAAAATATAATTTTGTTTTATTATGATAAATATCAATATCATTATTTTATCATGATAAGATGTTTTCTTCTACATCAAAAATACTGCATATTTCCTCAGAGAAACATTCTGTTTTTCTATTATTTACTCTTCTTCCAAAACACTTTACAATCAGTCGCCTTTCCCTCATTTGAACCGGCGGATTGACTTGGAAATTGGTACGATTATACCTTGCTCCAAAGTTTTCGGTATTTTTTTTACTTAGTCTTTTTTTTAAAGATTTTTGTCGGGTCAAAGGGCAAACAATCCAAAAATGTATATTTTAAGATCCTTTAGCATAAATATAAAGTTTCGTAAATTTATCCATTTTGATTATTTGTAGATTGGTCAGAACTCACGAAAAGCATAACTTTGTGGTTTTGATCAGTTACTCGGCCATTTTTGATAAATTTACATGGCATTTGGTCCAAAGATATTTTTCCATGTGGCCAGGTGGTTAAGGCACTCGAATCGTAATCCGAGGATCGCGGGTGAGAATCCCCGTCACACCAAACATGCTCGCCCTTTCAGCCGTGGGAGCGTTATAATGTGACGGTCAATTCCATTATTCGTTGGTAAAATAATAGCCCAAGAGTTGGCTGGTGATGATGATGACTAGCTGCCTTCCATCTAGTCTTACACTGCTAAATTAGAGACGGCTAGTACTGATAGCCCTAGAGTAGCTTTGCGCGAAATTGAAAAAAAAAACTAACTTTTTTACATTTATAAACGAAAATAATGGACTTGTCCGTCTTTTGTAATTATAGGGGTATTAGCTTGCCACAAAAAGCATAATTTTAAGGATTTTGACAATTACTCGGACGTACTGGGGTCGATTTACATGGGATTTTTATGGGTCCTATATACAGGCATACAAGCATATGAGTTGTGTTCATTTTAGGTGGTTAATAGATTAAATAAGCCGATAACGAGGTATTTTGATACTAAATACATGTGTGTTCTACCGACAACACACATCGGCAAACAAATACATTGGGTTTTTTCTTTCTTTATTGTCACAGCACTATGGAATAAAAATCTTAAATGTTTATTCTGTTTAGAGAGATAGATTTCTAAATCCAATCCTGATACGCAATTACGCAAGATATACATCTAATACTTAAATAAGTGTTATGCAGCTACACAAGCAAATAACATCGGGGAAGTTATGACAAAACATTATTCATCTATTCATGAGATATTGCAGCCTTTTTAGGTTATACCATTAAGTGTTTTGTAATAAAATTTCACAAATTTAACCCAAACAGTAAATTTAACATTCTAACGGTTAAAAAAAATCAAACAAACTTGGATCTTTGGACTATTGGGCCTTCTGACTAACAGACCGTTACCATGCCCAACGCTTGCAAAGAATAAGAATTTAATATTTGTTTCTCGCCTTTTGTTAGAAAGACCGTCTACTACTGGCCTGGCATGGCCAAGCGCGTAAGGCGTGCGACTCGTAATCCGAGGGTCGCGGGTTCGCGCCCGCTTCGCGCTAAAGATGCTCGCCCTCCCAGCCATCGAGGCGTATAATGTTACGGTCAATCCAATTATTCGTTGGTAAAAGAGTAGCCCAAGAGTTGGCAGTGGGTGGTGATGACTAGCTACCTTCTCTCCAATCTTACACTACTAAATTAGGGACGGCTAGCACAGATAGCCCTCGAGTAGCTTTGTGCGAAATTCCAAAACAAACAAACAAGCGTCTACTACATACTTTTTTTCTTAAAGGAGTTTCTTAAGTATAATGGTACTCAATTGTAGGTATCGACAATGATTCCAAATAAACCACGCGCCGAAATACACCCAACTGAATTTCTACATACAAAACCGACGATTCATTGTATTGGTTACGATATATTATGCGCATATATCTAATAATACGTTAAAAAAGTCGCTAACATCCCAAAATGACAATTCAAAATTTTCTAAAACAGGTCAACGAATGTAGGGCTTAGACAGCTCGGATTATCACTACAAGATTTCGCTAGGTTACTTGTCTGACCTGTGGGCATCCGCTTTTGATACTCTAATAAAAATTCATTTATATACAGGTATAATATAATTGGTAAACATATCATACACCAACTTAAATATCTTCCACTCAACGGATGGCGCTGCATACTGATGGACAGTCAGATAATAGCTTCTTCAGATTAAGTGTATAATTTATATACAGATATAACAAAACGTAAACAAAGAAGAGCATTAAAAACAATGACTTTTAAAATGAAGTAGAAATCCTGATATGAAAAGTAATGAAGCAAGAATTAAAACCATTATCACAAATTTACAAAATTTAATCCCTACTTTGACAACTTTATGCATTTATCTTTAGGCCAGTGTAAGGAATAAGTTTTATAAGACTATGATTGTTTTAATTCTTGTTTCATTACCTTTTGTAAGAAGATCGCTACTTCATTTTGATATTAATATTTTTAACATAAAACTTGTAAAAGTTCTTAACTGATATTTGAATTTAAGAAGTCAGTTTATCTCTGTTTTCCTCTTCTACACGCCTGCCGTTAGCATAGCAATATGTTTACAGATTTACAACACTATAATTAGGGGGTTCGATTCCCCTCGGTGAGCTCAGAAGATAGCTTGATGTGGTTGTGCTATAAGAAAACACATGTATATATATGTGTTTGTGTGTGTGTATTAATTTATTTGAAAATTTAAAATTGTAGGATTCCTAAACCTAACTTAATGCCTATGATGGCAACAATGACAACAACAAACCATTGTAAATACTTATATTAAGTTGTATTTAGAATAAAACTTCATTAAAATATAATTGTTTAGTAAAGTGTGCGTGTAAAAAACTGTTAGTGTTGTAACTGTAAAAAACAGTGTAAGTTTTGAAAATTTAGCATAATAATGAAGTAGCCCTTTAAACTATTCTATTAAAAAGCCACCCAGCTTCGTTTTAATGATTTCTCGTATTCACTTAATTTTCAAATTTCATCATCATACATATTCTCCGTTTCAATCCTACTTCGCTTTTTCTTTATGGGTATGTTGATAATTATATACCCAGGAGGGTCAGGTGCAAAAAGACCTCTTCCTCCATCTCTTACTTCAATTCTCAGCTACTACTATTTTGAAGTTGTAGCGCTTGAGGGACAGAGTAACCTGTACTTACTCTGGCCCTTTTCAGGGCATTGTCTATATATTGTCTACATTTATTTTATTTTTTAAATCGTATTGTATGAAAATATTTGTCAACTATGTATATAGTACTAAATCTAAAAGTCTATGTTTGGTGGCCTGCTTAATTTCTTATGTATTCACAGGAGAGAGCTACTTAGGACTATGTTCATCATGTACGTGGTATCTATGGTCACACAATAAATCATTTTATGCCAATTTTTAGTAAAATAATTTAGCATATTGCACAAAAGTTTATCGGATACTGTTTCTAAGTTTGCGTACTTGTGCACGAATGTTGAAGTGTTGCGCAGTATTTTATATGCTAATGGTGATGACTGAATTTCGTATTTTCTGCACCTTTTGTGTTAGTTTTTGTGATATGTTCAACCAGGCTAGGCGTATTCTATAATGGTCTAATGTATATTTTGTAGATTTCTATTACATTATCTGGAAATGTGCCTTGATTTTCACCTGACAGGCTTCTTGCATAATTTGCTTTTTTCCAGATTCTTGTAAGTATATTGTTAGTATGCTGTATCCATGTTAACTTGGTATCGTAGGTCAATTCTAAAAATTTTGCCGAGGTAACAGCCTGTAAAAATGATCAGTTCATGTATAACTTCGGTGGATCTTTTTTTCAGTTTATTTAATTGGGAAATAGTATTACTTGGTTTTTGGTATGTTTCTTTTTCTTCTATATTTGTGCCAGTATTCTTCTAAATTATTCAGGACTGGTTGGAGATTTGTTGCTGCTATTGAAGGAGTGGAGGCACTTTTCCAGACCTCTGCATCGTCAGCACATTGTGACGCAATACCTAAGTTTAAGTTCCAATAGTGTAATATTACACACTTACACGATAAATAAGATAGGGATAGCAAACCCCTTTTTGTGGAACACTTGCCTCAAGTGAAAATAAACTCGGAGTAGGCCCCATTAACATCTACTTTACATGTTCTATTGGCCAGATATTAAATAACCGACGAACAGTTTCCTTAATTCAAAACAACAACCAAAACTATCTTGTTTACACCTTAACAATATGTGAAAGTAATGAATCTTGGTAAGACAACCAGGTTTTACTTTGTGTTAGTTGAACTAATCTGTTTTTCAAAATAAATTATATAATAATTCCTTATATACTATATATTAATTAGCTGTACTAATTACCAAGTGTTTAGTTTTACTTTAATTAAGTAGTTTGTTCTGTTTGGAAGTTGTATTGCTTACACCAAATTTCTTTACTTTCAATTAATTACTGTAATAGTCATATTTACCATTGTTATTTCTTTCATATTCTATTATCACTTACCATCGACTAGTTTTTAAGGTTTTAACTTAAAGTTAGCTTGGTTAATGTTACTGGAAGATTAATACTTTTACCAGTTATTATACGATTCCTTTGTTAGTTTGACATTGATTTTTTTATATTAGTAAACATCAGTTTTGTTGTACTGTCCAGCTGTATGATTTTACTTCAACAGTAGTCTTGCAGTAATCTATCTCAGATGTTAAGGCTATCTGTACGCTATATTTGTGTATAATGGATTTTTACTGGTCAGGAAGTTGTTGATAATGAAAGCAGCAAACAACCAGTTATGTTCTCTTTCATTACTGCTGATTTCATTAGAAATATTAAGATGTGTAACGTTTTAGGATTACATGTAGCTTTATTTTTAAAGTTACTTCCATTATATTTTGTTAGCATTTACATACGAATTAGACAACACATACACGTACAAAAATTAACTAATTTTATCATTACGTTTTTCTTCACAGACGGACACCAAATATAACTGTAAAAGCTAGGAGATAGGCAAATATAATCAGTACATGGCAGTGACACATAACAAATGATAATCAAATCAGTAAACAGAACTAAAGGTAGGGAGTGGACTGTTATGTCTTGAGCTAGACAAGGATTATTCTGCCCCATTGTAGTGGTCTGCTATTTTTCACATTATTTTACACTTTGCACTTAGTCTTATTTTTCAGAATGTGCAATAAAATAAAAACTAAAATGGTTGAATTATTTTGTTACCTGAAGAAAATATTTTATTCCCACAACAGTGAGTAAAGGTCCTGTTTTGTGCGAGTTACCTTAGCATTCACATTCAAAGGTATGTTTACAGATTGTGAGCATGCTCCTTGAATATTCACGTCTTGTGGAAATTGTCAGTATTCTTCCTTTTTCCTACACAACCCAGCATTTGGTCAGCATCCAACCAATTTCAGATACATCTATAACAGACTAGACAAGTCCATTCTCAACAGTAAGGATTTGTAATATTCATTTCTCTTCTTTCTGATGTTCTTGGTCAAAACACTTCCTGTTCTACAAACAATTGCCCTTCTTTTGTCACATTATTTGAAACTTCCGTTTCCTTTCAGCATGCAACAAGAAGTCTGGCTTCAGTAGACATACACAGCTTCAATAAACTCAATTTAGTCACTGAGCTTCACCTGTACATTAAGTAAGACTGTTTCTCCACTGCTCGTTTCTACAACTGCATTGATTTCTTACAAAATAATTTTATTTAGTTCATCTAGGGATATTGCCTTTGAAATAAACTAAAGTGCATTGCAAATATTTAGTTACTTCAGTAAATAAGTACATTACGTCAATATAATAATAATTAGGCAAACAATGATTAATAAGCACAAGGAAGCTTTATTCATGATAGAACATACTATTTGTTTGACATCTTTTTTGTTGAAACATGTTGTATGTTCCACTATCAATAAAACTTTTTGTTATGCTTATAAATTATTCTTTCCCTACCCATTATTAAGTTTTCAAAATAGTTTTTTTTTTAATAAGTTTTTTTTTCCCTAATGTTTCAGGTTTGATTTAGAAGTTTTCTCCTTTTAAGCACATTTTCTGCAAATTTGTTAACGGTATCAGTAATGTTTGTCATTTACTTCCATGTAATGTACTTCTTACTGAACTTAAGTTTTATTATGTGCATTAGGTTTCAATGTTTTTGCTCTGCAAACATGTTCCATGCATTCTTTCTTACTGTGATTATTCTTTCCAAAACTCCAACACTTATTAGATTTGTTTCCTTAATTAAATGTTATCTTTATTACAGGTGGTACATCAAGTTGAGATTTTCTTGTAGTTGCATCCATTTATACAACATTGTGTGCTTTAAAAGCTAACCCAGTCTTTAAGAAAAATATATTTTGTGATAGCTTCATTTTTCAAAATGCTGCTATATATTTCACAACAGGCTTTCACTTCTCTTGGTTGCATTTGTGAAAACAAAAACTTTTCAGAAGTTATGAGAGATGTAGGGGGAAAATAAACCTCCATAGCTTTTATCACTAGGCTTATTTGATGTCACATTTTGTAGACTTTGTTTGACCCTCAATTACATTTCATAAAGTTTTTATGTTTGCTGTGATAAGGTATTGTGTTTCACTGTTCAATATTTTCAAAGCTGTTGATTTGTCCAAAGATTACTGCTACCATCCTTTACTTTGTTGTGCTGCAACACTTATCACTTGTCAGCATAAGAGTCAAATGTGGCAGATCAAATGTTTCTATATGATGTCCCTTGGAGGATATAATTTAACCAACTGGTTTACAGATGATGGATAGCCTGTAACTGGACATCGACTACTTAATGTAAGGTACCCATAGATGCAGGGATAGCAGAACACAAACCTGTGACATGAAAAGTAAAAAATTAATTAAGAACCGTTAAACCTACAAATTTTTTATGAACCTTTAGAATCCTTTCATAAACACAGTGTACATCTATGACAACTTCAGAAGAAATTTGTTGCTAGTCTTCATTACTATTTCTACGTGCTTATGAGCTTTTACTTTGAATGTCAGATTACCAGTCAAATTAATGCAATTGTCTGTTGGTTTTGCTGTAGAAATAACTTCAAAATTAGGAAGCTTCCTGGAAAATTCAACAAAGGTAATTCTTCTAAAAATTTTATTTCTTTTTAATTTTAAAATCACTTTTAAACATGTGTTATTTTGTGAGAAATTCATGCAGGTTTGTGTTGAAATATCAACTTAACCTTGAGAGATCTAAAAAGGTTTATAGAGAAGGAAAACTTATCTTCATTGTAAACACACAAGCTTTATAAACCTACACATTTATACCTTTTATCTTTGTATGTTTAACATTTGGCTGTATAATCTTATTGAGGAATATTAAGGGGTGGTTCTATACATTGAAACTGTTACACAAAAAATATTAGAACTTATGAAAAGATTAAGTACACCTATCAACATTAGACATTACAAGTGTGAATAGGAACTCTATCTTATAAACATCAAATTTCATACGAGTTAAAACTAGAATAATTCATGTGAATTTTTTTTCACTCTTAATGCATGTTGTATAAAGTTAACAAGAATAATAAAATCATGACTTGCTATAAATATTTTTGCTTCATTCCTCTTTAATTCTTTATTTATGTCTGGGTAGAATACTGTGAAATACAAAACTAAAGTGAAAATACTCATGGTCGTGTATGATATCAATTGAAATTTTTATGAATTACATTACTGAAAATAGGTTCAACAAGTATAATTGAAGTAGGTTTGTTCCATCTCATTACTCTGAACTCAGACCCTTATACTGAATATACACTTTAAATACTCATCTAAAAACAAGAGAATTGTGAAAACTGAAACTTGATTAACTATGCTAATAAAATAGAAGTTAATGTAATGAAATCAGCATTGTGTTAAAAAGCAAGTTGCTAAGATGTACTTAAAGTACACATACAGACTGTTCAGTCACACCTGTTATGCCTATTAACAACAGTACTAGATACATTTTTTAAAGTCAAACTGAAGTCACCATGCTAAATGAGAAGACTGCCTCTAGCACTATCTTTAAAAACATATGGTAAAACAAGAAAGTACCATTTGGTGACCTCTAATTTTGAATGCATCTTGCTAAAAACTGGCCCAGATTAATTTTTAACTAATCAAAAATCCCCAGGGTGCCCTACTACACACTTGAAAATTCAAAAATAAAAGCCACTCTTATGAATGTTAATATTTTCTACACTGAAAATATATTTCCAGTAAATCCTTACCCCTACTCAGAGTTATTCTTAATTTTACAACCCTCTAGTACACACATTTTCACTAGCCTTGAAACTTTCACTTAATTCCACATGTATACCACCTAGCTCAGATGCATTTAAGCATGTAAGAGTCCTCTGTCAATAGTATCAGACAAACCCTCTTATCACAACTGGCTTTGTCTACAGAGTTGAATCCAAACTTCACTTTCAGATTTAGCACAAAAATAAGAAGTCATGGTGGGATGGGCTGACCAGTGGATACATCAATGTTATCAAAAGGACAGACCCAATTCAACCAAATGCACCTGGATATGAAGGCCAAAAGGAGTAATGGCAGATCGTTTATTCTGAAAAAGTATGGCTCACTGAGGAAGGAAAACACAATCCTAGGTGTGATGCTTTGGTAAAGAAAGAAGTTTCGAAGCACATAGTAAAGACTGTTGCAAACGGCAGAGGCAAAAGAAGGTTCATGAGATTCTATATATAAGCTCTGAACTGATGAGGTGTGGAAAGCCCCAGTACAGAGTCGAAGTACTTCATGATGAATGGGGTCCAGCATCTTTAAGGCCGAGGGTCTGGCAGAGCCACAGATCAGTAATCCATAATTGAGTTTCAAACAAATAAGATCAAGATCCAGAGGGGGACATAATTATATTGCCCACTGATCTTTCAAATTGTGTCCAATATGGTTTTGGAAATGATGGTAGAAGATATGCTGGATGTGAACTTAATCCAAGATTCCTTCTGGTTTTGACATCTTACCCACCGAGCATGTGTATGGGCTTGCTGGAAAACGATGCAGTTCAAGAGTGTGAGATATCTATAGAAAGTATCCTAGGACCGTTTATAAGCCTTCCATACCATGTGGCAGGCAGGATTTCACCATGGATGAAGATATTCTGGAAAACCTGTCGAAGATCTAGGAATACATTGAGCAGCTGCTTGTATAATACAGTCAGTTACCTCTCCAACACAGTTACCTATTGATGGCTTACAGATAATGGCAAGATCAAGTTCTGTGAGAGCAGTTAAAGAGGGCCAGTTTGCTTGATCCACCTTCCACCAGGACATGCAGGTCAGGTGGCACTGACCACAGCCAATCTCTCTCAAAATTATAGGAAAATTATCACTGCCTCATTGATTATTGTCAATCCTCCAAAGAAAATAGGGAGAATAGTCAAGGGGAGCCAATTGAGAGGTCAATAGCAGAAAAGGACTAACTAGGTGCATGAAAATAAGTAGAAGAATGAGTATTGAAAAGAGAAAGGTTGTGATCAGAGTGCATATGCTCTATAGGGCAACCCCTCCTATCAACATCAGCACTTTCCCAGAGGGGATGATGTCCATTCAAGTCCCCCAGGATTAAAAAGGGAGATGGCAACTGTTCAATAAGAGCATCAAGGTCTGATTGTTCATAGGTCTCTCCAGGTGACAAGTAGAGAGAGCAAACAGTAATGGTACGACTGAAGGAAACACAAATGGCTATGGCCTACAAGGGTGTGTTGAGTGGCAAAGGCAGGATGGGCACATGGTGATCAACCAACAGTGTTACTCCTCCATGCACTTGTCCATCACACAGCTGATCATTTCTGCACAAAGAAAACTGCCGAAAGGTTATTGTATCTGCAGGTTTCAGAAATGTTTCCTGTAAGGAGAGACATACAGGATGGTAGGAAGCAATTAGTGTTTTGATGTCATCTAGATTAGAATGTTCCATTGTATCCAGGTGGCCATTTTTATTTACATGTAGGTGAATTGGGTCGAGAACCCTTCTGCTTGTGACCATGCCTTTTTTCTTTAGTGTTTTTATTTGAGGGAGCTCTATCAACCTCCACAGATCCTGCCCTATGTCAATTGGGCAGGTCTTTGCTATTGGAAGAGGATTCCAGAGGCTGAGGACATGAAAAAATGATCATTTTGCATCTTGGGGTGGGAAAAGATGTATTCAAGGAAATGCCTGTACCAAAAAAAGGGATCTTGGGATTTGTTGGAATGTATGGAAGGGACAGAGATGGGTGTTGAAGTTGATTCAGCCTTTTTAACCATGGAGGTCAAAAGACTTTTCATTAGCTTTTAGAATGATTCATTTGGAGGCACAGAGATCCACCTGCACTCCCACTGCAGTAGTGGAATAAAATGCAGCAGCATATGTCCAAGATGAAGTGGTGAACAGAAACTTGCGAGCATCAGGATAAGTGATGTTATGAATTGTTTTCAAACAATGCACCTCTTTTTCTTTTGACAATTTAGGGCAAGAACAAAAGTAGAAAGGGTGAGAGCTATTGCATTTAATGCAATGAGGGTTCATTTCACACTCATAAGCATCACTGTCCTTGCCATACAACAAGCACATTCCAAGGAACCACAACATGACATTGTTAAGTGACTAAAACACTGACACTAGAAACAGAGGGTTTTGAATGCATGGTTATTCTCTGCAATTAAGATAACCTGCCTTGATGGTGGCAGGTGGACATCGTGACTAATGTGAGAATGAGGACATTGGTCAACATCATAATTCCATCTTTTCAAGTGGAGATATGCCTCACTGCAGAAACTCCTTAGGTGGAGAAACCAGCAGGAATCTCTGAATCAGGAATGCTCTTCAAATCCCTTTCAATGGTAACTCCTCATGATTAAATCAAAGTAGCATGAGGTGTAACCTCAACAGGTATATCCCCAATTGCCTTTGAATGCAAGAGGAGTTCACTGTGTTGAGATGTTGATGTTTCCACCAATGTTACCAGATCGAAGCTTCTTTACTGACTCTAGAGAGCCAGCAAGTCCATCTGGTCCTTACTGAATGAAAAAGGGAGGCATTTGCCCTAATGGTTTGTCTGAAAGTGAATGCAATACAAGAAAATGAGGTACAACATGTGGTACAGATGGTGAGGATTACTGCTCAGACTCTTCAAAACGTGGTCTTTTACCTATAAACTGATTTTTCACTATTTTATAAAGATTTTTAATTGGAGTATCCATAATGAAAAAAGGAAAATTTACACGCCCACTGACCCCACCCACCATGGAGTCCTACGAGGAGACACACTACAGTGTCAAACAAGACACTGCAGCAACACCTGAGTTTTATGACCACTATACCCAAACACCAGCATCAGATACAATGTCCACAACACCTGTTCAGAACATACAACACTGGTACTTGGTTGACCCTAGCCCAAGTGTACCAGCCAACTGACCCAAGGGGGGCCACCCCAAGGCTGCTCGTCTACAGGATTTCAAGCACAAAGTGGTGTGGTAGAGTTGGACCCCTCAACCACCAGGATCCTCTCCTCCCCTTCACAAGTTGTCACACATGGCAAACATGTGAGTGGATGTTTAGGTCCCAGTGGAGGTAAAATGAAAGAACAGAACCTTCCCTGGGAGGTGCCCTCACCACATACAGGAATCCACACTGAGAGTAGCCGTGATAGGAGAGTTTGTCACATTCCTCTTGATGAAGAACTATAGTGTGCTAATTTAAATACTTAAATGCAAATGAATTACGTGGTGAGTGAGTATTTGCACACTAGAGATCAGTCATATCCAGAATATCTGTAACTATGAAAAGAAGTAATAGTATGAGAAATACACTTAATTGTTTTATTTTCTCTGTGTTAGTTTCATTAAGATTATACAAATAATGTAGAATCTTTTAAGCAGAGACGAGCTATTCTTACTGGTAGGTTTAGTTTTAGTGAGCAATATTTTATGGGATCCTACAAAATTACAATTTTTCTAAATTTGTACTCACCCACTTGTGGAGAGTGCTGTGTCATTTGTTCTTAAATTTTGGCAGAGGGGACAGAAGTCTTTCAATATTTCTATATGAAGCTAAGAAAAAAATGTTGTTTATCTGTTACACAACAAAAATTCCATGAGACCTTCTCAAACACTGTTGAAAAATTAAGTTTAATTTTGTCATTAATATTTACAAACTTCAAATTACACATGATAAAAAAACATTGAGCTTGTTTTTATATCTGCTTTTGAATGAAAAAAATTAACATGCATAGTGTTTTGTACAAGTATTAATGTCACTGCAAAGTTTCCACTTTTTCTTGCCATTTGAGTTTGCAAATTATAAATCTTTCACATGAAACTATATATTTAGAATCTATACAATATCCTCCAAACTAAAAAAAAACTAAAACAAATGCTGATATTATGTAAGTTACATTTTCAAATATAATTAAAATATTGTCAACTGCACAAAGCCCAGCCCACGACAAGTCACCGAGTGGCCCATGATGTCCAACGGGAAAGTCAAACAGAGAGTTCGCGTGCTTAGAGTTCGCACCTGCGCAAAGATTAAGCACTATAGAAGAATATGCATTAGATTAGATACTGGATAGTTCCATATTTGTGTCGAGCAATAAAGAAAATTTAATAACCAAATCTTTTTAATGCATAGGCATTTAATTATTGGCACAATGACAATCTCTCTGTAATTACAAAATCTCATGCGTTACAATTGTTCTTCAAGATTTACTCACAAGCCCTATTTTGATATTATTTCGTAACAAAAATGGCAGCTAATTGTAAAAGAAAAGTTGACGATGAAAACTGGCAGTTTCATGATTATTGGATTGCGCAATAATGTTTTGTTCAACAACAGAAGAACATGATTTGTCTGCTGTGTCATTCGACACTAGCAATGGCATAGGTATCAGATATAAAGCGTCATTATGAGCTGAAGCATAAAGATTTTTACAATGTTGTTGGAGATGAATGAACAACTCAAATTGAATCTCTGTGGCAGTTGTGAATTACCAGCAGAACGTTTTCTCAGAGCAGTCACCAGATTTAGGTGCAACATGTGAGGTCAGTTACACTATTTCATTGATGACAGCAAAATCTGGCTGACCATTCTCTGATTGTGATTTTGTCAAGAAATGCATGATTACTGCATCGGAAAAGGTGTGTCCAGAAGCAGTTCGCAAGCTACAGATGGTGGCTTTGAATTGTATGACAGTTCAACAAAGAATTTCACACCTCTCAGGAGATGTGACAAGGCAGCTAAAAAATAAAGCAGCCAACTTTGTTTACTTCTCTTTGGCAGCAGACGAATTGACTGACATCAGTTCAACAGCACACCTACTAGTTTTTGTTCATGGTGTGTTGTTTTCGTTTGATATCATGGATTCCATGAAGGGTCAGACAACTGGATCTGCCCTATTTGAGGAGACAGTACTACTGTGTAGTAGTGTTTCATTGGATTTCACGAAACTTTTAAATATGACAACTGATGGAGCACCAATCATGACCAGAGAAAGTAGTGGGCTGGGAGCACTGTTGATAAAGCATCGAGGAAAGCAGAACAGAAATTTGGTGAATGTTACGTTTTTTTATGTATGCAGACTGAACGCAACAGAAAGACACAGATAACAGCTTATATAATTTATTACAATAAACTATTATATATGTAACAGATATAACATAAATTATATGACAACAATGACAGATATTCAGTTTAAAATTAATTACAATACAAAATGGTACTGGCCTGTGTCCAATATAATGATTCAGAATGAAAGTCCAAAAGTCTAGATCAGAAATCCAAAATTCTAGTCTAGGGTGTGAATTTGGTCCCATGAAGAAATTCTGAAGTTTGAATGGAGAAGTCCAGAAACAATTTACAGTTCAATAAATTTGACGAAGTTCTTTTTACGATGTTTTTGATGAATGTCTCAAATTGTCATTCTCCCACTTTTCCGGTCTCCCTAAACAGTCCTATACGTGTTGACCTTCAGTATAACCAGTAATTCGAATGAATCGTAAAGATTGATGAAATAAAATCACAGCTTCTGAAGATCTAGCTCGTCACAAATCCAAGTTGAATAAACACACAGCAAACGTTTACTTTTTCTCGAGCAAAGACAATATCTCTTGAATTGAATAAAAACTAATGACCGACTCTTCTCCTTCCTTTTTCACGTCACTGTCTGTTTTTACACCAGTAGGCCTACTGTTTTCTCGAACAATTGCATAACTTTCACAGAATTCCAGAGCAATCCGCGCATGTCTGTTTTTGCACGAGACTCATCGTCTAGACACCAAGCCGACATACAAATTATTTATAAACATATGATTGATCTACCTAATTCTAGAAATTTCTAAATGTTATTTTAAATGAATAACAACATATTTTATTGGTTTGAACTTCGAAACCATAATATAAATATGGAAATATAAATAATAGATATGGAAATTCAAACACGACATGACATAGTTGTCGTTTACATAACATTTACATAACAGTGAAGTTGCACTGTATTATTCACCAACAGAATCTGTGCAGTAAAGAACTTAGTTTTCAGGCACTGATGGTATTAGTAATGAAAACCACTAATTTCATAAAATCACGAGTGCTCAATCACTGTTACTTTTCAAGTCTTCTTGAAGAAATTGATTCAGACTATGGTGACCTTGTGTATCACTGTGAAGTTCACTGGCTGAGTTAAGGGAAGATTCTGGAAGTTGATTGATGAGGTGATAGAATTCCTCAGAAGCAAGAACAAAGACACAGAAGTGATTTACATGACTGATCCAGCATTGCAAGATGATTTGACCTTTCTGGTCTACCTGACCCAACACTTAAATGATCTGAATTTGAAGTTACAAGGCAAAAATCAACTTGTCTGTCAGCTTGCAAATCATGTCTCAGCTTTCAGGACAAAGTTGCAATTGTTCCTACAGCAAGCAGTATCAGGAAATTTCGTGCACTTTCCCACTTTTCAGTCACAGCTATAGAAGAATCAGGACATTGACACACAAGTCTATGTTGGAAAGCTAGATACCTTGATTCAATCCTGGTACTCATGGTTTCATGACTTTGACCAATGTAGATTGTTGATGAAACTTTTTGCTGATCCATTCAGTATGTCAGTGGATGACTTGTCAGCAGAATATCAGCTCGAACTTACTGATCTCCAGGCATCTGATAAACTGTGTGCTATTTACCGAGAAAACAGTTGGCTTGACTTCTACAAAACGTTGCCTGATACATTTGCTACTCTAAAAGAAAATGCACTTGTCCACACCAGCATGTTTGGCAGCACATACTGCTGCAAACAGGCTTTCTTGCATATGAAACTGAACAAAAACAACACTTGCAATCAGCTGACTGATGATCATCTGGAAGCAGTCTTGCATCTTTCAACATCAAACATCAAGTTGGACATTTCTAAGCTCATAGATGACATGCAGCACCATCCATCATACGTCAACTGCCACAAAGTCAGTGTAATGACATTTCTTAGAAAAACGTGCAAACTCTTTGATGTAATCGTTATTTGTGTATTCTTAAATGTGATGTCCATCTTGTGTGAAACAACTGTGGGACCATTTTAATCTTCACTTTTTGTGGCCCCCAACGGTTATGAGAAGTCTGTTTGTGACCCCTGACTTAAAACGTTTGTGCACCACTACCATAAGTATTTAAACTACAGCAACGGTAAAGAAGTTAAGACACAAAAGATTAGTTTGAAAGGTAACAAAATTAGTGTAATGGTATCTGTCTGTGTGTAATCAAAGTAGCTTAACTTGACTTCAGAGTATGCATTTGTTCAAGCCATAATTCATACTGATATGACAAACTAACCACAAAGACCAAGGAGCTTCCCAAACAAGTCACAGATAAAGTGGTAGAGAAGTACAGAAACAGAGAAGGTTACAGGAAAACTTCAAAGTCACAGATTATCCCTTTTAGTATGGTGAAGTCTGTCATTTAGAACTAGAATGTGCTATTCATTACTCAGTCACAATCCATATCAGGATGCCCTTCCAAACTAAGCAGCATGGAAACTAGTTAAAAATGCCACTGTGGAGCAAAAAGTGACTGAAAGATTTGAAAAAATTACATGTTTCAAATGGAAGTAAGTTTTCTTAAATCTTGTATAAAGTTTGTAAAAAAGTATTTAAATAATAACTGCAAACATATGTCAGAAAATTTCATGGAGAAATGAGACAAAAAGTTGTGCTTTTGGTCTAAATTTAAACCATTACATCTGGCATAAGCCCAACATAGCACATCACTCAATCAATACCATCCAAAGTGGCAAGCAAGGTGGTAGGAGCATCACATTATGGGAATGCTTCTCATTATTAAACACTGGGAAGGCAGCTTGTCAGGACTCAGGAAAAGAGATGATGCAAAGTGCAGATAAATTCCAGAAAAAAACCTGCTGAAATCAGTCAAGAATCTGAAACAAAATTGAAAATTCACATTTCAGCAGGGCCAAAGCCACCCTATACTGGTTTCAAAAGAAGCAAGTCAATAATGTCATGGAATGCCCAATTGAAGTCTTGACGTAAATTCAATAGAAAATTTATGGCAAGATTTGAAGATTGCAGTCCAATGATCCACAATGAACCTGTCGGAACTGGAGCAAATTTACCAGGGAAGAATGGGCAAATATTACATCATCTAACTGTATAAAGCTGGCAGAGACCCATCAAAAACAACAGTAACTGCTGCCACAGACATTTCCACCAAGTACTGTATTCAGCCCTCTAATTCATACGCAATAAGCAAATTTAAATTTGTATATTTTCTTTGCAGGTTTTGCTAACATTCACACATAACAGTGCTAACATATCTCAGAATTTTGAATAAAAAAGGTTCAAAAAATTGTTTACATTATTTGTATTTCTTCAAAATGTGACATTAATGGTAGGGGATGAATGCTTTATCAAGGCACTGCACATAATGTAAAAAGGAGTTATAACACCTTTGTTGTGATGTAAATTTTATTGTTATATAATGATAAAAGTTATCTTCATTTTGAAAATCTATCCAAAACATCATTACATGAGCCCTTTGACCTGTCTATATAGAGTTTCAGTTATTTTACATTACCAAGAGTTACAAAAGTGCAGTTATTGTTAAATGACATCAACTGTAATCATCATACTTTGTCATTAACAAAGCAGCTGTGAGAAGCACACTTACTTTTCTTGGAGGTGTTGGTGTTGGAAGAGGAGCTAGACTTGGTGGGGTGTTGTCCTGATTGTACCACCATTCAAGAAACTGGAGGAAGAATGCTCCAACTGACAAACCCATAGACAGTGCACCAGCTAAACCTGCAGTGGTTATCCACAAAATGTGGTGAGGGAATTCTTTCCAACTGAAAAAAAAAAGATTCATAGTAGGTTAGCCAACTGGTATTTACAAAATACATTAATGCTTTATCGATTTGTCTCAATCTAAGCTGCTTATTTTATTTGATTATTATAAGAATCCAAAACAACTTTTCATAACACAAAATTATGTTCAGACTGTATTTATTACTTTTAACAATTAACTGACATCACCTCCTTATGTTTCGGTTTTCACTTGTTAAAGTCCGTAGTTCTGTTTCAGAGAACTGCACAAATGGGGAGTGATAGGAACATCTTCCAACTGCATACATTATGATATAATGGGTGAGCAAACACTCAAATATAAAATGGAAAAAAGGGTAAATACGAAGGTAAAGAAACTCCACTTTTTCTTTTACCTGAAAAACAAGATATATTTAAAACATTCAGTGGCACAAACTGATATAAATTAAATCACAACAATTTTAAAATTCAGAAGCAACTGGCTTATAGTAAGGTAACTGTTAAAGTTTGAATTTTGAATGATTACAGTCCTGCAAATTTTAAAACTTCATGAAATTGTTCTTTCAGCATGAGTTGGTTGGTTGATTTGTTATTTTATAGCATAAAGCAGCTAGGCTATCTGCACCAAACATCTGGTAAGTTAAAAGTATATTTAGTAAAATTCACAAAAGGAAATTAAGGTAAAACAAAACATAAATAGCATAATACCAATGTTTAGATCTAATCTACAATGTTTAGAGAAAAACTACAGTAATGCAAATTCTAAAGGACTTTCTGTAGAATAACTAATTATCATAACTCACCAGGAAGACAACCAGGTAAATACAAAAACCACCATCAGTCACCTGATGTTGGCCTTTACAGTCCTGGTTCCAAGTTATTTGACGTTATGGCCATTTTCAAAAAGTAAAGTAATTAAAGTTTTAGGACTTGTAGCAAAATTTTAATAACTTGCCAGGTTCACTAATGGGTAATTCAAACAGCAGCATTAGTCACCTGAAGTTGGCTTTTCCCATCCTTCTTTCGATTGTTCTCATATTACAGCCATTTTCTAATTTCAAATCAAACCAGATGGACTGCAATTTGTAAAAGGGAGCCACATTAAAATATATACAATTTATAAATTAAAAAATTAAATCGCGTTATAAAGATTAATGGCCTTTGAAAAACTAAAAACATTTCCAAGATGGACAGTGTCACCATCACCAATAACACCGTCTTACATTATGTCAACAAAGTAAAATGTGGTTTATTGCATCAGTTCCAGATAAAAGAAAACAATGAGTTAAGAAACTGACCAATGTGTAGTCTAGTTAGAACAGCTTCCTCCTTCCAATCTGTACGGAAGCAAGACTGCCAAAGTGCAATATAGGGTTTTATTTGGAAAAGCTTGTTTTCATGTTGCTCACTCCAAGTCGACTGCCAACTGATATGTAGCCATGCCTTGAATACAGGACCATAGTCCATGTATGGAACAGGCACAGCAGTGATAGTGCCAGATTTAGCTGCAGTGTTGGTGAGCTTGTTCCTATGAATACCAACATGGCCAAGTATCCAGAACAACTGGATAGAAGTAGATGTTAAAGAGAAATGGGGCAGTCAGTTTTGAATATCAGTGAGAGAGAGAGAGAGAGACGTTCAATAACTGACATGAGATGTGAAAGTCATTAACATAGAGCTAATTGGCAACAGTGAGAGGGAAAGTGTCGAACCCACACAAACTTGGAATCTTCTGTTCATTAAAATTTTTTTTAATAAAAAAGGGCAAATTGCCATAACTTTATGTTGTATCATAAGCCTTCTCAATGTTAAAAAATATTGATACAAGATGTTATAATTTGAAAAAGGCTTCTCTTATTGATGTTTCAAGTCAAATCAGGTGATCCACAGTGAATTGCTGTCATCAGAACCCTCACTGGATGGGTGAGCAGAGGTTGTTTGATTCAAGGAACCAAACAAGACAGGCATTAACCATACTCTCTAAGGTATTACAGAGACAGCTCAAAGCAATAGGATGGTAGTATGAAGGAATCTTGGGATCCTTCCTTAGTGAAAGGTCGATCCAGTTGAAAACAAGCAGAATAATTACATAAGAAACAGGAGACAGATGGCTTAGCATTTAATAGTGTACATCATCAGGTCTGAGCTATGTACTGAAAAACAATGAAAGGACAGTTTAAGTTTTACCAGTGTAAAGAGACAATTATAGTCAGAGACAATCAGCTCAAAAGAACAGAGGTGATTGTTCTACCAGAGTCTCGATGGCAAAAAAGGTGGAGGAAGGAGCAGAAGTGCTAGATACCCAGAAAAAGCTTTCACCTGGAGTATTGGCAATGCTTCAGGTATCAGCTACTTCCTGGCCATCAGAGAGCAAGATCCAGAGGGAAACAGAATTATATTGCCCACTGATCTTTCAAATCTTGTCCCATATGGCTTTGGAAGTGGTGGTAGAAGATATGTTGGTTGTGAACTTAATCCAAGATTCCTTCTCGCTTTGACATCTTACCCACTGAGCTTGTGCATGGGCCTGCTGGAAAACGATGCAGTTCAAGAGTGTGAGATATCTATAGAAAGTATCCCAGGACTGTTTTTGAGCCTTCTGTACCATGTGGCAGACAGGATTCCACCACAGATGAGGATATTCTGGAAAACATGTTGAAGTTTTAGAAATACATTAAGCAGTTGCTTGTATAATACAGTCAGTTACTGCTGCCACACAGTCATCTATTGATGGTTTACAGATAATGGCAGAATCAAGTTCTGTGAGAGCAGTGAAAGAGGGCCAGTTTGCATGATCCAGCTTCCATCAGGTCACATGGGTTAGGATTTTGTGCAAAGCTACATGACAGCTATCTGTACCAGCCATCCCTAATCTAACTGAAAGTCTACAAAGAAGGAAGCTGGTTATTACCACCCACCACTAACTGTTGGGCTACTCTTTTCCAACAAATAATGGGGTTCACCATCACATCATAATACCCCATGATTGAAAGGGTAAGCATATTTGGTGGAATTGGGATTTGAACTTGAAATGTTCTGATTGCGAGTCTAGTGCTCAAACAAATCACCTGGCTATGCTATTAAAAACCTTTTAACCATTTTGTGCTTGTCATAGTTTATGGTATAACAAAATTTGTCAGATTATCAGTAAATATTATGCAACTTGCATGCAAAATATCAATTTTTTAAATTAATTCTTAAAGTTTTTGAAGCAATGTTTTTCTTGTACTTTTCTTTTTTCACACTGCCTATTCAAGAAGCAAATTAATTCTCATTTTAAGATTAAAAATACTTGTACACAAAAACTGTAAAATCTATATAACCTCTAGATAATTATCAAATAAAATAAAAAACGATTTTATCTGTTATTTTCACTGAAAATCTCTGTACGGGATTTATCAATTTGACCAATCTCTTGGCTGTGTTTCAGTGGACTGGTATTTGGTTACATTTCAGTTATAATACATTTTATATCGTGTGTAATATTGCTACTTACAAATACATTCTTAAACTTATTTTTCTTGATTTGCAGAACAGTAAACAAAAACAAAAACAACAAAAAAAACTGCACTTTCACCCAAAAATATGACAATTCATATACTGACTTTGGATTTACTGAAATGAATAGCAATGAAAATGTGCAGGCCTAAGTGCATAATATGAGAGAATGTACTTTGTAATGATACTGTGAAACCAAAACTTAAAAGCAATTTTAAAAGTAAACTTTTGAAATTATTGATAGCATCAAAAATACAAATAAAGCAGCATTGACATCATCTTATAAAGTGTTATAAAAGACAAAGCCATTTACACTTGACTGGGAATTAATTCAACCTTACATAAAAAGACATTTGCTTCAAACTGGTTGATAATTCACTAGCAAAAAATTAGTATGATACCTTTATCAATAACACAATTGCCAAGAGAGTAGAAGAAATGCCTGAAGACATGGAGACCAATTGTTACAGTAAATAATGTTCAAAGTACTATGCACTCCAGACTGATGAATCAACTGACATAATAAATAATGCACTTCTTTTGGAAAGATTTTGGAAATAAACAAACACAGCGGCATGTACACAAAACTGTGCAAACTGAAATACAAGTAACAATGTAAAACACTTTTAATCATACAGTTATTAGATGTGTTATTATATAATAAATGAGTTGGTAATAATGAAAAAGGAATTAAAGAAAGAAAATTTAAAATATCATAGAAGTGAAAATATGAAAAACTTTTTTACAGGTACTTTTGATTTCAATGAAAATGATTCACTTAAGTACATAAGAAGTTTTGTGAAAAATCTGTACAAGATAGAGAAAATGTGCATTTTCAGATTCAATGTACAGGAATTATTGTAAAACATAAAAAGGCCAAAACAATAAAACCATCATTGGTCTGTAACTATCTACCTCCTACAAATTACTATGAGGTTCCAATTAATGAGAACTAAATGTCCCTATAACCCATTCAAAAATTAAGTAAATACAAAACTTATTTAGATCTCTCTAAACCTGGACTCTAAAAATATTCAGGGAGAAATCAGCAAGAGATTTGGACTGTGCCAGGAAAATCTTCCATACCATTTTTTTTTTAGTTAACTCTCTCACTAAATTTTTGAGAAATAGTTGCATTTTGGTTATAATACATTACACACACACACACTATCTATCACAATTTACAATAAAGATAAATTTCAGTTATTTTTCATAAAACACTCAACAGTAACTAAATAAATATAGGAAACAATTATTATTTCTACTTACAAATTTTGTACCCATTAACCATAATTTGCTAAGCCATGTCAAAGTTCACACATGGACGATGTGAAATATTTTAAGTTTCATATATGCATTTTGAGATAACCAAGCATTATAAATTACTCTTCCAGTATTGTAGAATTCCACTGTAATATAATCAGGCTTACAAATTAACCTGTATTTGAGTAAAAAAATAACTTTTCAGATAACATTTTCACTTACCACTTCCTGTGGCAATTCAAGAAAAAGAAATAATCTTGAGATCTTCCAACCTTTTAGAGACTTAGAAAACCACCAGAAAGACATCCTGAGCTTCTGACTTGTTATTCATACATCACAGACAGCAGTAAGTATGTAAAAGCAATATTTCCAAAAATGGAAAGTGGTGGGTGAGACCACCATGATGAATTCACTAAATGTACTGATACTCCAGCAAATAAAATGCAGGAAGTTTTTATTTTATATTTTAGCTTTTAAATTCCTAATTTGCAAGGAATTATACACTTTGTGTTTGACTGTCACAAACAAATAATCTAAACCAAAGCTGCATTCAAAACACCACTTCACACACAAAAGTAATATTTAAGAATTTTGATTTAATATTTATTTTTAAATTATGAAACTAATTACTGTATAATACTGAAATATGAATTATAATCTACAATGTGTTATTAAAGTTGTTGGCATACATTCATAAAACAGTACATCAATAAAAGTTTAAATGCAAATCTACAAACATGATGGCATATCTTTTTACCCCTGACCATATAAAGACCAGTAGCAAGAGGGTTAGAGGACTTGCATATTATCAATAACTTCTTTGTGAATAAAATCACAAAGTAACTGAAAAATTAAATGAAGTATAATCTGCAGAATCAATGCAAAAGAAAAACCCATGACAAATAATCTTACTTTTTTGCCATGATTCCAGTAACAAGGTTCATTCAGCTCAGGAATTTAGGCTCAGCCTTAAATTTATATACTGAGATCACATTGAAAAATAATTTTTGTAAATGAAAACATAAATGATAATCATATCCAAAATTGTTTTAAAATACTGTACATAATAAATGTCATTAAACTTGAATCTTTTAGTTAAAATAACTCAAATAAAATTTGTATCCTGTTACTGTAAACTGCAGGTTCTTCCTTCATGTTTAAAAAAAGTTATTAACACATCAGTGATTAAAAGTAACTTTTCAGTAATGAGTGATAGCATAAACATACATCAATAAAATTACTTGTATACAAAAACTGACAAGTAGTATATGATGCTTTAACACTAAAATATAAATGACTACAACACCTTTAGTGTAAAACAAAGATCCTTGCAAGCAATATTTTCATTTATTTTTCCCAAAAATATGAGGCTTGATTAGTTTTGGAAATTTAAGCAAATAATAGAAAATAATCTTCACACATATAGAGGTAATGATCATAATAAATACTTATATTCAACATTACAAACAATACTGATAAGGAATCTAACTTTAAAGATTAGGTTTTTCATTACACTTACATCCTGTTTTTGTGACCTTGCACTTGTCCATTTTTCGTGCAGTGTTTTAAACAGTTTATCTAATTTTGTCTTAATGTACGGTGCAATGGCCAAGCAAAACAAGGAAATTCTAATCTGCTTTTTTGAGAGCGATGTTTTCTGGTTTTGACTCTGTGTTGAAACATCAGGTTTCAAAGGCATTCTCCGTAGCCCATAGAAGTGTTCAGCAAAGGATGCCCCTATGCCAAGATTTGTAAAAAGAAAATAACTAAATAAAATAGAATATTTTCAATGGATAAAAATTTTGTGAAAAAAACTTGCTGATCTATATTAAACAATGAAATCCTACCTGTTCACTGGAACATAGTGCCAACTCTTTTTGAAATTCCAAGTGGAATATTGCCTGTTTTTTATACAATTCTTTGCAATTCATGTAGTGCATAACCTTATCTGCAGAAAACTTGATATTACATATACTGCAAGACCTGTACATCTTTAAGGAGAATTTCACAACTGTTTATATCATGAACAAAATATACACAAAAGCAAACCACCCATTAAACAAATATTACAAAAAAAATGAATGTAATTAACAAATGAAGTAAACTGAAAATTTAAAAACAACTTTTAAAATTAAGACAGCTTCATGCTTCTATTAATATACACAACAGGCTTTCTTCTTTAACAACTCTTGATTTCTCACTTGTCTAATGTAACAAATTTATTAAAACATGAGAATGTACAAATGATTATAAATCTTTCCAATTTATATTTTCTACACTGAAAGCATTGTCAGTACAAGCAGGAGCTGTGTAGACTAACTGGAAAAGATCTTTTAATAAAACAAAACATCATTAAGAGAAATGAAGAGGGACCCTCAAATAAACACTATGACAATCAAAGGAAAATGAGCCTAGACTTTCTGAAAATAAGCCAATTAAGTTAATTGATAAATTATATGTTGTACAAACAGGATTGATAACACTACTTAGAGCTCAGTAGTTTTAGACACGAGAGGTATAGGTCTAGAGCACATTGGTTTCAAAGATGACATGTAATGTGACATTTTGCAATTTTTGTACATTTCTCAAATTACATCAGCTTTTGTTAAATTAAAACTAGCTGTGGAAAGATAAATGTAATTTACTTTTTAATATCTCAAAATTCATATCATCTTTATTTTCTTCAGTTTTTTTGCTTTTTTACATTGATCTTAACATTTAATTATGTTTTATACCTTGCTAATTTCATATATAATTATTCTAGAAATTGGTGAAACAAGTTTTACTTTGCAGCAACCATCCTAAAATATACAAATATTTCATCTCCAAGATATATTACACACTCAAAGCGTGTGTGTGTCTGTCTTTACTGCTCAACCTGTACCTCATGCTTCAGTACTCACCACAAGTTTTTAAATGCAGATACTGCACAAGTAAGTCACCAATGAGATACAACTCTTCAAAATGGTGTAGATAAAATCCATATTTTGCAGGATTGTTTTCTACTAAGACCTAGAAAATTTGATAAAATAAAATTATAAAAAACCTTAAATACTTAAGGCAATTTATTTATTTATATTATACATATATAATAGACAAAATTTAAAAATATAAGATAAGAGAAATATGAAGAGCACATTACTTTAGCAAAACTAAATGGAAGTGGAGACCGCCATGGCCAAGTGTGTTAAGATATGCGACTCACAATGTGAGGGTCCTGGCTTCTAATCCCCATTGTGCCGAACATACTTGCCTTTTTAGCCGTGGGGGCATTAAAATGTGATGGTCAATCCCACTATTCATTGGTAAAAGAGTAGCCCAAGAGTTGGCAGTGATGACTAGCTACCTTCCTTCTAGCCTTATACTGCTAAATTAGGGACAGTTAGACCTCGAGTAGCTTTGTGTAAAATTCAAAATAAATAAACAAACAAACGGAAGTGAAAATAAAAACTGACAAATATGCCTTAATGTTTGAATACTGTTTCAGAAAAAAAATAATCGAATGTATTTATTTCTATTCTATATCTATGATTCCAAACACATGCAGTCTTGAAATTTAGTTTGTAACAAAAAAAACTAAATTTAACAAGTAAAATGTGATATAATACATTTTTATGTTTTCAACCAGTGAATTTATAGTTTAATTTAGCCAACAACCCTGATAATAGAACACAATACCATTCATACAGTAAAAAATTTATAAAGCTTGAAATGATGGTAATGTTTGATATTTAACAGATCTTAATGTTATTCTAAAACATCTTGAAAAGAAAAATTAACATTGTTTACAGTATTAAAATGCAACCACAAAAGTAACTCTTACAAAATATGAAATTTATATTTAGTTGAAGGTTATGCAGATCATGCTATTCTGATGTTATAAGACAACCCTTTCATGATGGGTTACAGGCCAAAGGCCACATCATTGCATTTATCAATTTGTATTTAGAATTTTATTGCATCACTATTTTATGAATTTATGTCAGATGGTGTGTTGAGTGCAGCATTGTTTAAAAACAGATATTTGTGATGTCAAAACACTAAGTCTATAGTTTGAAGAAATAAGGAACCCAAATTACCAATATTGACCAGCTAGAATATAAAATAACCCCATATCTTTTTATTTTGCTGAAATATGGCTCATGTACTGAATAAAATGCAGTAAACCTGTTCAACTCTTTCTATGTTTTAAAATGGCCCCTTATATACTGTTACTACAATGTGAATAACCAAACATAAAATGTCCTGTTTGTAGTTTTCTCAACTATTTTAATTTGTAAAAAGGATGCTACTTTCTTTCAAACCAAGATTTCATGATGTCTTTAGTGTCCTCAAAGTTTCATATATTTTTTTAAAAATCTAAATATATATATTAGTTACTAAATTTAATAATTTGTAGTGAAATTCTATGGTATAAATACAATTATTTATGGTTTATTAGTTGTTCAATTGTCTGTCTATGTCTGTGTGTGTGTAAACCCTTAAATTAGATTTTTGATATTCTCCATGTGGAAAATTTTAAAAGGCTTAGCAACCTACATCAAGCAGTAAACACATTAATAGGTCGTAACGAGATAACTGCGCTTTACTTCTAGATTTATTGTTCAATATTTTAAGAAAAATATCTTTATACATATATACTGTACAATAATTAAAATGTGACTATTATGAAATACTAGTCCACAAAATACAGCCAAAACAGGGAAGACTAAAGGTCACTTTTATATTGTAGAATATGAAACACGAATTCATATGTACATCATCGCCAGTTATTTAATGTTATCTAGACATGATTGGAAAGTCAATAAAATAAAAAATGCATATATACACATGTAAATATAGTGTTATGACACTTAAGCTACTTAGACTAAACATTTGTATTATATGTTGTCATTCTAGCACAAAATAGCATAATTTACATTTATTTCCCAATTTGGTCAAATGAAACACCCCACATAATTAGAATACAGAAAATAAAATATAGTCTTACTGAAAACAAATGTTTGAAATGTATTTAGTAGGTTTTACAGAATTCAAAGAATACTAGAGATTTTTGGGATGAAGAATAGTTTTTAATCATAACACAAAATCACCTTGCACTCGAGCTAGTAATGAAACAGATTCAATATTCACAAGCAAATCTTTAAAATATTTAATTAAAAAGTCCAATTTTTTGTACAAAAAAACTTAAAAGTATACCAAATTTGGTGAAGATAAGCACTTTTTCAACTTATAGTGCAAATTGCAAACCTTTGTAAATGTGTAGACAAACTCATTTATAATACAGAGTCCATTAGAAAAGGATTAGTATTATAAATCAGTATTAATCAACCATCTTTCAATAGGAGAAACTGGTTTGCTGCCTCCATATAATGTCACAGAATAATAAAACCATAATCTATTACATATGAATATTCTACCAGTTTGTGTGTTTTATTGAACCTCATAAAAAGTATTTTAAATATTTTATAATTCATATCTAATTTTAATTGGTGGGAAACATATATACCCAGTTATTAATATTATGATTTATGCAAATACCAAATAATCTGGATATTGGCTTGTTAGGCATGACAACTTGTTTAAGTTAAATAACAAATGGAATAACTTCAGAGGAAACTAAATTAAGGTGGTAATTTCAATTCTGTGAATATTTCACTGGACAACTTCAAACATCAATTAAAACCTAAGAGGTGTGATAAAACATTATACTTCATTGAAATGTTTACAACAGTGCTTTTAATTTGTTCATTATGAATGAACCAGAGGCTTCTAAAAATATATTTTCATTGTACAACTACCTTTTTCCAGTGAAAGATATCAATAAAGTTAGTGTGTTTGTTTGAAGTTAAGCACAAAGCTACATCATAGACTGTTTGCTATGCTCACCACAATTACCCAAATCCGGTTTTTAGCATTGTAAGTTTGCATACTTACACTGTGGGGCAGGCTACCATGAAAGTAGAAACACTGCAGGTGTATTTGTACATATAACAAGTAAACATAAGGTAGCTACTATGAGCCACATTATTGGTCTTGGGGAAATGAATAAATATTTTATGGGCTTGTCAGATTTAGTAGGTGCTTTTAGAGTTTGGTAAGCTGAGTTGATGTTTTCAGGGTTTGAAAATTGGAATGGATGCTATAAAGGCTTGGCAGGTTGCACAAATGATTTAAAGGCTTGAAATGTTGAGTAATACTTAAAAGCTTAGTAGGCAGAGAAATTTTATGGACTTAATGGGTTCAGTAAAAAAAAATTAAAAAACTTACACAAGTTTGGATATTTCAGGTTTGACTTAAGTGTTAACTGGGACTGCACAAAGTCAAATACAGGGTGTTTGGAAAGTCACTGTGCAGTTTTGAAAGCAGCAATAACAGCATTCATTCAGTCTATTTTAAGCCAGCAACTGATAGCGGTGTTTAGAAACAAAATAAAAAGGATCCAAGCCTGCATTGATGCCAACGGGGTAACGGGTCATTTTCAACATTGTTTATAACTGTTAATCATATTTACCTCCTGTATTCTATATTGAAACATGTCTGTTGATAAATATGCAAGTGCACAGTGACTTTCTGAACACCCTGTATAAAATTTTAAAACGAGTAAATATGAGCATAGCAATGCATAAAAGAGGTAATCTGTCATGCTACAGAAAACTACTGTACCCAATATCAGAGATTCAAATGAACAACCAACAGTTTGTGTTAAACTGGTATTTCTTGGTATTTTCAGAAATACTATTGGTGGCGATATTCTGAAAAACTTTCAGTGATATATTCAGGTCACTGTTTGTTTGCAATTAAGCACAAAGCTTCACAACGGGTTATCTGTGCTTTGTGAGTCCACAGAAGGCCATTCAGATCACATCCATGATCTTAAAGCTGCAGTGAAAGCACGATAGTTAAGGTAATGGAAAATGCGCTTGATTCACGTAACAAGAATATAATGTAAACATAGAATCAGACAAATTACAAAGTATTTCACATTTACCCTGTAGTAATGGTGATACTTTTTTATGGTTAGTACACAGTGGTTTCTTCATCATGCAGAGAATTCTATTTAGAAGTTACTATTAGCTATAGTACTATGACAACTGTTTCACTCTCACTGAGGGCTTGGTCTCAGGAACTTATTTCATAACCATCTGTTGTAGTTTTCCCACTATAACTGATAATATATGCACCATCACAAAATTTTGTAAAATATCAATAAACATTACAAGCACATTTAACACAAAATAAACTTTTTTAAAATTTAGTTTAAAAATTTTAGCAATGATTTTCTCATGCATTTTTTCTTTTCAAATGTTGATTATCAAACATTCAAATATAATTTTGATTTTAAGATTAAAAATACTTTTAAATATCAGAAAATTGTCAAATTCACAAGCAAAATATTTCTTACCAAGTTAATAACCCAACTTTTTAAAAAAAAAATTATATTTTCACTATCATTTTATTATTGTATCTGTATAAACTTGATCTTTGACCAACCTCGTAATCAACCTTAAAAATTATGAGATATAAAATGCTTTTTTTTTAATTTTAGAATGACCACAAATTATAACAAGAAACAAAAAATGTTTTGTCTAAATAGTTTAAGTTTCATAACATTTGACACATATTATTTGTATAATATTGGCCTGTCAATCATGTGTAACTCACATTACATACATTACAATGATGTAGAACACATGCACAAGTTACCACATTCAAGAGTGCAAAACTGGCTTTTACAATGTGACATATTTTTGGTATGTCCAAGTGAATTAGAATTTTGTAAAATATAGTTGTTTAGCAAATGTAGCTGACATTAGCCGAGATGTTAGGTCAATATATTCCAGATGATTATGTCAACATGTGTAATTCAAACCTACTGTAACATAGAACAGTCGTAAAAAAAGTTATATATTTTTATTTTCCTGAAAACTAAAAAGCCATAAAGTACAATAAATTTAAAATTATTTATTATCAAATGCTTTTATCATTGTGTTGTATATTTCATGTTTATATTTAATATCACAAATTTTTTATGACATTTTATAAGAATTATTACAATTTTTTACCACTTCAGTGGTTCAAGTTACACAATGTTGGTAGTTTTCCCAAAAAAATTACATACAGTCATAGGTTTAACATACTGCAGAATTTCCTTATAATTTATCATGCTTAATAACTAAACTGTATTTGGGTCTAAAAACAAATATTGTTTTTCAGACATTTTCACTTTACTTTTCCTTTTGAAATTCAAGACAAATAAATATTCTTGGAAAATTCCCACATTCTAGAGGCTACGAAAATCGCAAGTTTTTCACATGACACAGAAGTAGATTCAAGAAAGTAACCCACTGTTTCATTTGCTATATGTTGTGATATCTCAGAAAATAGAAATGATTGGAAGTTTTTATTTTATATTTTACATTGTCAGTATCATTAATTTGTATTTCTAGTTCATAATAAATTATAGACTTAGTATTTAGACATCATAAACATCTGATTTGATATTTAAGAATTTTGTTTAAATATAAGTTCTACATTAAGAAGTATATTACTAAAATCTGAATAATAATTTATAATGTGATACTAAACTTATTGGCATACATTCATAAAATGGATCATTAACACTATGAACATAAATATACAAATATGATGGCATGCCCACTGACCTTTAACCATGGAAAGACTCGTAGTGACAAGGTTAATTAGTTTTGAGGGTTTTTTATGCTAAGGTCAAAGTTAATAATATTTTAATTTAAACCTGAAAGTAGTTAACTCTTATGCTATGAGTCTGTTCAACAGGATTCAGTCTTCAAATCTAAAGACCGAGTCAAATGCCCTAACCACCAGACCATAACAGACTAGCTTTAAAAAAAGAATAATCATAAATAAATTAGAACAGGCTATTGAGAATGTAAAAGTCTGAAACAGGGAACCTTTAATAATTACTACAAATATAAAATAAAGTCATGATGTGAAGGAAGAAAAAAGAAAATTAAAATGTAAGCTCAAATGCCTTAGAAAGGATGTGAAATCAAAAATTAAGGAAAATGTCATATTTTTTTAAGATTGAAACAAACTGCTAAAATTGAAAATTTATAGGCCAAATGCACATGAAAATAAGTGAAAAAAAACTCTTTGCATACTATTTGACCAATTACCACCAGAATTTTTGACTGATGACTTCTATGGTCCCAGAAGTACTATGAAGGGGCAAAATTCCCACCACTTACCCAAAAAACAAATTTCTTTAGTGACATTAAACTAAATTTTGGATTTTAATTTAGTTTCTATCTTCATGTCATGATCTTTTTGGTAATATTCAACACTATACTATCTAGCTTAACAATAAAACTATTACAATATTGTTGCTTGGCTAACACTGTTGTTTGTGTTGAACAGGTAATGTACACTTTAATTTATGGTTTGTTTTTGTTCCTTCTGGTTCAACAGCTTCATTCATCCAAGAGCAAATGACTTAATTCAGAAACTTCTGAAGTTAGTGTTAGAAAGTTTTCAATCAATTAATGAAATAACTATTATTCCAAACAAATGTGGGAATTTAGTTACAGATGTAAAAGAGATAAAGGAAAATGGTGTTCTCTAACTTTATTGCTGGGAACATACAAGTCGATTGGTTTTTCTGAAAAAAATAGAATTTTCCTGCCTCTGAACCCTTTTAGTTTTATTCAGATTTCTTATCAAGTTATTAAATTTAACTTCAAAAATATTCTAAATCACGCATATATCTACTGCATATATTATATAACCTAAAGCTCCTTTAAGAATGCGTATTCCATTTATCGATCAAATTTATCTTAAGGTTAAAATCAACAAAAATAAAAAACTAAGAAAAATACCTTACACGAATAAAATATTTCACTGCGGTTCTTAGTCCTCTTGCAAAACTGTCTTGTGCTAATAATTCAAATATGGATGGTTTTTCACCAACAAAATTTATTATATGAGCTCCAAATTCTGCCATTCTCAAGCTATTCCCAAGTTCGAGAAACCCGCTTAAAGTTATCTTCAAGTTAATAAAATAAAATACTAATAACTATTCGGGATGAAGACTACCGAGTTTTCTTAAAGTATTTGCTTATTTACAAAGTATACGGTTACTAATCTTATTTATTTCATTTAAAAATACTGTTAATTTCTAAACTTCCTATATTACAAACAAATGCTTATTGAATTTTGCAATAAATTCTTAACACGAAAACAATGACACATCACCATCCTACGACAAAATATATTAATTTTTCACAGACCTTGAGGTGTTAGGCAAACACTCCCGCCATCTCTTTGGCAGAAATACAGAAAAAAAAAGAAAGCCTTTCTGACATAAATCTTGAAAAAAACGTCGGACTCCTTCTCTAAAACAAGCTATGGAATTGTTTAATCTAGCTACATAGCAAATATTTAATAACGTCTTTGATTTGTAGCATTCATGTTATATATTCAGTGGCTCAGCGGTATGTCTGCGGACTTACACGCTAAAATCCGGGTTTCGATACCCGTGGTGGGCAGAGCACAGATAGCCCATTGTGTAGCTTTGTGCTTAATTAAAAACAACAACAAACAACAAGTCTTGAAAAAATACTCATCCATCCCGCAAAGTTTCCACATTTTGTTCTCGTCTGAGTTTGTAATAACGAAATTTTCAAATGGGGCTTTACATTTAGAATCTACACAATTTACCACAGGCTTAGAAATCTGAAAAAACTGTTGATATTATGAATATAAGTTAGCGTGTTTTTTTTTTAAATCAATGATGTATTTTTGCATTTTTCTTATAGCACAGCCACATCGGGCTATCTGCTCAGCCCACCGAGGAAAATCGAACCCCTGATTTTAGCGTTGTAAATCCGGAGACATACCGCTGTACTAGCGGGGTGCAAATCAATGATGTTCGCTACATAAAATATTTTCTCAACACAAACGAGCCGTTTTTGCATATATATAAAGTTAAATTCTCAATTGCATAAGTATTTACCCCCTTTTACTATGGCAATCCTAAATCAGTTCAGGTGCAAAAGATTAGTTTGAAAGGTCACAAAATTAGTGTCTCTGTTTGTGTGTAATAAAAGTGGTTTGACTTAACTTCAGAGTAAATACATTTCCTCCAGCCACAACTTGCATAGTGATACGACAAACTAACTATGAAGGCCAGTGAGCTTCTCAAGCAAGTGAGGGATAAAGTGATTAAAGAAGAAAAAAAACAGATCAGGAAAAGGTTATAAGAAAATTTCAGTCACCGATTATTTCTTAATACTGTCCTTCCAAAATAAACAGCCAGGCAAAAAGGAAATTGGTTAGAAATGTCACTATGGATATAAAAGTGACTTTGAAAGATTTGCAAAATTTCATGTTTGAGATGATAGTCAGTTTTTACACACCGACTTTAACCTGGTCTCTACACAAAGCTGGTCCATATGGGAGAGCTGCAGTTAGTTCTGTCAATACACCTCAAATGTACATTTAAATTGCAACAAATATTGTAAACATCTACAAGTAAAATGTCTCATAGATCTCACAATAACTAGCGCAAATATTATTCAAACAATTTTGGCAATTGTCTCAAACATTAATAGTTTTATTCTGCAACAATATATATATAATTAATCTGTCAACTCGTGTAAAAGTATTCTTCATTTCGTGCAGTTGTTTCGAGTTTTTTATAGACTACCTCAAAAACTATCTCAAATATTATGTGATTTACTACAGCATTTTTTTACAATATCCTTGAATTATAACTGAAAAGTGCCAAACATTGTGAAGTCTACCATAGCAGATGTTTTAACATCACTTAAAACAACCATGCTAGAAGATATTCATAGAACATTGTAAGAAAGGAAAATTTATAGCCAATGAAATAAATATACAACGGTCAGTAACGTGAATCGAATCCATGTTCCCACGTTGTAAAGTAAGCGCCCTAATCACAAGGCCACCAATCTCTGATGGAAGTAATAAATAGAAAGAGTAATCTAGAGTTTAAAAGCAGTAAATATAATGAAAATATATGTTGAATAGAATATAATTTCTTTATTCATCAATAATCACAAAGTCTGCTTCATTACACGCTCTTCTTAATTAAATTGCAAAAATTAAAACATTGTTTACAGAATATCAAGATAACGTTCTTGTTTTTAAGAATAAAAGTATTTAAAGCTCCATTTAAGACACATGCATTGATTGGCCGTTTCAAAGATGGGAAAGAGGAAGGGATGAAATTATAACATCAAAGATGATAACGCCATTGTTCCATGAAGTATCACTAAAGACGTATTGCTAGACCGCCATGACGTCATATTTCCATGAAGTGGGGCCAACATAAATTTCACAAGCATGTCTCAATCCGACTATAATTGATACAATCGGTATAAAACACTAATTTATAAATTTTATAGATTTCATGACCATTTCTAGTTAAATCATCCTAAAAGGAAGATATCATGAATTAATTAAAACTTATTATTTGACTCCTTGATTATAAAGCCCAGCATAGCCACATGGTTAAGGTGCTCGACTCGTAATTCGAAGGTTGTGGGTTCGCATCCCCATCGCGCCAAACATGCTTGCCCTTCCAGCCGTGAGTCCGTTATAATACGACGGTCAATCCCACTATTCGTTGGTAAAAGAATAGCCCAAGAGTTGGCTGTGGGTGATGATGACTAGCTGCCTTCCTTCTAGTATTACACTACTAAATTAGGGACGGCGGGAGCAGATAGCCCTCGCGTAGCTTTACGCGAAATCAAAGTAAACCTTAGTTATAAATCAAGTGATTATTTCAAAGATTTTCGGCGTTTATTTAATATGCAAAACGAAATATTTCATTTTGCATATGTTACTTTGTAGTTTTATCTCACAGGAGTTTTACAAGGATGGACGCCTCCGCTTATAGCAAAGCCGCATCGGGCTATCTGCTATGTCCCAACATAAATCGAGGTGAATCGAACCCCTAAGTTTAGCGTTGTTAATCAGAAGACTTACCGCTGTTCCAGCAGGGGATTATTACATGATCAATGCGTAGTTTAAATTATATTAAAACCGTTATTTTGCATATTTTAACATATATACTAATTTATTTTGCTAGAAGTAAAAATAATAAATAAATGACCTTTTGTTTATTAATCCATTGTTTCCCGCTTAGACAGCGGTAAGTCATTGGATTTACAGCGCTAAAATCAGGGGTTCGATTCCTCTGAGCAGATAGCCCGATGTGGATTTGCTGTGAGAAAAGCATAAACGAACGAATGCATTAATCTATTTCCTATACAATATTTTCTTGAAGATTAAAATTGCATAAAACTTTGAGATTGTCAAATGCATGTTATTAGGAACTGATCATTGGCAAACATACCTCCAAACTTAGTTTTCTAAACAAATCTTCTTGAGGTATGGAATAAATTTCTAAACTGTTCATAACTTTTTACAGATAATGTCCTCTACCATACCTATTATTTTGCTTTAACTAGCAGTATATACGTTTTACACTATGTAACACAAATTTTGTTCCTGGATAGTATGTGTTATTTCTTAATTGTTCATGTTGTAAAAGTACGGAAAATGGCCATTATTCCCTTCAAACTTTGCCTTGTGACCTGGATAATGAAATTTAGAAAGTAACCTATTTTCTATGTAAAAACAGGCAAATTTGCACATTTCCTTTCACATAAGGTCTGAATAAAACAACATATGAATCAAGATTTACATGTATTTGTACTAAAGTTATACACAAATGTTTAGAAGTCTGTAGTTTTTCGAAATTTGCGACTGTAATGTAAATCACTTTCACTTATCAGCCCCCAAGTATAGTCTCCCATCATGTTTTTGTTATTTGTGGTCCAGGGAAGACACCAGCTTTGACCTTTGCTTCAGAAAGCAGAGGGAAGAAGTCTTGAAGGAACTTAAAGGCTGCAGACTCTTTATCAATAGCTGTGACGAATTATTTCATCAGGCCTAATTTTATGAGTAATGGTGGGAACAACACCTTCTGGAGGTCCACTAGTGATAGTGACTTACACTTGACATTGTGCCTCCCGACAGAGAACTTGCTCCGTTGTAGCCAGTGCATCCTGTTGTAGTGTGCCGCGGTGTCCCTGCTGTTCCAAAGGCAAAGATAACAGGGAAACTTGGTAAAGCTTCCTTGGAGACCCATCAGGAATGCCACCATTTTGAAGTCTCCGATAACCTCCCAGCCATACTCATCATACTTCATAACAAGGTCTTAACGCTGTGGTAATCCACTTTGAGGTGCATCGAATGAGCCAGGGAAAGAGACGGACACTTATTCCCTTTATGGAGCAGCACAGCTTTGAGGCTTCTGGATGAGCTTTCAATGGAGGGGCACCACTCGTTCGGGTTACAGCCAATTCCAGTTGCCTCGCAATTACCTCAGGGGTCACAAACAGACTCCTCGTAACCGTTGGAGTCCACAAAAAGTGAAGATTAAAATGGTCCCACCGTTGTTTTACACAAAATGGACATCAGGTTTATCAACACACAAATAACAATTACATCAAATAGTTTGCACATTATTCTAAGAAATTTTATGATACGTCAGCTGTCACGAAGTCAGTGCGATGGATGGTGCTGGATGTCATCTACGAGCTCAGAAATGTCTGGCTTGATGTTCGACGTTGAAAGAAGCAAGACTGCTTCCAAATTATCATCAGTCAGCTGATTGCGAGTGTTGTTTGTGTTAAGTTTCATATGCGAGAAAGCCTGTTTGCAGCAGTACGTGCTGCCAAACATGCTGGTGTGGACAAGTGCATTCTCTTCCATATCAGCAAATGTATCAGACGACGTTTTGTAAAATTCTGCTGCTAAAGAGAAGCAGACAAAGTTGGCTGCTTTATTTGTAAGCTGCCTTGTCACGTCTGCTGAGAAGTGTGAGATTCTTTGTTGAACTGTCATACGATTCACAGCCACCGTCTGTAGCTTGCGAACTGCTTCCGGGCACAATTTTTCCGATGCAGTAATCATACATTGCTTGTCAAAATTACCATCAGTAAACAGTCGTCCAGATTTCGCTATCATCAACGAAATTTTATAACTGACCTCACACGCTGCTCCTAAATCTGCTGACTGCTTTGCGAAAACGTTCTGCTGGGGATTCAGTGACCGCAGCAGAGATGCAATTCGAGCTGTACGTTCATCCCCGACAATGTTGTGGAAATCTTTATGCTTCGACTCATAATGACGCTTTATAGTAGATACCTTCGTCACTGCTACTGTCGAATAACACAGCAGACAAATCACTTTCTTCTGTCGTTGAACAAAACAGTATTGCGCACCAATCATCATGAAACTGCCAGTTTTCGTCGTCAACTTTTACGATTAGCTGCCATTTTTGTTACGAAATTATATCAAAATAGGGCTCGTAAGTAAATCTCGAAGAACAATTGGGACGCGTGAGATTTTGTAATTACGGAAATATTACGCCATTGCGCCAATGATTAAATGCCTATGCATTAACGAGATTTGTTAATTAAATCTTCTTTATTGCTCGACACAAATACGGAATCATCCAGTATCTAATTTAATTCATATTCTTCTATAGTGCTTAATCTTCGCGCAGGCTCGAACTCTAAGCACGTAAACTCTCTATGTTTGATATTCCCTTTGGACATCGCGGGCCGGACTATATGCACGACTGTTTTTCAACATTCTTGAAAGTTTCTGAAAATTCTTGTAAGTTCTAGAAAATTCTCAACTGAATCTACCTGGAATGTTTTAGAAAATAGGTAAATTTGAAAATTTCGTTACCCAGGTCACAAAAGCAAATTTGAAGAGAAAAAATAGGTCTTTTTCATTTACTTTAGGCATAAGCAATTGGGAAATAACACTTTCTACCCAAGAAGAAGAAAAAGTATTTTTTTTTACATAGTGTTATTTGAATGAGACAGTTATTATAACCAATAATTTACTTTTATTGTCTTAAAACTAAATGTAATAAATAAACAGTTACTATTTAACTTATTGTAAATATTTCTATTTGGATGGGTTATCTTATCTGGTGAGTATGAGACAATATTCGTAGAAAACTAGAATAATTTCATTTCTACTTGATTCTTGAAGTTTCGGAACCTAATATTCGAAAAACAACGACAACAACATGAATTTACTAACTTTTCTAAAATATTGTAAAGACCATTTTTAGTGTTAATTTTTTTCAAATAACTAGAATTTGATATGAAAGTTGTGACACCATATTTTTCTTAATCAGCTAGGTCCCGTACTGTGTATTTCAAGGTGAAGGGAATGTGATTTTACTCTAAATCACAATTAAGATTCAACAAAAAAGTATTCCATCAGACTTAGAATGGAAACAAGTAGAAGTTAGTACGATGACCTAGAAGATCAAAACCGGACAATATCTGCATCTAGGCAATTAATGTTTATTATATGATTATAAAATTAGATACCGCAAGGTGATGGTATGCTGTCAAATGTTATATGGCACTAGTACGTGCTTGAAAGTCATAGGGTGGTATATGGCCAACAACACTACTCACCGCTGATTTTTGGACTAACTTATCAAACAAAATAGTAGGGTTTGTCTCTTATTCTTATAACGCATTCATGGCTTTAATGCGCTGAGCGCAGTTGTTTTTTTGACGGTACGAGACACTGAACCTGAAAACCTCAGTCAGGCACACCAACTGCTGGATTTCACTCGATCCTAGAGAAATATATTTGTTTTTCAAAAAGTAACTGACCTTTCATGGTTTATTCGGTTTTTGACCCTGCATGATTTTTTGTGTCATTAATTCTGTGTTTTAACTCGTTAGTGTGGAAACTGAAGAAAAGTAACAGAAAGGAGAGTCCACATTGAATAATATCTACTCACCATAGTAACATCAGCCGATGATAGTTTTTGTTCTTCAACATATTTATCCTAACTTTTCTTTACAATAGTGTAAATTCTCATTTTTAATTGGTTTTCATACGACAATGTTTGTTGTTGTCCTGTAATATTAAAGTGAATAGTGATAATAAATATCTGTTAAAGATTTTTCGAAGCTTGTAAGGATATAACTAGTGTTCAAATGTCAATGAATATTTAGTTTTTATTCACATTGAATACAAAACAACAGCAACAACTGGATTCACACCAGTTGAAGTGTATTGATCCACATATTTATGTTTCAAGCACAAATATAAATTAATTAAAATAATTTGCTAAAATACAAATCACGTTCAATAGCAAAATATATTATTTATAGTATCACAGCTGTGTAATCAATGCTTTTCTCTTTTAACCCCAAGAATATTAAATGGATGAGCTAACGACAACAAATTTTGTTTAATACAATTGTAAGTTCAATATATGATAAAAACACAGAAAGAAAAGATAATTGCAATTGTGCTTTGCAACCTGCAGAATATCGAAATTAATTGTTTTTAAGGTAGCGGAAACTTTTAAATGTGAGGTTCTTTCTCTTCTAGTTTTTCTTCAGTTTGAAATCTTTCATATCGGTGGTTGATTTTCTTGTCAAGTAATAAGCACCACCTAAAATAAAGAAGGGAAATCATCTTTCGGTAAGCCATCTTCAGTCTGATAACGTGCTTTATTTTAAAAGCTATTTTAATTTTATAATTTAGCCAAGTACTTTACTTTTGTTGCTATAATGCCTTACCAGATGAATTATTGGGTTGGTTTTTAGCAAATAGTGTATATTAATGAAACATCATGATTAAGAAATTAATTGAAGACAAAAGAGTGGCAAATTGATGCTATGAAACTGAGGATATCACCGTTATTACGTATTATCAATATCGATTAAGTCTCCGAATTATTGTGTTACGTACTACTACTTTAAATAACTGGAATTTTAACTTGAGCTTAGTAATTAATTAAATATCAATATGTGTTAAATTTATGTTATTTTCCAACAAGATTGATACACCCAATTTCCTTTTTTAACATAAATAAATTTTAATATACGAACATAAAAAGAATACAATTTATAATAACGGTTACTATTAATAGTTATTACAAATAATAGTTTATGTACAACAGTTCTGCAAACTTACAAACAGTACTAATTTTAATATTTGGTCTAAAACTGAATATTTTATCGACTATCCAGGTTCACGAGGAGCAAGTTAATTCTGAGTTAATATTGTCACACACTTGCTAAAGCTAGTTAGTTCGGTTGGCCTCTCTAACAACTTCTTTCTTGGCTCGCCTCACTGCACATAATATCCAGGAGCAAAATTTGTGTTACAGTGTTACCAGGCATCCAACTTCAGTGAATTACTTTGCATGGTGTTATTTCTTAATTGCTTGTGTTGTAAAAGTACAGAAAATGGCCATTATTCCCTTCAAACATTGCTTTTGTGACCTGGATAACGAACTTTAGAAATTAACCTATTTTCTGTATAAAAGCGGGCAAATTTTCACATTTTCATTTACATAAGGTCTAAATAAAACAACACAGGAATAAAGATTTACATGTATGTATACTAAAATGAATAAAAATGTTTTGAAGTGAGTAGTTTTTCGAGATAGATTTGCGACTAATGTAAATTACTTTCACGTATCAATCCCTAAATACAGTTTCCCATCATGTTTTCGTTATCCGCTTCTTTCTAGCAGCGTTCAAAATCCTGTATATCTTGGTGGAAGCGCTTGCCTTGCTCCTTTGAGTATGCTCCGATGTTCTAGAATTTATCAAGATGAACGTCAATTACATGGAATCTTAGGGACATTCTGCAGTCCACTTTGCAATAGTTCTTCACCAGAAATTTCGGCCTCGTGATTGCCCAAGAAGCCCGGAATCACTGCGACAAAGGAACGGCACCATTTTGAAGTCTCCGATGTTCAGGTATACTGAACATACTTCAAGGCTTATAGGAAGGTTTTTACGCTGTATTATTACTCTTTGAGATGCTCATGAGAACAGACGGATGCTTATTCCCGTTATGGAGCAGCATTGCTTTGAGGCTTCTGGATGAGCTATCAATGAACAGGCGCCACTTGTTCAGTTACAGGCAATTTTAATTGCTTCACACAGACTGGATACATTGTGGCAGAAGCAGAACCCATCTTGACGAGTGAAGAAACTTGTCGGTGATACTTCCTCTAACTTGCACACTTTCATCTAACAAATCCCACTCTTTGAGCTTAAATGTCAAGAGCTCGACGATTGACTTTGTTAGGCCAAGATCTTTGATCAGGCCATTAAGGTCTCAGCACTGAATCTACTTGGAATGTTCTGGAAAATGGGTAAATTTGAAAATTTTATTACCCAGGTCGCAAAAGTAAAGTTTAATAGAGAAAAATAAGTCTTTTTCATCTACTTTAGGCACAAAAAATTGGGAAATAACACTTTATGCCCAGAAACAAGAAAAAGTAAAAAGTTTGTTACATAGTGTAATGAATGTACCCATAATTTTCCTAATCAAAGTCTGAAGTTCTCCGATTAATAGACGTTAATGACATTTATAGCTTTCTAGGCTTTAAGCGTATTTCGCGGGTTCGAATCCCCATCACACCACCACGTTGTTCACCCTTTTATCTGTGGGGGCGTTATAACATAATGGTCAATCCCATTATTCGTTGATAAAGGAGTAGTCCAAGAGTTGGCAGTGAGTGGTGATGAATAGCCGCTTTTCCTCTGGTATTACATTGCTAAAGTAGAGACGGCTAGCACAAATAGCCCGCGTGTAGCTTTGCGCGAAATTCAAAACAAAACAGACAATCTCTATGAAACTGGAAACAGTCCCATTTTGTTCATTGCCCTCAATAACGCTGTAGCTTATAATTTTCAAATCCCATTTTGGCTTTACTGTGTGTTAATTTACCAGGCACATTCGGAATCCTTTAAAGATAACGAATAGTAAAGTTTTCTCGAATGTAAGTAACAATTTGTACACCTCTGGTAACTTATTATCTTTCTGTTATGACATCACTGAAGCTGTATGTCTTCAAACATTCCGATTATTCAAACATAATATCCTTTAATTCTGAAAGCTTATTTCAGAAATGTATTCTCTTATATAGGAAGAACGTCTTAAATGCTAGTTCATCGCAACATGGAACGATTTTTTGAAATATATTTAATAAAGAAACACCAATGATTGAATGGAGACTATTTTGTTGTCCTCAGTAGTTTTCAACAGTCTCTTCATTGTTTGCGCAAACTTAAATATTTTATACGCGACTCCTTATCTTCCATTATAGAAATAAACAGCTACAATCCATCTTGAAAAAACACACGTTTTTTTCACAATATATTAATGACACTTACTGAACCCTGTCCAACGACACTTTAGATAAAAATCTCTTTAACCAGTAAACACATCAAAATAAATCACAAAGTTCAATATTTTTGTTTTTTGGCTTTTTCCAATTTTTTAATGAAAATGTTTGCTAATTTCACTGATAAACCTATAATTAAATCATAAATACAGCTTCACTGAAAAACATTGTTCTTGGTGATGAAAGTATTTGAGATAACTTTTTCGAGGAAGACGGTATTAGAGACAATTCCTCTCGCGAGAAAACGGTGTTTAACAATAATCTTGGAGAAGATAGCATTAGATTAGTTTAAGCTGTTGTTCTGATCTAATGTATATTTATTTTTTGTATTGTTTGTCTAATCTCTGAAAGCTGGATTAATCTTGGAAACAGAAATTATTATAGTGCAGCTGTTTAGCTAAGGTTTTATTACAATGTGTCTGATAATGAAGGCACCAAACCAACTCTGATGGACAACTTGAGCAACATGTACTTAATTATCTAAGAATGAAAGGCACTTAAAATGTTATGTGTGTTTAAAGTTTTCAGGAGTCCAAAGTGGTCGCCGTTATGCTGGCCACTCTGAGCCTAAAAATCATGTTTTAAAACATAAAAATGTAATTCCGGTACGCTTTACTGTCATTAAACTACTCCACCAGGTACATTGTGTGCAAGCAATGTTATTAACTTTTCTTGATTTTAGATAAACCATCGACGTACTTTGAACTGCTGCCTTAAAAAATATAAAACGATCTTGAAACCAAATCTTGATGATTCATCTTTTGTTCACATTTATATATAATAAATTCCGTGCTTGTTTAACATGAGCGATCAAACGAATGTACCGGTTTAAACAGTTTATCGTTATATAACATTACAGACCAAACGTCAATTGATATCGGTGTTCACAACATACGTGGCTTCTCACTGCACCCTATTAATAAATAAGCTCCACGATATACTAATAATTACGGTCAGCGTGTGTATCATTTATGATTATTATTATAGTAGTTCAATACTGTACATATGGATTTTTTTTCATCAAATTCGTGCACTAATGTTCATTATATAATTTTATATATTGATTTTACAAAAAATATTTTTTATATTACATTTCAGGATAAAGATTAGTGTAGTGTTTTGTTGTTGGCGCTTGATGGTACAGCGTAAAATGTAGCTGTAGGTTAATATAGTAGTGATGAACAGTAAGTTCACTTAATAATGTAAAACAAATTCAAGCTTGTAGAAGCAGCACAGTCATGCATATCATAAAGTAGGGGCCCAGCATGGCCAAGGGCGTAAGGCGTGTGACTCGTAATCCGAGGGTCGCGGGTTCGCGCTAAACATGCTCTCCCTCCCAGCCGTGGGGGCGTATAATGTGACGATCAATCCCCCTTTTCGTTGGTAAAAGAGTATCCCAAGAGTTGGCGGTGGGTGGTGATGACTAGCTGCCTTCCCTCTAGTCTTACACTGCTAAATTAGGGACGGCTAGCACGGATAGCCTTCTAGTAGCTTTGTGCGAAATTCCAAAACAAACAAATATAAAGTAGTCTATCCTCAACAAACTTGGAATTATTCGCAATTTGTCAGGAAAACAGAAACAAGCCCCTTCAATGTTCAAGCCAATCAAAATAACCAGACAAGTGGACTTGATACAAGTAACTGATTAAACACCTAATCAGGTTCCATGACCTAGGAGAAATAACAAACACCTTACAATTGATAGGATTAGATGAGGGTCACGGAATAAAGGAGAGTCTTTTAATAAACCATGTGAAATGGCATAACACATGCAAGCTGGAATTTAACAGAACCACACTAAAATTGGCAGAAAAAAGACAACTACAAGGAAGTGCTTATAGAAGTAAAGGTGCAGCATGTATCTCTAAACAAAGATCAAAGTCATCAAGTATTTCTGAAGCTGGTATGGATTTGTGTTTCTTCTGTGCACACCTAGGTGGCTTTGAAGAGCTTCACAAGGCATCCACATTGGAGATGATCAGACATGTGAGTGTAACCATCACCAAAGACACAAAACTGATGAGCAAATTCAGTAAGAGAGGCATGACTGCTCCTAAATTCAAATATTATGCTAAGTGACACTGGCTTAATTTTTGTTGAACATAGCAAGAAAACAGCCTGGGTAGCATGGAATACTTTGCCAGAATTTTGCATAATCTAGACTCTCCCACTGATCATGTGTTAAAAGAGTGCTTGGATACCATGAAGAGATTTTATTTTACTCACGTACAACTATATAAACACGTGTACTGGTGTCAATGAAATAAACATGTTCTCAAAGAAGAGGTCACAAGCAGCAATTCTGCCTACATACGCATCACTTGAGTAACATGTCAAGCGAGCTTCCTATCTAGGTGGAACAAATGGGACCAGACATAGGAACCAGCACTTATGCTTCCTTCGCCTATTAACTAGAGATAAACGAAGGTGGACTGTACGAGTGAGACTGGACAACTCTTTCTAAAGCAACAAGTGCATGATATTAGCTCCTCTGCTGTAACTGCAAAAATTGATGCAGCAGTCTAAGCAAATGCAAGACAGCTGCTTTGCAATGTATTGGACTTGCTCATGTAAAGAAGTGCTCACAGAACTGAATGTGACGTCCTTCAAGTAATAAAAAATGGAATACTATTGGATATGAACTATGGTGCGCATTTTCTAGTCTAGGAAGTAAAATACATATGTATATGGTACATCGCACATCATACTATATCCTGAATCGAGTTGTAGAATTGCAGCAGGGGTCAAAATAATTACTAGAAAATTAAGTTGTTCTAGTTTCTGGTAACTCGTGAAATAATTACTTGTTGATGAGTGATTTTATATTTCTTCATTTTCTGATAAGCACATGGTAAAAAAAAATTGTTCTAGTGTTATCACAAAATACTGTAAACACGTTTTTCAGTCACTCTCTTGCAGTGTGTGTGCTTCTTATAGCAAAGCCACATTGGGATAACTGCTGAGTCTACCGAGGGAAACAGAACCGTTGACTTAGCGTTGTAAATCCGTAGACTTACCACTGTACCAGCGGGGGCCCTCTTGCAGTATAACTAAAGGATTAATTTAACTTCTATTTCTGGTGGTTGGTGTCGAGTCGTATGGTCATATTACTTCCCTAACTGTTGCTCATATTCTCATAGGAGGAGATCCTGATGTTTCCCAATATAAAAAACACCTTTACATATACGTGAAATTGCTAAGTTTGAAGCTTTTACTCCAAAATGCACAACTGCTTTAACTTTCCATCCCACTATTACGGTACACTCAAGGAATGTGTATCCCACAAGTCTTAAATTGACCTTATACCTTTAGGGGGAAAAAATAATTTTCTCTCTAATATTCAAAACGCCTTTCGTAAAATAAAACAAACAGCAGATTTATTCGTACATTTAAGAAAAACAATTTTTCAGAAACTTATCACAATCATGCTAATATTACTGCCTTCCAATATGGCTTACGTTTTACAGATATCCCAGCTTAATTTTCCTGCTCCAATAATTCTCTGGATCTCAAATTTTCTATGTGGCCATTCTTGAAGTTAGGATGAAAAACATTTTATCCTTAAAACTGGTACTCCCTAAGGTTATACAACTTAGTCCATTTCAACACATACATTTTGTAAATGACATTCATTTCCTCAAACATCTTATGAATGCATGTAACAGTCTTTTTCGACAGAATACTTAAACAATCGGGTCATAAAGATGTGTTTTCATTGGACATTTGCAATACATAGTGTGGGGATATCCTGTGTACTTAACGAGATTGAAAAACAATGAAGTAGGGCCAACTAGAGGCAGAATTTGATCTACAGAATGTCTTATTGAAAGCAAAATGCTGCATGATATGTAAAAAATAATGAAAACAAAATTCAGGAGCAAAAGTCATCTACATGTCACAGGTAGCAGTGTTCAACATGATAGTCATCTACATGTCACAGGTAGCAGTGTTCAACATGATCAAGTGGGATCTCTAGAAAAGTTATACAAGTCACAAGTACACAAGCTATTTTCATGAAATACCTGCTCAACCAATAAATACCTCGAGTTGGTGAATGAAATATGCATTCACACTTTTTAATACAAAGAATACTAATCTAGTCATAAGATACAGTGTCTACGGATTTCTGTGCAATTAGGCTGTTGAAATGGGCTCTGGAATATTGTTATCCTTCTATATATATATATGATATATTACGCAAAGCATGAAGAAGGAAGGATGCTCTTTAAACATGACAACTTTACTTATGAGACTTTTGCATTAGAAATTATGTTGTAGGACTATTGTCAAAATATATATGGTCGTCAGACACAGAATGCCTGGTTGTGTGGGGCGTAGATAGTAAAGACGTGGTTCGTATCAGAACGAGTTTGAATCCTGTATTATATGATTATTAGCTGGTTTTAATATTTGTATATCTGAGTGTTTCATATATTGTATATCAAGTTAGACGATAGTAATATACGAATGAAATAAAATTGCATGTATTGAAACCCGGTTATTGCGTTATAAGCCTTCAAACTCACTTCTGATACACTAAAGATTACAGTAAGTTTAATATAGAAGTAAAGAAAGTTTGATATAACATAATTTAATAAGAAACTGATGTTACAATTATGTAACAGAAAACAAACTTGTTACCAGAGGGCACTGACTTATGACAAAAAACTGTATTGATTATGTGGTCCTCAGGCACCATTTTACCGTTTATGGTGTCTTCCTTGAAATAAAAATCGATTTATTCGTTGTTCATTATAACCATTATTATCATAATAGGAACTCTGTTTAAAATTTAATTTATTGCACATCTAATTCATCAGCTGACGCTCATAGAAACTGCATGAGATTGGATGCACATACATACAAGTAACTCGACTGTAATTAGATACCATAACTAAAATATTTCAGAATGTCGATAAGTGTGAAAAACAACATTTTTAAATCTTTAATAAATTAAAATAGCACTCAACAGTAAGCTATAGTAAATTCAAGCCACAAGAAGTTGTTCCAATATATAAAAATTCCAAAATAATCAGAAGCAAAGTTAGTTTAAACAAAGATATAGAACTTATGAACTCCAATAAATTACACAATTTGCTATATTTACGTGAAAACGATGGTGGGAAAAATGACAAAAATGCTTGCAGTCAGATAACTTATTCCTGGATAAATACCGACAGTTGCATTATACAGCTGAGAAAAGCTAGTTGTTCCTAACACTGGAACAGTAGACTCCATCATTGCCAACATAAAGAACATCTTTCCTGTGTAAGAAACAAGTTTTAGAAAAAATATCTTAGCAATAGAAAACAAATAGTAATTGTTATGTAAATAATGAAGTGTTGAAGCTTTATCACTTTTTAAAAGTTATTGTTATGCTATTAGAGTAACAATAACTTACAGATAATGAATATAAGTTCGATTTTAATATTTTTTAGAACATTATGTAATTCTGTTACTAATATGTTATATTACGTACGTACAGCCATGGGAAAAAAAATAGGACTCCATATGAAGGCTTATGTATTTTTGTAACATTTTAGGATACATAGATATTTAATCTCAATTTTAACAATACTGAGAGATTATAAGAATTTAATTAAACAATTAAAACTGAAGAAAAGACTTTTCAAGATATTCTATAAATGTAATTCTACAAAAATCCATATTCTAACTAAGGAAAAAGTTAGAATACCCTGCCCCCTAATAGCTAGTGTTACTCCTTTTGGCTGAAATAATTGCAGTGAGACGCTTCTTGTAGCCATCTACCAGTCTTTGACATTGGTCTGAAGTAAGTTTGCCCCCACTCCTCAATGTAGAATTCTGTCAGCTGTGAGATGTTTGAGGAGTTTCTTGCATGTTCAGTCCATTTCAAGTCACTCCAGAGCATCTCAATGGGCTTTGATTCGGCCATTCCAGGACTCTTCATTTCTTAGTTTTCAGCCAGTCCTTGATGGATTTACTGGTATGTTTTGGGTCATTGACGTGTTGCAGCGTCCAGTTCCGCTTCAGCTTTAATTTTCTTACAGATGGTCTCACATGTTCATCAAGCACCCTCTGATACACAGTAGAATTCATGGTGGATTCTATGATTGTGAGCTGTCCAGGTCCTGCTACAGCAAAGCAGCCCCAAACCATGACACTTCCACTTCCGTGCTTTTACAGTTGGTGTAAGGTTCTTTTCCTGGTATGCTGTATTTGGTTCCGGCAAAACATGTCCTCCATTCTGGTGTCCAAATAATTCAATTTTGGACTCATCTGTCCAAAGAACATTTTACTAGAAGTCTTGGTCTTTGTCTACATTCTCTCTGGCAAACTTAGTCTGGTCTTTATGTTTCTCTTAGAGAGCAAAGGTTTCTTCCTTGCACACCTTCCATGCAAGTTACACTTGTGCAGCCTCATCCTGATTGTAGAGGCATGCACTTTCACATCAACAGTAACCAGAGCCTGCTGTAGGTCCCGTGATGACATTTTAGGGATTTTGGAGACCTCTTTTAGTATCTTGCGGTCTGCTCTCGGGCTGGACTTGCTTGGACAACCAGACCTGTGCATGTTGGCAGTTGTTTTAAAAGCCTTTCACTTGTTGACTATTTTCCGGACAGTAGAATGGCTGATTTCAAAATCTTTTGGTATCTTTTTAAATCCCTTACCAGATTCATAAGCTGCTACAATTTTCTTTCTGAAGGCTTCAGACAGCTCCTTTGCTCTCACCATGGTGTTCACTCTCACTTCAACAGTTAGGAGCACACCAAACTAAATATCTGAGGTTTAAATAGAGCAAGCCTCATTCATAATGCTTAGTAACGATCTTATAATCAAGTGCACCTGGTGTGATACACCTGTATGTGAGTTGAGTCATTTTAAGTGGGAATAAATGTGGGGGTGTCCAAAGTTTTTTCCTCAGTTCGGATTTGCATTTTTGTAGAATTACATTTACAGAATATCTTGAAAAGTATTTTCTTCAGTTTTAATTGTTCAGTTATATTTCTATAATATCTTAGTATTGTTAAAACTGAGATTAAATATCCATTTGTTCAAAATTGTTACAAAAATACACAGGCTTTCGTAGGGTGTCCTAATTTTTTCACATGTCTGTATGAAGATGGTGAACAAAGAATATTAATCAGAAATTAACACAGGAGTATGACGTCACATTTGTCATGAAAGATTTAACATTCCATTACTCCTATAAGATATATTGATGACTGTTAATATAAGTAGAGTTAAAGGTCAGAATTTGTCATTTTTCAGTTTATGAACAAAACAGAAGAACAAACAGTCAGAAACATTATATATTTAGTCGATAAACCAACAATTTTTCTTCCCTTCAACTCAATACAAAATTAGATCTCGAAACGTCTTTACTTGTGAAAAAAGAGAATATGATGATTTCAGTTTTCTGTGTAAGATCGAAAATAGCTTTGAAATGAATAGTAAAACAACATTAAGTTCCAGTTTTTCTCACAGAAATCTATCAGATTTTGTTTCAATGAATTAAGTTGATTACCATTTAACTGTTAAAATAAGGAAACACTAGTGTTACTCAGTTGTATAGTAGCTGCCTCGTTCTGTTGCAAAAAAAGATTCGGATATAAATAATAATACAGAAACGTCATAAGGTGAATTGATTAAGGCCGCCTTTAAAAACTTTCTGAACACACCTTTACTTCAGAGTTGTTTGAATTATAGCACATATTAAAAGCTTTGATTCACAATTACAATTTGTTATTTAAACCACATTACGAAGCACTTGTTTTAAATACAATAAGACAAAACGTCGGTATGGGTAACTAGAAATTATTATAAATTCAAGTAAACATAGTTAATTTGTATAATTGTTTCTGTGAGATACTCTTTAAAGAGATCTAACTACAGTACAAACTATTGGGGTATTCATGATTTAATTATTAGCATTTCAGACTGCGTGTCAACGTTTCAACTTCCTTTTCATCCAAGCAAGTTTTAAGATTGTCAATAGTATATTATTTAAATTCATTACTTAAACATAAGTGCCTTAATTTATCGACAATGTTGTTAATATGCATAGAATTACAGAATCGATCAAAAAACCTCTTTTTGTTGGCGAATTTCATATAAGTTTGACCATATTGCTTGCAATGTCCTGGGAAGTTTTGGTGATAAGTCTTTGATACTAGCTCGTATGCTTTGAAAAGAACTGCTTTAACCTCATCATAATCGATACAAACAGCAGTGTAAATTTTTTGTGCTTTACCAGTTAAAACACTTTATATTAATAATGATTTTTTTTCAGTAGGCCATTTCAACTTTCTCAAAATGTTAAAAATATTTATCAACTTCATTTTTATTAAATTGTGATACTTTACTATATTGATTGAGTTGTCATTTTGCCTTAATCAATCGAAGTTAATTCTAATTTCCATTTCTTTCTTGGCTTCGATACAAACTTGTTCGTCCTCGAGACGTTTATTTTCTCTTTCAGCTTCGATACAGGCTTGCTTTTTTTTTTACTTTAATGTGGGCTTGTTCAAACTTGTTTTATTTGAGTTCTAATTAGATATCTAACTTATCTTTATCACTGATCTCTGATTGGGTAGAGGAAACACCAGAGTATTTTCCTAATGCTTCCTGTTCCCCCCTGGTACAGTGGTAAGTCTATGGATTTACAACGCTAAAATCAGGGGTTCGATTTCTCTCAGTATACTCAGCAGTTAGTCCGATGTTGCTTTATTATAAGAAAAACACACACACAATGTTTCCTTAGGAAACAAATTTTCATAGACTAGTATTTCAACAATAAGCTTTTTAGTTCAGTTTTTCTCATTGATTTTTACCTCTAATTTTAAGACTTTGGAAAATTCGCCAAATCACCTTTCTTATTAAAAAACACTAAAATCTTGTTGATACTGAGGACTGTAAATTTAATTAAGTTTTGAATTCTAATTTAGAACGAATTTTAATTCTGAGTCATATCTGGGACACGAGCCCCCGGTTTATCATATTACAAAAATATAATTTATCTCGAACGAACCTTCATTACGTATATTAACGAATTAATATTTTAAATAGCCGGAACTTTGAATTTAGAAGTTAATGAATGAATTAATTAAATGTCAATGTGTATCAAGTTTGTAATATTTGCCAACAAGGTTAATACTCATATTTTTCTTAACACAAATATATTTTAATATACAAAAACAATACAATTTACAATAATGGTTATTACTAATAGTTATTAAAAATAATGGTTCATATACAAGAGTTTTACAAATTTAGAAACAGTATTGAATCTTCTCTCTGGTCTGAAACTAAATCGTTTATCAACCTTCATGGAGAGCGAAATAATTATATGTTGATATTGTTACACTTTACTTAATGACTAGCCTCACTATTTTTACAAGCTGACTTTTCTTTCACGAAGGTATCTAACGTCCTCATAAGAACACTGACGTCCGAAGTTAATTAACTGAAGTTAAACGGTTTGTAATGTTAGAAACCCAAAAAGTTCCTGTTTCTTTTTGTTCTTTTTCGATTAATAAACGTTTATGAGAGTTATAGCTTCCGTGGTTTATAATATACCAACTGCATCAAAGTAAGAATTTTAAACTGTCTCCCAACGATGGCTAATTTTTTATATTCATTAGACAAGATTCTCGAAAATTCAAGTGCCAATAACATTGGCATTTACATACATATATACATTTTTTGATTATTAAGCTCATGAATTGTCTACACATTTAAAGAACGGGCGGGACTTTCGCAATACACATTTAAAAATATAGGTTAAATGCATTTTGAAATATATATCACATGAAACAAACATGGATGATAAAATAAATACTACACTAGAATGTTTGTTTGTTTTTTGAATTTTGCCTAAAGCTACACGAGGGCAATCTGCGCTAGCCGTCCCTAATTTAGCAGTGTAAGGCTAGAGGAAGGGCAACTTGTCACTTGTCATCACCACCAATTGCCAACACTTGAGCTACTCTTTTACCAACGAATAGCGGGATTGCTCATCACATTATAACGCCCCTATGCTGAAAGGGTGAGCATGTTTGGTGGGATGGGGATTCGAACTAGCGACCCTCAGATTACGAGTTGAATGCCTCAACAACCTAGCCATGCCGGGCACATAATAGGAAATTTGTTACAAAAGTAACTTGTATGTGTGTGTGTGTATATATATTGATTATTTATTTGAACTGGAAATGTACTGAAACACTTCTTGATACATCCTACTATTCAGATTCAGACATCTATTTACCAAGTAATACCACACATAAAGGTTGAAACAGATTTAAGTTTAACTGCTTTAATATTTAAAACATTTTTTATATTGTATTGATGTATTTGATGTTTATAATATCACTCATACTTTATTATAAGTGACGTTCTCAGTGCTGCTTCTTATATTTCAGTGATAGGTTCAAGCCCTACTTTATGCTTCCCAAGTGGCACGGGGGTATATCCGTGGATTTACAATACTACAAAGCGGATGTCAGTACTCATAATGGGCAGAGCGCATACACATAGCTTGACTATTATGTAGCATTGTGCTTAACTTCAACTAAATAAATAACCTGTTTTATGATATTTTTTTCTAGGACTAAACGTTTGCGAATTGTTTGGGTCGACACAAGGGTTCCAGTGGAATGCTGGAGGTCATTTCGCAGTGACCGAGCCGTAGCTAACCTATCCCGCAGAACGGTAGTCACGATGTAGCGGTCCTCCTTGGCAATGTGCAGCGATGAGGGTCTTGACCTGGTCTCCTGCCGTAAGAGTTCATCTCCTGGTAGCGTCGCCAAAGTTGACTGATGACGCTGGACCACCCTCCTTTGGGTCTGGCCATCCTCCAGCATCTGGACCGCCCTGGCCACCTCATTTTCTGTCAGATGGCGCCTGACTGCTTGGGTACACAAGATGAAGATACACGCTGACAAAACGAGCTGCAAAAGATCCATGTTGGTGTTTGTTTCGATAATTAATGAGGAATACATCAGGTACCTTGAGCTGTATTCTCCTTGAGTGAGGTAAGTTTCGTTTGAGTTGCTTCAAACTTCACTCGCAGCTTAAAACAAATACACTTGTAGACGAACGAATATGCTTTTCATAGATAAATTTAGTTATGACAAAAATGTACCAAAGTATGTAATTATTCTTTTATTTTTTTGAGCAGTATACATCAGCATCCTTTAAGAAATAACAAAAATTGAATGTAGCTTTAAATTTTACAATGTACTTTGTTTTAATTGTGTCAATATTTTTCAAACTTATACCCATCTGGAACTGTTGATAGTTAACATTATTGCGTTATGTATACACGTCAATGGAATACCAGATTTGCTTTATATAAAATTTAAATGCTTATATACAATGTATTTGATTAAGCTGTTTTTGTGTCTTAATAAAAAAGAAAGTCCAAAATATAAGCTTTAAACAAATTGACCGAGTGACTGAGGAGTGACATTAATGCATACTTGTCACTTTATGGAGAGAAAGAGAGAAAGCAGAATACTATACATAATATATATTAATGTTTATAACATCTAACATACTATTAAGGATATCTTTACCATAAAGTAGTCTGCAATACTGTGAAACAAAACACACCAATTATCTTATCATCTGTTACATTTTTTATGTTTTATGAACGCAACAGAAAGACACAGATAACAGCTTGTATGATTTATTACAACAAACTATTATATATGTAACAGATATAACATAAATGACATAACAACAATGACAGATATTCAGTTTCAACATTCAAAATTAATTGCAATACAAAATAGTACTGGTTTCAACCTTCAAAGTTAATTACAATACAAAATTGTACTATTTTTAACCTTCAAAGTTAATTACGATACAAAACGGTACTGGTCTGTATCTAATAATATGATCTAGAATGAAAGTCCAAAAGTCCAGATCAGAAATCCAAAATTCCGGTCTAGGGTGTGAATTTGGTCCAACGAAGAAATTCCGAAGTTTAAATGAAGAAGTCCAGAAACAATTCACAGTTGAATAAATTCGACGAAGTTCCCTTCACGATGCCTCCGATGAACGTCTCAAACTTATCGCCTTCCAATTTTCCCGGTTTCCCGTAAATACTTCTACACGTTTTGACTTTCAGTATAACCACTAATTCGAATGAATCGCAGAGATTGACGAAGTAAAATTACAGCTTCCGGAGATCTAACTTCAGTCACAAATCACAGCAAACACTTAAACTTTCTCAAACGAATGACTGACTCTCTCTTTTTGAATAAAACTAATGTCTGACTCTTTTTATTCTTTTCTTCGAATAAAAACTAATGACTCTTTCTTTCTCGCATCTTCGTTTGTTTATATATTTGTAGGCCTTTTTTTCTCGAACAATCGCCTAATTTCCATAGAACTCCAGAGCAATCCGCGCATGTCCGCTCCCGCACGAGACTCAACGTCTAGACACGAGGCCGCCAACATTTCATTTACATACATATGATTGGTCTACTTAATTCTAGAAAATTCTAAATGTTATTTTAAATGAATAACAACATATTTTATTGTTTAAACTTTGAAACAGCAACACAAATATAGAAACATAAACAACAGAAATGAAAACCCAAACACAACACGACATGCTGCTGCTTACAAAACATTTACATGACATTTACATAACACTCTCCCCCTTCAAAGTAAAAAAAAAGTTTGAACTTGTGAAAACCCTTTTTTTGTTTGTTTTTTTAAACCAACTTAAAAGGGTTAAATCCAGTAGGTTCTTGAACAACTTAACGAACTGCAAACAACAACAAGGGAACACCCTCAACCCAGTTCTTTGAGTGTTCGTGGTAGTAATTTGGTGGAAACGATCAAAAACACCTTGTGACCCTGGATGGTAGGCACAGGATGAAATTTGATGGATGTTTAGTTCATGCATAGCTTGTTGAAATAGCTTGGACATAAAATTTAAGCCTTGATCTAATTGCACAACTTTTGGAATCCCGAACATGGTAAAGAATTTGACAAGAGCCTTGACAATGTTGGGAGCAGTGATTTTTCTCAAAGGGATAGCCTCAGGGAAACGTGTAAGAGCACACATGATTGTCAAGAGGTATTCATTTTCTGCTTTGCTTTTTGGCATTGGACCAACACAGTCCATAATGACCCTTGAGAATGGTTCTTCAAAGGCATGATCAGGGTGCAGTGGTGCTTTGGGAATCCCCTGATTTGGTTTTCCAGTCATTTGGCAAGAATGGCATGTCTTACAAAAGTCAACAACATCTTGGCGCATCTTTGGCCAATAGAAATGTCGTCGGATACGATCTAGGGTTTTTCTTACACCTAAGTGTCCTGAAAACACATGATCATGAGCAAGACTAAGAATATCATTCCGATAGCATTTTGGAATAACGATTTGGTGAATAACATTCCACTCTTCATCAGCAGAAACGTCAGGATGTCTGTATTTTCTCATTAACACACCTGACTTCTTGTAGTAACAAATAGGGGCAGTTCCTATTTCATTTTCATCAACAGCCAGTTGTAGAAGAGAACGAGTTTCAGGATCATTGTCCTGTTCCTCAACAAGTTTGTTACGATGAAGAGAGTTGAAAAATGACTTGTAGTCATCAGTAGAACTCGAAATTGAGTCAGAAATGTCATCGATGTGAGACATGAATGTATCGGATAAAGAGAAATCCTCTTTGGACTCCTGAAAACGTGTTTGAGAACGAGTAACAGCACAGGCGGGAAAAACATCAGGAAACTCTTCAACGAGTTGCTCTGTACTGGCACTAACAACAGGTGCTTCAACAACATGGACCTCTGGTACCACCTTACTACCAAACAAATCATTCCCCAAAAGCATAGACACACCTTCAACAGGCAATGAAGCTTTAATACCCACAGTCACTGAGCCCGAAACTAAGTTCTAATGTAAATCCAATCTATGAAGAGGAATAGAAACGACGCCACCTTCTACACCAGAAATGAGCATATTGGCCTCAATAGATGACTTTTCAGAAAACGGAAGAACACTTTCCAAAATCAAACTCTGAAAAGCTCCAGTATCCCGAAGGATTTTAATTTGTTGTAGATGTGAATCGCCAACAAATGAAACAAAACCTTCAGTGATGAAAGGCTTAAATTTGTCCTCAACAAGATCTTCAGGTACATTAAGAATATTGGACTTGGAATCCACAGTGGACTAAACAGGGTCAAAATAATTGGGAACCAATGATGTATCCAACGAGGGCGAAATGAAACTATGGGGTGATGGCTTATTTTTGATCTTATAGCACTCAGAAATCAGATGGCCAGGTTTCTTACAATAAGCACATGTTTTGGATGAGAATGACACGTTTTTTGTAGATGATGAGCTTTGAGAATAAGATGAAGTCTTTATTTGAGAATCAGAAGTTTGCTCTTTTCTGTCTTTATTGACATTTGCATAATGCTTGAATGAGTCATTGGGTTTCTTTGCTGTGTGATTTGTTTTGCTCTTGTTCGAGAAATCTTTGTGAGTCAAAGCATACTCGTCTGCCAAGACAGCAGCATCATGAATTTTGGAAGCTTTTTGTTCATCAATATAAGTTTTGAGCTCTACGGGAATACATCTTTTAAATTCTTCAACTAACATGAGTTCTCTGAGTTTTGTGTAATCATCTTTGATTTCTTTGGAATCACACCACCTGTCGAATAGAGTTTCTTTTTCACGAGCAAATTCGACAAAAGTTCGTCTGTCAAACTTTTTGTAACCACGAAATTTTTGTCTGTATGCCTCTGGCATCAATTCATAAGCATTCAAAATGCATTTTTTGAGGTGCTCGTAATCATAACTTTGCTCGGCCGTGAGTTTCGAAAATACTTCCTGAGCTTTACCCTTGAGAACACTCTGAAGTAATACTGTCCAGTATTCAGTAGGCCATTTTAGCCTAAGGGCCAATTTTTCAAATTGCTGAAAATATTTATCTACAGCCTTCTCATTGAATGGAGGCACTAAACGAATTTGTTTGGAAACATCAAAATTATCCAACCGCATTTGGACAACCTTTTCTTCTGTCTGTGCCTTTCTCATACTGATTTCCTTATCAGCTTTAATGCGTTCTATTTGTATTTCGGCATCAAGGTAAAACTTTTTGGCTGACCAAATGTTCAACAACAATTCGTTTGATATCTGCTTTCTTCATCGCTTGCTTCACTTCTAAAGTGAAATGTTTTCCAACATCAAGGAATTCAGATGTTTTAATTCATTGATCAATTCGAAAGAGGGATTCTGATTAAATTTGTTTATAAAATCTTCAAGTTGGAATGCCATTTTGAATATACAAGCTGTCTATCTGTATAGAATATAAATGTAATTTTGGAATAGGATTAAATTGTTTGATCAATCTCGGCTGAGACCCCAATTTTCTGTTACGTTTTTTTTATGTATGTTTTATGTAGACTAAACGCAACAGAAAAACACAGATAAAAGCTTGTATAATTTATTACAACAAACTATTATATATGTAACAGATATAACATGAATTACATAACAACAATAACAGATATCAAGTTTAAACCTTCAAAATTAATTACAACACAAAATAGTACTGGTTTCAAACTTCAAAGTTAATTACAATACAAAATGGTACTGGCCTGTATCTAATAATATGATCTAGAATGAAAGTCCAAAAGTTCAGATCAGAAATCCAAAATTCCGGTCTGGGGTGTGAATTTAGTCCCACGAAGAAATACGGAAGTTTGAATGGAGAATGACGAAGTTCTTTTTACGGTGCTTCTTAATGAACGTCTCAAACTTGCCGCCTTCCAATTTTCCCAGTCTTCCCTAACAGTCCGCACGTGTTGACCTTCAGTATAAATAGTAATTGGAACGAATCGTAGAGATTGACGAAACAAAATCACAGCTTCTGTAGATCCAGCTTCAGACACAAATTCAAGTTGAATAAACTCACAGCAAACATTTAAACTTTCTCAAACGAATGACTGACTCTTCTTATTCTTTTTTTCGAATAAAAACTGATGACTCTTTTCTCGTGCGTCTCCGTCTCTTTATATATTAGTAGGCCTAGACTTCTCGAACCATCGCGTAACTTCCACAGAGCTCCAGAGCAATACGCGCATGTCCGTTCTTGCACGAGACTCAACGTCTAGACACTAGGCCGCCATATATTTCCGTTTATAGTCATATATTTGATCTACCTAATTCTAGAAATTTCTAAATGTTATTTTAAATTAATAATAACATATTTTATTGGTTTTAGCTTTGAAACAATAATATAAATATGGAAATATAAATAATAGAAATGAAAATTTAAACGCAACACGACATGTTGTCGTTTACAAAACATTTACATGACATTTACATAACACAATCAAGAGTGGCGATCACTCTATTGTCCTGACCTCTGTTAGTTTGTTTTCTTGTTTTGTTTTTGTATTTTTTAATTTCACATAAAGCTACTCGAAGGCCATCTGCGCTAGCCGTCCTTAATTTAGGAATGTAAGACCAAAGAGAAGGCAGCTAGTAATCACCACCCACCGCCAACTCTTGGGCTACTCTTTTACCAACGAATAGTGGGATTGACCGTCACATTATACACCCCCACCGCTGAAAGGACGAGTATGTTTGGTGAAATAGGGGTTCGAACCCGCGACCCTCATATTACAAGTCGAATGCCTTATCTATCCTGGCCATGTTGAGCCTCCGACCTGTTTCAGATAAAGCGGTGTCACAACAAACTGTCATGACTTGATCTGTGATATCATAATATTCAAGCAAACTGTAATTGTTTGTTTGTTTTGGAATTTCGCACAAAGCTACTCGAGGGCTATCTGTGCTAGCCGTCCCTAATTTTGCAGTGTAAGATTAGAGGGAAGGCAGCTAGTCATCACCACCCACCGCCAACTCTTGGGCTACTCTTTTACCAACGAACAGTGGGATTGACCGTCACATTATACACCCCCACGGCTGGGAGGGCGAGCATGTTTAGCGCGAAGGGGGCGCGAACCTGCGACCCTCGGATTACGAGTGCACGCCTTAACGCGCTCGGCCATGCCAGGCCTTAGCAAACTGTAAAGGCTAACTGGTTACTCATAACCTTTTGAAGAAGGTATTATTCCTAGAAGTAAATCAACTAGATCTAAGAATGAAGTTGTAACACTGACTACAAACACCAACCATAAGTTTTCTATCCTCTTCCAATTCACTCACTATATTTGTGACAAAGTGAAGGTCAATATTTGACTTAACATGTCTTATCTGATGTATGTAGCTTCAGATTATTAACATATCTTATCTGATGTCTGTAGCTTCAAATTATTAACATGTCTTATCTGATGTCTGTAGCTTCAAATTATTAACATGTCTTATCTGATGTCTGTAGCTTTAGATTATTAACATGTCTTATCTGATGTATGTAGCTTCAAATTATTATCATGTCACATCTGATGTCTGCAGCTTCAGATTATTAACATGTCTTATCTGATGTCTGTAGCTTCAGATTATTAACATGTTTTATCTGATGTCTGTAGCTTCATATCATTAACATGTCTTATCTGATGTTTTCAGCTTCAGATTATAAACAATTAATTTCCAGGCTCAAAGTAAGTAATGTTTTGAATCCTCTTGAAATGCTGCAATTTTACAATGAATATTTACTAAATGAGCAGCAGAAAACCAAATTTAGAAATCTATAAATTATAAATTTAGATAACTTTACAACAAAACAAAGGAGGGGATGAAGTTCATGGATCAGTTTAATCGAAATTTCACTTCTTGGAAAATTAGTTGTGAAGATGAATGTATAAAAAACAAGAGTCCGATTACAGGAAAAACAAAAAACATCAACTCGAGAAATAAAAAAAATAAATAAATTAAGATTTGTTTGCATCACATATTTATTGTTGTTGTTGTTGTTTTTAATTAAGCACAAAGCTGCACAATGGGCTATTTGTGCTCTGCCCACCACGGGTATCGAAACCCGAATTTTAGCGCGAAAGTCCGCAGACATACCGCTGAGCCACTGGGGGCTGCATATTTATCAATAAAGTAATTGTGAAAATACAAGAATAATTAATAGTCTTACAAGAAGTGATCCCTTCCATGAAATGAACCTTCAAGATGTATTTTTGTAAAATTACATTTACAGAAGATCTTGAAAAGTCTTTTCTTCAGTTTTAGTTGTTTAGTTATATTCCTATAATCTCTCAGTATTGTTAAAATTGATATTAAATATCTATATATCCAAAAACGTTAGAAAAATACACAGACTTTCACAGGGTGTCTCAACTTTTTCACATGACTATAGTTAAATCAATAATATATGTATCAGACATGTGTAATAATTATATCTGGATGTGCCTATATAGAGAGAAAAGGGAAAATATGTGTAGCTGTGCTAATATCCATATATACATACGAGTATACAACTTCCTATATATATATATGTACGGAAAGATATGTGTTGGTGTGATATATATATATATACATATGTACATCTGACTGTTGTTTCAAGTATTTGTAAACATTGTTATACATACTCATTTGTTACTCAATCAAGCGACCTTCGATTTATGTTTTCGTTTTCGGATTTACAGTTCAGTTAGTGATACCTGAAGATGGACATTGCTCGAGACGTTGTATCGACAACAACATAATAATAAAATTATATTTATGTATCCGCAGTTAACTTCTTGATGATTTTACTTTTAATATTTCCTTTTAAGCCTGAAATATTTGAGTTTTGGCGACTGATATTGTTAAAACGGGGAGACACAACGCAATAGATATAGTCGAGTCCTGGTTTGTTTGTTTGTTTTTTGGAATTTCGCACAAAGCTACTCGAGGGCTATCTGTGCTAGCCGTCCCTAATTTAGCAGTGTAAGACTAGAGGGAAGGCAGCTAGTCATCACCACACACCGCCAACTCTTGGGCTACTCTTTTACAAACGAATAGTGGGATTTACCGTGACATTATACACCCCCACGGCTGGGAGGGCGAGCATGTTTTAGCGCGACTCGGGCGCGAACCCGCGACCCTCGGATTACGAGTGCACGCCTTAACGCGCTCGGCCATGCCAGGCCAGTCGAGTCTTGGAGACCGATGTTGTTAAACACTCTTAGAAACCACACATTAGACTTAGTAACGTGTAAAACATTAGTTGCTTTATTTCTCCACCGCACTTTGAACATTTGTTTGTTTGTTTTGGAATTTCGCACAAAGCTACTCGAGGGCTATCTGTGCTAGCCGTCCCTAATTTTGCAGTGTAAGACTATAGGGAAGGCAGCTAGTCATCACCACCCACCGCCAACTCTTGGGCTACTCATTTACCAACGAATAGTGGGATTGACCGTCATATTATACACCCCCACGGCTGGGAGGGCGAGCATGTTTAGCGCGACGCGGGCACGAACCCGCGACCCTCGGATTACGAGTGCACGCCTTAACGCGCTCGGCCATGCCAGGCCACCACTTTGAACATAAATAACGATACGTGATTACGTTTTATTAAGTTTTCGGTATAACATGTCAATTTTATTAAAGATAAATGGTATGCTATCATCAGCCATAGATGTACTAGTGATAGCACAAGCAATATTGTCGCTAGTTGAAGTTGTTAATGCTCGTAGTATTCGTAAGCCTGTACAAGTTGTTTTTGATACTGGGAAACATCTTCTGAATCAAAGATGGAACACTTACACAGATTATGCGACAATAAAAGATCCGATTTATAATGACGGTTATGCAGCTCAAAGAGGAAGGGATGATGAGACTACTTTTCGCTCAGTCATAAAAACTGTATCAGAAGATCTAGGAGTCACAGTGTCAAGACTTCTTCCAATAAAATATCAACCAGCAAGACCAAGTCCTCCAGTAAATTATCCAACTCATCATCTTCAGGCCACAAGTAATAACAAACAGTGCGGTCGTTTTTCTTTGAAGAAGGAAAATGGAATCCCACATGTTATTTCGCCAGTTAGTAAAGAACCAGATATAAACAATCTGCTACCTTTTAAAGAAGAAAAATTTGTGAATCCAGTCATTCCTACTGATATGTAGTTTGAGAATGAGACCATTATTACGGACCTATACGAAGATGAATGTTCATTTTCGATAGCTTACAAGCGTAAAAAACTTTTTGTTCTGATTTTAAAGCAGTAATTGGATTCGTATGTGTTGTTTCTGTAGTGACATACCTTTGTCACCTCATGATGATAAAGGGTGAAGGTAGGTATCTGATAGAAGAACCAAAAAAGATTCCACTGGGCAATCCTTGTACCCCTAAAAACAACAAGGAGTTTTACTTTAACATATACCGTCCAGCCATAATACCATGTTTGTTTGTTTTTGTGTCAACATTTTTATTTACATTGATTATTAGTATTTAATTGATTATTTCTGTTCGTGTTTCAAAATTTAGTAATTAAAGCAAGTAAATATTTAAATGATATATAAATTGGTGATGTATAATTAATTCAAATAAAGAAATTCAATGTTGAACTGATGTGACCAAATCTCTGTTTTCTTTTAACCCTTAAACGGCGGCCATCATCAATTGGTTCTGCTACCTACAACATTCCTGCTGTTTAAAGGATAATTAGTCACTTTTTTAGTAAATAATTTGTTTTCACTGCTGACAAAGTCGTGCTTTTTTAAAACATGATTGACTGAACTTAGTCTCGAAATCAAACATGAAGTTAATATCTTTGTTGACAGCAAACAGCGACAAATTACATAATGTTTTGTTTTCAAAGTGTCCTGGAAAAAAAAGTGTGCCTATAAAATTAAACCGACACCAAACTGGTGTCATAAATAGGTTATGTAAAAAAATATAAATTGATATATTCAATATTAGTTTACACATAAAAATTTACAGTTTTTATGTTGCTATTCCTTTCGCTTTTTCCTTGTCACACCAAAAATACTCATATAATTTTTAAAATATCGTATCTGTGAAAACAACTCTTGAAAGTGTTGGAGATATCCTGTTACTAAGACACAATCCAAAAAGGGATCACAAAAAAGTCAGCTGGTAATGAGTATCAAATACAGGTTGGATTTTGAATGCGAAAAACTTATAACTTGCATGTCCTAAAACCATCTGTTACTCGCTGTCAGTATCAAACACTTAGATATTTCAGTAAAAGGTGAGCTTATTTTACAGCGAAATGAATAGATAAATAAATAAAATTTCAGTGAAAACATTTTATTTGAACAAAATATTTTAATCGATGTCAAAAATAGACTGGTGTCAAGACTTATTTAATTATGGTAATAAAAATAATAACATTTATTTCCATCCATTTCACAATGTGTTTAGCCTAACATGGCCCGGCTTTGCTAGATGGTTAATGCACTTGTCTCATTATCCGAATGTCACGGGTTCGATCCCCCATCGCACCAAACATGCTCGCCGTTTCAGCCGTGAGAACATTATAATGTTCAGGTCAATCCCACTATTCGTTGGTAAAAGAGTAGCCCAACATTGACAGTGGGTGGTGATGACTAGCTGCTTTTCCTATAGTCTTACACTCCTAAAACAGGGAAAGAATGTCGCAGACAGCTCTCGTGTAGCTTTGTGCTTAATTCAAACCAAAATTGTGTTAAGAGTGCTTAAATAATGATAATAATACTTGATTATAAAGAGTCAAGAAGCATTATTAAAAAACTCCGACATAAATCATTTCGTATCGTGAGAAAAAGAAATCCCAGCACGGCTCAGCCCCTTGCACGTACACATTTTCCTTGTAAAGGACGTCGAGTAGATTCACTTTTACACGAAACTTGTTTTGTAAACCTGATTATACGCTACTCAAACAGACAGCGATAAGGCACCAACCAAACTGGTTACTCTAGAAGTTACTAACTTTGTATCGTAGGAATTTGGACGAATCACTTGTTAACAGTTACATAACAAGGGGCGTGTATGTATAAACATGCTCTATGGTAGTGTTCTTCATACTCATTCTACGGACAAGTATGTAGACGAACATTTGTTTCATCTGGACAAGAATCTATTATTTTATTTTTCATGCAAAAAAACAGACTGGAGTAAACTTAATTTGCCTTTCGGAATGATTCAATGTTACATTTGTTTAGTTCATTAAGTGTCAAAACATGGTTTATCTTGTTATTCATTTTAAATGTGAAATGACAGTCGTGTCAGTTAATCACTTTTATTTACAAACTGAAAGTTTTATAAATAACTTACTGATATTCACACCATCGCACACACACACATAAAAACTGATGATGTAAGTATTAGAGATGATACATCTTTAAAGGGAGACAACATCAAGATAAGACTTCATCATACACTTTTAAAGAAAACCCTTGTTTTGAAAGATACAAATCGTCTACGTCATCAGCAACCTTCTGATGTGGGTAACTCATTCAGGCAATGTTATTGTGGATTCTTGTGCTACTTACTTATGTGGATCATTTCATAAACAGCTTCAATGCTGATTTGTATTATTAGAAGGGTCATTGTGTACACCTTCGTATTTATCAGAAAATGACCATACAATTACAGTTTTGTTCCACAGAAGTCTTACTATATACAGTATCATTGCATCAACCTGACCACCACAACAAACTTAGCATTATCAACTGGAACGTTTACGAAAGAGAAATTCGTTATAACCACATATTTAATATGTCAAGAGTAGATTTGTCTAACAGGAATATTATCATACATAACATCATTATATCCATCTGCCTACCATTTCAAACTTATATTTGTCCGTCTAGATTGTTATCTAAGAATGTCATTATATGAGTCTGACAGACGAATTTTTCAATGTATCAAATGCCAGAAATAATATTAACAGTGTGGTTAACTAACTGATCACCAGAGTAGTCACAGAAAGGTTCTGTAGTTGGACTGTTAGTTATAATCAAGGTTAATTATTACTTATTGTAATTATTATATTCATCTGTAATCAGTTATGACGTTCTTTGGCGTTGCCTTTTCGAGAAGGTTGAGGCAGTTTGTGATGACAGTTTCTTTGAACCAAGACAAATATAGGTCAAAAAAATTTTTAAACGAGTTTGAAAAACTGGAACTCAATGACAGAATTTTTAGAACTGTTTGTAATGATAAAAACAGTTATGTTTGTCAGTTAACCATGGACAAACTCCCTTTGGTGAAATCTTGTACCGAAACGTCTTCCTCTACACTTTTGTTTCTGCAATAGTTGTCGTCCATTTAACTTAGATTCAGTACTAATACTCTGTCCAAATAGTCTATGAAATTACGTTATATCTTTTCTTTTGTCTTTTACTCTAGGGTGTACATGTTTTGAAAAGAAATAAGCCTTCTTATAGCATAAGTCTGTTGTTTCTTCATCTATGCATGGCCTGACATGGCGAAGTGGGTTTAAGTGTTTCACTCGGAATCTGATGGTCGCGGGTTCGAAACCCCGTCGCACCAAACATGTTCACCATTTTAGCTCTGGGGCGTTATAATGTGACGTTCAATCCCACTATTTGTTGATAAAAAACTAGCCAAAGAGTTGGCTGTGGGTGGTGATAATTAGCTGCCTTTCCTCTAATCTTACACTGCTAAATTAGGGACGGCTAGCGCAGATAGCGCTCAAGTAGCTTTGCGCGAAATTCAAAAACAAATCACCCCTAGCGGAGGATAAGACAGCCAGCTGTGTTGGCAAAATTCTCGAAAGAATAATAAGTAATAGACTCTCCACATTTTTGGAGGTGACATCAAAATTACCAGAAGAACAGAATGGATTCAGAAAATTTAGACAAACGACAGACCATTTAATAAGATTAACCGAAACCATAATAGATAGTTTCAACAAAAAAGAATGTACAGTCGCCTGCTTCCTCGATATCGAGAAAGCATTCGACACCGTTTGGCACGATGGTCTAAGGTTCCGAATGAATGAAATGGAACTACCGCGAGGAATTATTCGCTGGTTATCTAACTTTCTGGAAAACAGAAAATGTAGAGTAAACGTAGAAGGAACTTTTTCCGAATACTTTACTCCACTAGCTGGTGTCCCACAGGGAGGGGTGGTTAGCCCTATACTCTTCATCATGTATGTTAACAATATGCCATTGAAGGATCCAAATCATGGATTCTCATCACAGTTCGCAGATGATGTGGCAATCTGGAAAAGTGCTGCAACACCCACGATAGCAGCTACAAACATACAACCACAATTAAATAGAATTAGTGAATACTGTGAAAAATATAGAATTAAAATAAACACAGCAAAAACTCAGCTCGTACTCTTCACGAAATCGCCAAAACACAGAAAACAACAGTTAGAAATATATATGAATGGCACGCTGCTCCAGATTGCCCAATCAGCAAAATTTTTAGGTCTGACTTATGATTCAAAATTAACTTGGATCAATCATGTCAACGAAATTAAAAATAAAATTTGGCGAAGAACCAACTATGTTAGGAGTCTAACTGGTAAACACAGTGGAGCATCTACAGATAATATTTTGAAAATATACAAAACATATATTAGACCAGTAATAGACTATGCAGCTCCAGCATGGGTAACTGTAAGTAATGAAACAATCAAAACCAAACTACAAACAATACAGAACACACTTCTCACAACAGCATACAGAGTTCCGAGAGCAACATCATCTAAATTCATCCATAATTACTCGAACATACCAACAATATCAGATAGACTCCTAAGTATTACAATTAGGTATTTTAACAAAAATTGGATGAAAAATGATTTGTTATGCGAACTAGATAGGTACCTTATACATGATGAAGAAAATCCTAAATACCTCTCCCCAATTAACATATATATTAAACATAAAGAAAAATAAATTAAAGTAAAATATGTATGTATATGAACTTTAAATCTTGTATTTATAGTTTACATATTTATGTATTTTAAAATAATAATAAGATAAAAAAAAATAAAATAAATTGCCACCAGCAAGCTTGACTACTGTGAATAAGAGACTATAAATGGACATTGCCCTGAAAAGGACCTAACATACGAACAGTTAGGGAAAATATGTTCAGGAAGGAGGAAGAGGTCAAAGTGAACCTGACCCTCCAGGGCAAAACACCCAAATACCATCGACCAAGGATAGGACAGATTGTTTGTTAAGGCTAGAGACCAATAGGACGTCTTTTGTCTGGCTCTTGCTTGAAGCAAATTAGGCCTAAGAGAATTTGATTTGAAAATTTGAGAAGAAGCATTTCAACTTACTACATATCTGATCAAGGCAGCATATTATTTTAAGAAAACAGAGAGGACTGCTAAAATCGAGAACAGAAGAGCGGGAAACCACAAAAAAAAAACCCAACAACTACGGGTCCAATAAGACCGACAAGAGAAATGGCGGGAAAAGCCGTTACGGCTCATCAAAAGACTAATGCAGGTAAGTCAAGTGTAACTGGTGGCAATGATATCAATAATTCCCCATTGCTTACTCTTTGTAGCTTGGCAAAAAGGGAATTAAATACAGTAAAGAAAGCAAAAAATGTAATTAAAAAAAAGTAAAGCTAAGAGTAAATTAATTAAAGAAATTAATTCTTCGGAAAACTCCGAATGTGAAGAAGAATCAGTGATGGCTACTAATACTGAGGTAGAGGTAGCTACTCCTGTAACTAAAGTCGGGTTAAGTCCCAATAATGTAACAGTAAAAGAAAGTAACACTAAGGATGCTGATATACATCACAATGAAGAAAAAAATGACAGTGATCAAGAATTGGAAGACCAAGACTTTATCACTGTCATATCCAAAAGAAATATGAAGAAAAACAAACTAACAACAAACAATAATACAGTGACAAAAACAAGACCACCACAATACGCAGTTATAATAGAAGGCATTCCGGGCCAATATAACCAACCCCTGCTTGCCACAGAAGTAAAGAGATGCAAACAAAATGTTAACATTGTTAACATTAAGCGTTTGCCAAGAGGCGGTGTACTTGTCCAAGGGCAAGATGTGGTCGATCTCAACAGACTACTCAAAGAATGGCCAACAGATGCCTTTAAACCTGGAAACATTAAAATCCACCTTCCAGGAAGTAAGCCCCAACCAAAAGCAATAGTGGTAAGAGGGGTTCATCAGACGATTGACCTGGACCTTGTAAAGCAGGCACTTGTCGAACAAAACATTCCACACACCAGAACAGAAAGAATAATTTCAAAGAAAACACAAACACCTACAAACTTGATAAGAATTGACATTGATGACAGTTACAACATACAAAATTTAATAAACAATGGAATATTGCTCTGGTATCAAAAATACCAAGTTGAACAATTGAAAACTCCGGCAATTGTTGTAACACAGTGCTACAACTGCCAAAGATATGGACATGTTTCAGCAGCCTGCTTAGCATCACCGAGGTGTTGCGGATGTGGCGGGGAACACCATATCAACCAATGCAAAAAAGAAAAAGAAACGCCTAAATGTTGTAACTGTGGTCAAACCCACACAGCAAATTACAAAGGCTGCGAAAAATATAAACAAATAAAGCAACGCATTTTTCAGATTAGAACACCAACAGAACAGAATCAACCAAAAACAAACAGTTTACCTAAAACAGACACACCAACCCAACAGAATCAACCGAAAACAAGCAGCCTACCTGAAACAAGCACATCAACAGAACAAAATAAAACAACAAAAACCACATATGCAGAAATGTTAAAAGGAAAATAACCACATAAACAACAAGTACAGAAGACTAATACACAGAACAAGAACACATTAACACAAAAACCAAAAGAAAACAACACCACCATACAAGAAACCAATTTTAACACAACAGACAAAACAAGCCTGTTTTCAACAGTTTTTAAAAATGTAATAACTGAGTTTATAGCAGAATATACTAATCCAAACCAGACAACTAACTTTATAGAACTACTGATCACAATTACCATAAAACACGTTACACCTCATATACCCTACATTATAACTACACTAACAGGTTACATGCTCACAGCACAATGTTCACAGTAGTGTATATCAACATCCAAGGTGCAATAGCTTCCAAGAAACATGAGATCGAAGATCTAATAGAAGAATTAAACCCCCAGATTATAATAATAAGTGAAACTCTAACATATAATAATAATAGATTTAAAATACCTTATTACTCAACAATTAGAAAAGACAGAAAAAATAAAAATGATGAAAACAGAGGCATTATGCTGCTTCATAAAGTAGACTTATCTGTAGAAGAAATCGAATTAAACAGTAGCAATGAACATGTTACTGTAGATATCCTTCAATCAAATAAAACTAAAATAACCGTGGCAGGAATTTACTGCTCACCAAATAAACAATTAGATACAACCTTACTAAATAACATCTTTTCCCACAATCAAAACACCATGGTCATGGGAGATTTAAATAGTAAAAATGTTTCCTTTGGATGCCGAAGTTCTAATTCAAATGGAAGAAAATTAATAAAATTTATTGATGATAACAATATAGCTTTATTGAACGACACTACCCCAACACATACATCCTATTCCACTAACTCTAGTGACATACTAGATCTGTGTATGGGTACATATAATTTAAGCCAGAAATTAGTAAAATTTCAAGTGGGAAAAGATGTAGATAGTGATCATCTCCCAATTTTTTGCGTCTTCGATCTCACCCCCTATAAAAATATAACATATAGGAAAGAAAAATTTAATTACAGTAAGGCAAATTGGCAAGGCTATAAACAAGAATTAGATAATCTATTACCTAATAAAATTATTAAAGAAGTTAAAACGCATGTCGAAATGGACAACTATTGTCAAACAATCACGGATTGCCTTCAGAAAGCAGCCAAGTTAACAATACCAAAACAACACCACAAAACAACAATCAACACATGGAAACCCACCACAGAAATAATCAACCTAATAAAAAAGCGCAGACAACTAAAAAGACAGTACATGATTACAAGAAACAGAGAAACTAAAACACAAATAAACAACATTAGAAATCACATCAGAACTCAAATAAAACAACAAAAACAAAATAAATGGGACAGTTACTGTAATAAACTAAACGACATAACTGACCCGAAAAAATTCTGGTCACATCTTAAAAGATTCACAAGTGAAAACACAAACACAAAGAAATATACTCCACTTGAACATAATAACACTATTGCACATACAAATAAAGAAATAGCCGAAACTTTCAAGGATCAACTCCAAAATACATTTAAAACTCACACAGATCCAGATATGAATACAAACTTCTACAATAAAGTCACTAATTACATAGCAAACAATAAACATCAATATGAACCTATATTTCCAGTAAACATAACTGATACAATTACAAGTTCTAACACTGATTTTGAAAGCACATTACTAACAAAGGAAATATCCCTACATGAAATACTAGAAGCAATAAAAAACACCAAAAACAAAGCGCCAGGAGAAGATGAAATACAAGCTATTCTCCTAAAAAACGGCACTCCGAAATTGTTTGACCACCTAAATTCTCTATTTAACTTATCGCTATCCTCAGGATATATCCCAGTTTCTTGGAAGCTAGCAAATATTTTAATGTTTCATAAGGAAGGAAAACCAGCGAATAAACCAAATAGCTACCGACCAATCAGTCTGACCAGCTGTGTTGGCAAAATTCTCGAAAGAATAATAAGTAATAGACTCTCCACATTCTTGGAGGTAACATCAAAATTACCTGAAGAACAGAATGGATTCAGAAAATTTAGACAAACGACAGACCATTTAATAAGATTAACCGAAACCATAATAGATGGTTTCAACAAGGGCCTGGCATGGCCGAGCGCGTTAAGGCGTGCGCTCGTAATCCGAGGGTCGCGGGTTCGCGCCCGCGTCGCGTTAAACATGCTCGCCCTCCCAGCCGTGGGGGTGTATAATGTGACGGTCAATCCCACTATTCGTTGGTAAAAGAGTAGCCCAAGAGTTGGCGGTGTGTGGTGATGACTAGCTGCCTTCCCTCTAGTCTTACACTGCTAAATTAGGGACGGCTAGCACAGATAGCCCTCGAGTAGCTTTGTGCGAAATTCCAAAACAAACAAACAAACAAACAAACTAGTTTCAACGAAAAAGAATGTACAGTCGCTTGCTTCCTCGATATCGAGAAAGCATTCGACACCGTTTGGCACGATGGTCTAAGGTTCCGAATGAATGAAATGGAACTACCGCGAGGAATTATTCGCTGGTTATCTAACTTTCTGGAAAACAGAAAATGTAGAGTAAACGTAGAAGGAACTTTTTCCGAATACTTTACTCCACTAGCTGGTGTCCCACAGGGAGGGGTGGTTAGCCCTATACTCTTCATCATGTATGTTAACAATATGCCATTGAAGGATCCAAATCATGGATTCTCATCACAGTTCGCAGATGATGTGGCAATCTGGAAAAGTGCTGCAACACCCACGATAGCAGCTACAAACATACAACCACAATTAAATAGAATTAGTGAATACTGTGAAAAATATAGAATTAAAATAAACACAGCAAAAACTCAGCTCGTACTCTTCACGAAATCGCCAAAACACAGAAAACAACAGTTAGAAATATATATGAATGGCACGCTGCTCCAGATTGCCCAATCAGCAAAATTTTTAGGTCTGACTTATGATTCAAAATTAACTTGGATCAATCATGTCAACGAAATTAAAAATAAAATTTGGCGAAGAACCAACTATGTTAGGAGTCTAACTGGTAAACACAGTGGAGCATCTACAGATAATATTTTGAAAATATACAAAACATATATTAGACCAGTAATAGACTATGCAGCTCCAGCATGGGTAACTGTATGTAATGAAACAATCAAAACCAAACTACAAACAATACAAAACACACTTCTCACAACAGCATACAGAGTTCCGAGAGCAACATCATCTATATTCATTCACAATTACTCGAACATACCAACCATATCAGATAGACTCCTAAATATTACAATTAGATATTTTAACAAAAATTGGATGAAAAATGATTTATTATGCGAACTAGATAGGTACCTCATACATGATGAAGAAAATTCTAAATACCTCTCCCCAATTAATATATATATTAAACATAAAGAAAAAAATAAATTAAAGTAAAATATGTTTGTATATAAACTTTAAATCTTGTATTTATAGGTTACATATTTATGTATTTTAAAATAATAATAAGATAAAAAAATAATAATAATAAATTGCCACCAGTAAGCTTGACTACTGTGAATAAGAGACTATAAATGGACATTGCCCTGAAAAGGACCTGACATACAAACAGTTAGGGAAAATACGTTCAGGAAGGAGGAAGAGGTCAAAGTGAACCTGACCCTCCAGGGCAAAATACCCAAATACCATTGACCAAGTGGATAGGACACACATCAAATTTGGTTTGAAATGATTGAAGTTAAGCTCAAAACTGCACAATGAGCTATCCGTACTCTGCCCACCACAGATATCGAAACCTGGTGTCTAGCCTTCTGAATCCACAAACATATCGCTTTGGTTTTAATTTTGCGAAAAGCAGGACAAGGGCTATCTTTACTTACTTTTCATAATTTAGCAACCATAAACTAGAGGAGAGATAGCTAAACATTATCCACCACCATCTCTTAGATTATGGTTTCACCAGCAAATAATGGGACTGACCGTCACATATAATGCCCTATGGATGAAAGGGCAAGTATTTTTGGTGACGGAGATTCGAACCTATGACCCTTAAATTCAGAGTTGAGCGCCTTAAACACAAGATCATACCAAGTACACAACAGCTGTACAAAAGTTATCAGAAAAGTGTAGTGCAGCGATTCACGACCTCTAACCTTGTACCTGATCTCAAAGTGAAAGTTCTTGGGTTCGAAACTGGCGTATTCAGTTTTATAGTGTATTTATGGAAGTGAAATATTTAGAGTTTGTTTGTTGGTTTTGGAATTTCGCACAAAGCTACTCGAGGGCTATCTGTGCTAGCCGTCCCTAATTTAGCAGTGTAAGACTAGAGGGAAGGCAGCTACTCATCACCACCCACCGCCAACTCTTGGGGTACTCTTTTACTAACGAAAAGTGGTATTGACCGTCACATTATACACCCCCACAGCTGGGAGGGCGAGCATGTTTGGCTCGACTCGGGCGCGAACCCGCGACAGTCAGATCACAAAGCGCACGTCTTAACGCGCTAGGCCATGCCAGGCCCCAGTATTTAGAGAGAAGGATTAATTTTAAATATTAATGTAATCATGATACCAATATTTGGATGTATTTTATTACTCACAATCCCCAACTGTTATAGATTAGAAGTTTGGGAACAACGTATTTAAGACTACAGAGTGATATACGAACACCTGTAACTATTTATTGTAAGAAAACGTAATTTGAACATATTTTTAATCAGGCAAGTGCCAAGAATTGTAACACACAACAGTATCTATCCAGGAAAATACTAGCGATCACAACATAGATGATTGTAGCAAATACTAGAGATATGAAAGTTGGTTACTATTTATCCAGACGAGTACTAGAAATCAGTAAAACGTGCTCATGCTATGAATCACGAGAAAAATTATGCACTCTCTTGGCTAGAACACAGCATGACATATGAACTGTAAAAGCAAGAAATGAAAATACTTGTTACTTTTAATTTCAGTTTTGAAGTACATCTAGTTGATATGGTGTCATTCGTTACTAAGGTACAGTTAGTTCTTTACCTGTTTTTTTATTTAATTTTTGGATTATTGTGTTTCTCCAAAGAACATTACAAGATGTAGCTTTCTGTAAGTCCCGGGAACTATGAGGAAGATAGCACCTATAAACTTATTGAATGGTGAAGAAGGAAACATCACCGTGTTTTGTAAAAAGACCACACGACAACCTTTAGAATTTTGACCGTAGAAGTTTGTTTCTGTTGCTGTCATTAGTGAAAATGTACAATCTCTAACCTTACTGGACCTGCTCATTTTCAGGTCACCACTTAAGTTTCATTGGTCAGAATGACCAGTACGTTAGAATGATCATATGGAGGTAGTGAGAAGATTTGGCATCAAACTAACACACTTCTGGTTTTGGTTCATGAAACAACAGTTTATCTGTTTACACGTTTTAAGAGCCAAACTAAAAGAAGAACTGTCTGAGCTGGATAACTTGGTTACATAGAGTTAACCATTAACATTATGATGAGTTGTATGTCTGACTGCAATGCATCCAAGAGAAGAGAAGCCAAAACTTTGCACACATACTTAGGGGACAGTGTGGGTGTGTACCGAAGTACCATGTGTTAGATTTGACTCAAAAATGTTCTTTATCCTAATGTAAAAGTCTATAGAAAAGTATCACTTTTCTCTCTCTTACCCAGCACACTATTTTCAACATAAACTTGGGAACTCTAAACATTTGAAGTAAACTAAGTTTTAGAAACAGAAACAGAGAATACGGTAGAATTCGAAGACCTAAAAGATTCAGATAAAATCACAGTTATAAAATAATCAAATATAATAAACTCAAGTAAATCTATTTGTTTTTAAAAAAAGTTGAACTGAATTAAGATTGGAAAATCGTAAAATAAAAATCATTTAAGAATTGGTACATTGGGGTAGCGATAGAATTAATTAAAATAAAGGAGACACTTAACTGGTGTAGTGCGATGTCATGGATCCACTCCTAGGTATGTTTTAGTACTGTGTATAGAGTCCAGGGTGGGTTATAACTAAAATATTCCTGGTTGACCAAGTATGATAATGATTGAAAATGTTTCATGACCAACGCTGTCAGTGAGCAAAGGTCATGGAGTGACATTATTCACCGGACAAAGAATGTAAGTTGAAATTCTTGATATGAGTATGCTTTCTTTGTACACATTTCAACTAAATGATCAAGAAAAGAGATGTTTAGCATTACAGATATTAATTTTGAGGTAAAGAGGACTGGAAGGTTAAACACCAACCATCTAGTGGAAGAAGACTATTGTATTATTTGAAATGATGAGTTGTACCAATGATGAATATCAGTAGTCTGTTCTCTTTATTGTACTTTTAAAATTAAATAATAAGTTATCCTCTTGTAAATACTCTTAAACTCCTATATTTTGTTTTTCTTTAATTATTTTTTTACCTACTGTTTTCCTTACATCATTACAATATGTAACTGATTTGCATGTTTGTTTGTTTTTTTCTATTCATCATTTAATGCTGAAACTTATGTCTTTCCAACAAGAAAACATCTTTTAAATAGCAACTTCTAAAACTTTTTAAGAAATAAAAATTCATTCATTGTTTTAGGAAAAAATAAAATATCTACTATTTCTAAACATCTTGGTTCAGAGACGTCTTAAGAAATGTTTCTAGGAACAGAGATATAAAGTTAAGAGCAATGAATCTGCCATTACAGACAAGTGCTTAAAATCAGACTTGATCATTTATAATTTGTATGACTCGTTTAAGTCATACTGTAGATTTGAAACTATATATACTCCATAATAGTAAATGTTGGTTTGTTATTTTCGGTTCTTAACCCTGCAGGAGAATTTCACCCTTCATGAAACAGCTATTTATATCGGCACAGTAATCTGAAATCACATAAAGTGCATTATTTCAATGACATTTACTGTATATGTATTATAAGAACAATATATCTCTGTGGTAACCTGCTGCTGATATTACCAGCAAGCAGCAACATGTTAACCCAATCACATTATGTCAGGGTTTACAGAATGTTATCAAGACCGCATAGATTTCTTTGAAGACCTGACTGACAATTGCCATATTTTATATCCAAGAAGCTGCTGTGATAGTGACATTTTCCAATATTAAGCTACAAGGTTGGTATCTAGAGGTTTTAAGTAAAGCTACTGATAAACCTGGCAATTTTTATTGGAACTTATAAACAAGTATTCTTTATAAACATAATAAAGGGGAATCAAAATTAATTTAATGCATCACATCTTAGTTTGCAGTCTGAGGAAATATAATTATTGTCAGAAAACAACAAAATTATAAACCCTGTCATTTTGAAACTCCTTCAAAGGAAAGGAGCACATTGTTTTTTTATAACTTATAAGAGGGTAAAAAATGGTAAATAATGGAAAAATAATTTAAGTTTTAATTACAAAACCTAAAATATGATCAAATGTTTAGACCCTAATATTTTAGTAGTATTAAAAAGGGTAAACAAGTTCTTGCTTTAATGACCCTGATGTTATGCACAAGAAACACTTTTACAGGGGCATAAAAACTGTCGATGCTGTGTTCCTTTAAATTTTTTCACGAGTAAAAATTGCTGAAGACAGGGATTGTATAGTCTTATGAAAAGTTAACAAATGTTTGAAAATATCTAGATATTATTATTTTTTACTAGAATTTTCATGATACCAAAACACTGGATTTACATCTCAACAGGACAAAAATCAAACACTGTGATTACATAATGCACTAAACTCATACCTTGCTAAAAAACAAAATATACAAAATGATCACCTCTGTTATGTTTTACCAGATAGGGAAGGCTATAATTATCTATCTTCAGGAAATGAAATTCACAACATAATCACTAAAGCAAAGTAGTTAAACCCCACTATTTAATAAAGCATGTATCACAACCACTCAAAAAACATAGCTGATTGTGACCAGAAAAAAATACATACCAGTACTGTTTGTACACTAAGTCCTGTTTAATGAGATAAAACATTGTATTGTGGCCAGCTGTGTTTTAATGTACAGAAAATCCACACAATCGCTCTCTATGGAGAGCATACGTCAGCTTCCACTTGATAAATCCACTACCACTGTTACATAGCCCATGAACACATTAGCAAATTGTTTATATGTGACTTTAAAAATAACCCTCAAAGTTGATAATGAAAACATAATGATATAAGCTGTCTCAAATATAATTTTTTTTCAGCTTTAAGAGATTCTAGATTGACCAAATGTTATTATTTTATATGAGTAATAAATATAAAAAGGTTCAACCATAAAAGAGAGATATTCTGATAAAATATGATAACTTTTAAATAGTTGTGTGAAACAAAACACAGAAAAATTACAAATAAACTTTGAGAATATAGAATAACAAACTAGAAACTTAAAATCTCCCTCTGAATGCATTAATTAAAATAAAAACTACATGTACTTTGGACTTCAAAGGTTTATTACATGCATTAATGATCCAATGATTTCATTCATATATAATTTCAGTCAGACAATATGCTGAGTGGATGGTAGATAATATTCAAGACATATCAGACAGAATGTGTTTGTTTTGTTATAGCAAAGCAACAACGGGCTATCTGCTGTGTCCACCAAGGGGAATAAAAACCCTGATTTTAGCATTATAAATTCAAACACTTACCTCTATCCTACTAGGGAACAGACAATGAACACTTGTATAACAGTTGTTATGGAGTGAATACCTTTTCTAAGTTAATATTCACAAACTTCATATTATAAAAACCGTTGTTATAACAAACTACTTACATCAATAGTATCCCAACCACTACTGTAGTTATTGTACGCAAGTGAGCCTTATAAGCTATTAAATACAATGATAACCCACATCAAGATCTTATATCAAGGTTAAAATAGCCTTCTTGTTTTCAAATTATATATTGTCTAAAAAAAAGATACCTCATTCTTTTAGCTTTTTTCACCTCAGTCAAATACGTTAGACTACTGAAGGTTTTTCAATGTGTGTAAATAATCATACTTAAATAATGTTAAATCTTTACACCACCTTTATTTTCTAATGGGATTCCAAACATATTTATATATGGTGCCTTTGTTGTTAATATTTGCAATAATTTTATCAAGATACAAATAATGGTTGATACTATAGAATAAGAACCAGAATTTCATTTGATTAAGTGGTTCAAAAGTCGTATGAAGTTTAAAGTTAGGCAATTGAAAGCAGATGTTTCATTTCAAAGAGAATAACTGATATTTACCTGTAAGACAGGAGTATTATGCAGTGAAAACAATATTTTATTGTTAAAAAGGCTCCAATGCATACAAAGATTCATTAAGAACCATATTATTTACAATAGGGAAATAATTAAATGTTTAAAAAAATACCTTTCAAAACTATGTGATAGTGTACATGCTATCTAATATAATTATAGATAACTCAAATGATAAAAATATTGGAGTGAAATATTTTTTTATATTATTTCATGAGCTGCTATAGTTTGTGACTGTATATTTATACATAGAAAGTATATTCAGTGTATACGTATTTTTTACCAAATTAACACTGAAATGGTGAAAATGTTTTACATTAAACTTCTATAAAATGTGCAAATATTTGAAATTTGGGTAATAACATTTTATTGTGAAAATTATTTGTATTTTATGTTTTCATCTTCTGTAATATCAGACCCTTTGGCTTCCTATTTGTGGCAAGTGATCCCACAAGAGTTCAAATGTGTGTGTGTGAAATTTCCAATAATGCTTCAAATGAATGTCCTTAATAAGTTGTGTTATATGCCACAACAGCAGTTTCTTTGGAACTGCATTATTAATAAAAGACAAAAGATTTAAGAATTGATATTTTTCACTCAATCTGCTAAATGTATTTTGTCTATTATTAATACTCTTAAGGTAACATTTGAGGACTAAATTGACACCTAATAAAATACAATTTACATGTTAGAAAAGTGCTCATACTGATATCCAAGCCCCTAATGGCACAGGGGTATGTCTGCAGACTCACACCATTAAAATCTATGTTTCGATGCACATGGTGGGTAGAGCACAGATAACCCATTGTGCAGCTTTGTGCTTAATTCTAAACAAACAAACTGATGTCCAACAAATATTTGAAAAGTTTATAACTAAACTACATTATAAACCAAAATTAAAATATACTGCTTTGAAAATGCATGTCTTTCTATTGGAAATTTTGAGTAACTTACAAGTTATTGTGTCACAAAATACTGTGAACTCAGAAAATAAATAAGCCATTGATCCCAATCTCATACACACTTTGAAAAACTTTAATTTATGATTTGGATTTGCAATAATTAACTTATAACTACCGCTACTACCAGCTTTGAATTTGATTTGCATCCGACATAGAATTTTACCTTTCGTGGGTATGAGCGCTAGTTCTGAAACTTATGCAATATCAAAAATTACAGATTAAAATCACATTAATTATACACTGGGGAACAGTTTTTCAGTAACTTTGAGTTGCATTGTATATTTTAACTGATTCTGAAGGAATTTTAGACGCTGATTTCAAATCTGAAAGTAGTTTTTCTCTACAAGCTCTAGTTTGTATGCAATTTGAGGTTAATGAAATTGTACAAATGTGAACTTGCGTAAACCATGTATAAGCATTTTCACGTTCATATTTATAGATAGCTTCTAATACTTTTATCATTCTTCTTTTGTTTCAGATCAAACATGGCTTCCAAAAATAGATATCATTGCAGAAACAAGCCTGATGCCTTCTGCTACATATGTGGATGCTACACACTCAATCGTCAGAGACGTTCGTCAAGCGTGCCTACAAGGCATATTTTGAAGTTCGTCTTGGTGATCAAGACAAGCAATGGGCTCCTCATGTTGTGTGCCACAATTGTGAGGAAATGCTTCGAGACTGGACCAAAGGAAAATGCATAGGTCTGCCTTTTGGTGTTCCAATGATTTGGCGCGAACCCACCAACCATGTAACTGACTGTTATTTCTGCATGGTAAACACAACGGGTGTTGGGAAGAAAAACCGACATAAGATTACGTATCCGAACATTCCCTCAGCTATTCGGCCTGCTCTGCACTCTGAAGAAGTTCCTGTTCCAGTTTTCAAAGGCTTGCCTTTTTTGGACGATAAAGACATTGGAAAGAAATTGCATAAAATATGTAGCTTGCACACAAAAAACCGACTTCAGATTTGAAATCAACACACTCAAATTGACTATAGAAAGGTCTTTTTTTAAATGCAACAAAATGAGTGTTCCCCAGTGTTATTTATCTTAAGATCTGGAGACAACTATTATGATATCAGTCAAGTCCTATTTGACACCTTTTAACCTAATAATACCACTAATATTACAAAATATTTCATTCTACTGACAATGATAAGAATATGAACATTCGTTTGCTTTCTTATTTTCTTATTATGACGAGAACTTTCTTGCAGATTCAGTTGTACTCTTTGTTCTAAACTGTAGAGGTTGCTTGATAACACATAAAGAGAGCTGACAGCTGAGGAAACTGACAATTTTTATAGTTTTATTTTAGTGAAGTGATGTTTCTAAAGAAAAAAAACGAATCAGGAAAGAAAGTTGATCAGAAGAAGAAATATATCAAAGTAAAACAGTTTTAAACTTTATGGTTGTATACATAGGCATTGAAATTTTGAATTATTTAAATTGTAACCAGTGCAATATTTGTACTTGAAGTAATGTAATGTAAGTTGAATTTACCGTAGCTGCTAAGCCTAATGCCAGTCTGTGAGTGTTAATACAAAAATGAGTTAGTTAGCCACATAGTAATTGTTCATACAAATTATAAGTAGTATCAATATTATCACAAATGTAATGTTAAATGTAAGTAGATTTGGACAACATTTTAAAATGAAATTATTAGTATATAACAAAAAAGCATGGACAACATTAATTGTAAATTTACGATTTTTAAACTTTAAAGGCAATGGTGAAATAAGTGCATGTCCTGTCACTTTGAATTGTGGCTCCATCGTAATCAGGAAAAAAGTCTTTTCTAGTTGTTGGATGACTCCTACAAATTATTATGGTTTTATTCTTACTATCACTTGTCCATGTGAAGCTGCTAGTAAATCATCAAGAGTACTTAATAGAACAAGTACTTTTTCTTATAACTTAATTGCTTTAGTGACTCCTTATGTGAAAGTTTTAAACTTTGAAAAACTACTTTTTATAATATTAAATAGTTTTTCATTTACACAAATTCAGATAATTTGGGTAGATAATTGTAAATTGCTGTCAATTTGAATATTTTGTTTATTGGCTGATGCCTTTAACAAAACCTCATTGGGAAAAAAACAACTGTCACACTGTTTGTGAAAACTGGATCTACAGCTGGCCACAAAACAGATATAATTATGCTACAACATTCAGTGATTGAGTGTGCTGATCCTCTATTGATAAAGTAACATTAATACAGGAAAAGAAGAAAGTGGCTTGCAAGTTCAAAGTGACAGCGTAGATGCAAGGGTTCAGACTTAGAGGTCAATATGGCATGAAAAGCAGGTGTGAAAGAGCTGCAAGGTAAATTAAAAGTATGAAGAAAGAGAAAAGGAAGGACTGATTCATCTGTTCCACTGGAGAGTGATGAAGTGAAATGCCTAGCAGTACTTCTGAGGATCCCATGGAGTTTGTAACACTGAATAAATAATGCAGGTAATCCGAGAACTGAAGTGTAAAAGCAAGACATCGTTGTGGTATTTCAACATGGCACAGGAGCAATGCCAATTCAATTTGGTATTGAATCCACAACAACATTAAACTTTCCAAATCAAGAAGCTCTATGAAAAGCATCAAGTTTCAGTTTCAGTTGATTGCTAGCATTCTGCATGGCAGGATTAAGGATTTTATATAGGATCAAGGATTCTTTGTACTATGGTACTCCCAGGAGATCCAGATGATCTTATGAACATGACTGGAAATACAATTAAATCTGATAATACAAAACTATTGTCATATGTCAATTATGTGCAACAAGTTTTGCCAGAGAAAGTGATACCTGCACTGATATGCTTGTCAATGATGTTTAAAGAAATGAAAGATAGATTGAAGAACAGACTTTTGAAATAGCTAGATGAGAACTGTCCCACGGATATAAAGGTCATGGATTTTGTATCTACTCTGAAAACTAAAAGCAAGAATGAAAGCAAATAATCAATAACACAACATAAACATATTCCAAGTTTACTACTGTGTACTATGGGAGTCAAAAACTTGCAATAGCATTACTAAATCTGCATATTTTTTCATAAAACTTTGTGGGAGATTTTTGTTCAACCTGAAAACTCTAAAAGTGAGTTTTAACTCATTCTTGAAGGATGTTATTTATTAAGGGCAATCATTCAGCACAAATCCTGGGTGTCTGGCTTGTGGAAGCGGTGTTGAATATTTGCAAACAGTTCAAGAAAAGTTGATTTATTTATATCAACCAATTGTAATTTTAATGTCCTTGAACAGAAACTAAAATAACTATTTTTCTTTCACTTTGACTATCTGATTTAGATTTACATTGCTGAGCTTCAGGCCAGATCAAAAAATAACGTATTGTTGTAAGATTCATGGTTAAATTTCAAAATCTCTTAATCAGAATGAAATACAATTGTATACCGATGAGAATTGATTATATCAGTTAGTTTCATGCAAAGTAATCAATTAATTTTATGAAAATAATCAACTTGTGTGTCCAATTATTACTATCTTCAATATTCACTTATAAAAAATTTATCTTTTTAGAGGCAGTTCACATCTTGCAAAGAAAGCTGTCTTCCTTATGTCTGCCATAGAAGTTTCTAAGCTGCTTGTGTGAGTGACTAATTTCCTCACACAGGTTGTGTAGTAATGATGGATTATAGTCATGTTGACTAATTGTTTTTTCAATTGTGTTGTGATTCTTCTTCTTTGGTGATGTTGTTTAGTCTGGTGCACATGGGATGGTGTGTAAGGCAAAGGTGAGACTGTTTCTTGTTTCTGTTTTTTTATAGTATTCTTTGGCTGGTGTATCAAATACTTTGTTGAGGTCAGAAAATGACTGATTTGGGGTATATTCAGTGGTGATGCACACCAACACATACACAGACATCCTGAATAGATCAGATGTATTTAAGTTGTGTTTGGTAAAGGCAAATTCTGGGTGTTATTTATCTCATTTTACTGCTTTAATATCATGCTGAAAAGGGGTGGTCAGTTCTTATAAACTTCATGAGAAGACAGTGCATTAGCATTCTAATTACCGTAAATTCTCGTGTATAAGCCGCCACCATGTATAGGCCGCATCCCAAACTTTGAAGGTTCTTTTTTGGGTTACAGGTATAAAGCGTATATAAGCCGCACCCGCCATGCCACACTAATTTTATCCATCCCCACATACGTTTTTCCATTCATTTAACACATTTAATTTAAACTAGTCACGTGCGTCATTTGCCAAGTCTACCGTCCCTGTCTGTCGTCTCACGCACGTGTTGTCTGACAAGGCGGCAATCGACCAATGAGTGTTCTTACCTTTGCGGAGAAAATGTTACACCTTCAGCAAACCATGGTACGCATGTAACAAATCAGCCAGCGCATTTTTATTACGCAGTGTAAAAAAATGCAGTCATCAATGTGTAGGACATAAACAACCTTTAAAGAACGGTACGCATATAACAAATCAGTCAGCGCATTTTTATCACGCAGTGTAAAAAAATGCAGTCATCAATGTGTAGGACATAAACAACCTTTAAAGAACGGTACGCATATAACAAATCAGCCAGCGCATATTGCATCCCATGTCATCGAGAAGGGCAAAATACGATGCCGCGTTTAAATTGAATGTTGTGAATGTGGCTTTGGAAACTACCAACCGAAATGCTGCTGCTGTTTTTGGGATCGACGAAAAGCAAGTTCGTGAGTGGAAGAAAGCTCCAGATAACTATTTTAATTTCAGGAACTGATCCTAAATCTGTACTGTGTGTTTTTTATAAGTGAGGACAGTGTAAGGAAGGTGACAAATGCAAGTTTTCCCACGATGACGTTGAAAGTAAGAATGAAAAGAATAGTATTTACATAGACTTAAGAGATGAAGGTAATGTAGTTTATCTTGTTATCTATGCATCTATTATCTACTAAAAACATATATAAAAGTCTTAAATCCACTGTATGGTTTTCTGCGTTTGTACTATTAGTGTTCAACTCTTGAAGTGTTTTAAGAGTTTAAATGGCAATCTTCAGTTGTACCTTTTATAAAATTAATGTGGATAAATCTAATTCTGTTGAGGGTTTATATCTTTCTTTTCAAATATAAAATGTTTAAATTATATATTTTTTGGTCAAGATGAATTTTTGTCTGATAAATAATTTGGATTTCAATCAGTTAATTATTACAGACTGCACTTGATAAACCAGAATAAACATGTGATGTCGTAGAAGAATATTCCTGTAGCTTTCAAATAGTCAAAAATATTTTTAGAAATAAAACCACAACAAAAGAGAGAATAAAAATTTCTGTCTATGGTATTTTTCCTCTTTACCCTGAGCCTTACATTAAGAACATTTGTTCACAATCATGAGAGCTCTGGGTATCTAATATGTTGATAAACCAAATTACTTCTGCAGTAATATATGATCAGTGTATTGACTATCAGTAATATATGATCAGTGTATTGACTATCAGTAACATATGATCAGTGTATTGACTATCAGTAACATATGATCAGTGTATTGACTATCAGTAATATATGATCAGTGTATTGACTATCAGTAATATATGATCAGTGTATTGACTATCAGTAATATATGATCAGTGTATTGACTATCAGTAATATATGATCAGTGTATTGACTATCAGTAATATATGATCAGTGTATTGACTATCAGTAATATATGATCAGTGTATTGACTATCAGTAATATATGATCAGTGTATTGACTATCAGTAATATGATCAGTGTATTGACTATCAGTAATATATGATCAGTGTATTGACTATCAGTAATATATGATCAGTGTATTGACTATCAGTAATATATGATCAGTGTATTGACTATCAGTAATATATGATCAGTGTATTGACTATCAGTAATATATGATCAGTGTATTGACTATCAGTAATATATGATCAGTGTATTGACTATAGAAATTCACATTATAGCTGAACACGTTACTGGTAAGATTTCCCAAGAATTTAGTTCAACGTTATGTGCAGACTTTAATTCTCAGGAAATTAGATTCATGGGTTTGGCCAGTGATTTCTTCTATCTTCTCTCTTTTTTTCTTTAAACTTTTTATTTTATTCTGTCATATTCCACACCATTTCAGGAGTTTTTGTTTTCAACTACTTTTCATGCTTCCAAGTTGTTTGCTGTGGTAGAGAATTCCTCTTCTCATACTTTTCTTTCTCTTGATATCAGTAGGAACTTCATATCACATAACTGTTGTCAATACGTTCTACTGTAGACTTAGCTGTTTCTTCTGGTTATAAAGTGTAGGAACTTCATATCACATACCTGTTGTCAGTACGTTCTACTGTAGAGTTAGCTATATGTCCTGGTTATAAAGTGTAGGAACTTCATATCACGTAACTTGTCAATACGTTTAACTGTAGACTTAGCTATATGTTCTGGTTATACAGTGTAGGAACTTCATATCACATAACTTTTGTCAAAATTATCCACTGTACACTTAGCTATATGTCCTGGTTATACAGTGTAGGAACTTGATATCACATAACTGTTGTCAGTACGTTCTACTGTAGACTTAGCTATATTTTCTGGTTATACAGTGTAAGAACTTCATATCACATAATTGTTGTCAGTACGTTCTTCTGTAGACTTAGCTATATTTTCTGGTTATACAGTGTAGGAACTTCATATCACATAACTGTTGTAAATACATTCTACTGTAGACTTAGCTATATGTCCTGGTTATACAGTGTAGGAACTTCGTATCACTTAACTGTTGTAAATACGTTCTACTGTAGACATAGCTATATTTTCTGGTTATACAGTGTAGGAACTTCATATCACATAACTGTTGTCAGTACGTTCTTCTGTAGACTTAGCTATATGTCCTGATTATACAGTGTATGAACTTCATATCACATAACTGTTGTGAATACGTTCTACTGCAGACTTGGCTCTATGTTCTGGTTATACAGTGTAGGAACTTCATATCACATAACTGTTGTCAGTACGTTCCTCTGTAGACTTAGCTATATGTCCTGGTTATACAGTGTAGGAACTTCATATCACATAACTGTTGTGAATACGTTCTATTGTAAACTTAGCTATATGTTCTGGTTATACAATGCAGGAACTTCATATCACATAACTGTTGTCAATATATTTTACTGTAGATTTAGCTATATGTTCTGGTTATACAGTGTAGGAACTTCATATAACATAATTGTTGTCAATACATTTTACTGTAGACTTAGCTATATGGTCTGGTTATACAGTGATGGAACATCATATCACATAACTTTTCTCAATACGTTTTACTGTAGACTTAGCTACATGTCCTTGTTATATAGTGTAGGAACTTCATATCTCATAACTGTTGTGAATACGTTCTACTGTAAACTTAGCTATATGTCCTGGTTATACTGTGTAGGAACTTCATATCACAAAACTGTTGTCAATACGTTATACCGTAGACTTAGCTATATGTTCTGGTTATACAATGTAGGAACTTCATTACACATAACTGTTGTTAATACGTTTTACTGAAGACTTAGCTAAATGTCCTGGTTATACAGTGCCGGAACTTCATATCACATATCTGTGGTCAGTACGTTCTACTGTAGACATAGCTATATTTTCTGGTTATACAGTGTAGGAACTTCATATCACATAACTGTTATCAATACCTTTTACGGTAGACTTAGCTACATGTCTTGGTGTCAGTGTAGGACTTTGATATCACGTAACTGTTGTCAATACGTTCTACTGTAGGCTTAGCTATATGTTCTGGTTATATAGTGTAGGAACTTCATATCACGTAACTTGTCGATACGTTCTACTGCAGTCTTAGCTACATGGCTTGGTGTCAGTGTAGGAACTTCATATCACATAACTGTTGTCAATACCTTATACTGTACAATTAGCTATATGTACTGGTTATATAGTGTAAAAACTTCATATCACATAACTGTTCTCAGTGCGTTCTACTGCAGACTTATCTATATATTCTGGTTATACAGTGTAGGAACTTCATATGACATAAGTGTTGTCAAAGTTGTACACTGTAGATTTAGCTATATGTCCTGGTTATATAGTGTAGGAACTTCATATCACATAACTGTTGTCAATACCTTATATTGTAGACTTAGCTATATGTCCTGGTTATATAGTGTAAAAACTTCATATCACATAACTGTTCTCAGTGCGTTCTACTGCAGACTTATCTATATATTCTGGTTATACAGTGTAGGAACTTCATATGACATAAGTGTTGTCAAAGTTGTACACTGTAGATTTAGCTATATGTCCTGGTTATATAGTGTAGGAACTTCATATCACATGACTGTTGTAAATACGTTTTACTGTAGACTTAGCTATATGTCCTGGTTATACAGTGCAAGAACTTCATATCACATAACTGTTGTTAATACGTTCTACTGCAGACTTTTCTGTTCGTTCTGGTTATGCAGTGTAGGAACTTCATATCACATAACTTTTGTCAATACCTTATACTGTACAATTAGCTATATCTCCTTGTTATATAGTGTAAAAACTTCATATCACATAACTGTTCTTAGTACGTTCTACTGCAGACTTATCTATATATTCTGGTTATACAATGTAGGAACTTCATATCACATAACTGTTGTTAATACGTTCTACTGCAGACTTTTCTGTTCGTTCTGGTTATGCAGTGTAGGAATTCATATCACATAACTTTTGTCAATACGTTCTATTGTAAACTTAGCTTTATGTCCTGGTTATACAGTGTAGGAACTTCATATCACATAACTGTTTTCAATACGTTCTACTGTAGACTTAGCTACATGGTTTGGTGTCAGTGTAAGAACTTCATATCACATAACTGTTGTTAATACTTTATAGTGTATTCTTAGCTATATGTCCTAAATATACAGTGTGGGAACGTTCAAAGATGTAAAGCAAAGCAAATCATGACCTTGTTTAGGATTATTACAAAGACCGTTATTGAAAATAGTCGTATGTTTTTCTCTATGTATAGGTCTGTTCTATAGGGCAGGTTTTTATGTATAAGACTATTCTATTGGACAGATGTTTCTCTGTTTAGGATTGTTCTATAGATCAGATGTTTGTGTATAAGATTGTTCTATAGGACGTGTCTCTCTGTGTATAGAATTGCTCTATAGGACTGATGTCTTTGTGTATAGAATTGTTCCACACGATAGATGTTTCTCTGTGTATAGGATTGGTCTATTGGACGTGTCTCTGTGTATAGGATTGTTCTTTAGGAAAAATGTTTCTCTGTGTACAGGATTGTTCTATATGATAGATGTTTCTCTGTGTATGGGATTGTGCAACTGGACAGATGTGTGTGTGTGTATAGGATTGTTCTTTAGAACAATGTTTCTGTGTATAGAATCGTTCTATACAATAGATGTTTCTCTGTGTATAGGATTGTTCATTAGGATAATGTTTCTGTGTATAGGATCGTTCTATACGATAGATGATTCTCTGTGTATAGGATTGTTATATAGGACGTGTTTCTCTGTGTATAGGAATGTTACTTAGGATAGGTGATCTTTAAAATGAATTTTTCTGCACGAAAAGGATTGTTGTCTGGTATGGATTTTAACGTATTTATTAACATACCGTTAACGTCATCCATCAGTCTTTTCAAACTCTTTCCTAGTGACGACACAGGCGCGTGCTGTCCGAACTGTCTTCAGGCTAAGAGGAAAAGTTAGCTTCTTTACGATTCATCTGACATTGTCTCTTTTAATCAACTGTCAGTGTCTTGTCACATTACAATTGTGTAAGACGATTACTTAAAGGAAAGTAACCACGTCTGACAAATTCATATTTATTGTTCTTTTTTTTACATTATCAACAAAGAAAACGTAGAAATTATATATTTTTGCTTTCTTACGTCTTATATTTATTATGTTCGCTCCTTAAGTTGACGTATACTTAGTCGCCAAAAAACACCGGTGAAAAGAAATTGGTGTGCCATATCTGTAACACTATTTTACAAACCGTCACAGCAAAAAAAAAAAAATTATGAAATGACATTTATTGAGCAAATTCGAAGCTAACGAAAAGTATAGTTTCACTTCAGAGAAACGTCTAAGACTTGTCATTCAAGTACGGTCCGTTATCCATCAAATTTCTGCTTGGACCGGTCTTATTAGTACGCATCTCTTACGTTCCATGTTATTAAAATAGCATCTATAACGCACGAGCGAAGGATCTGTGAATAGAAAACATTTCACAATTGTTACGTTTTTTTATGTTTTATGTAGACTGAACGCAACAGAAAGACACAGATAACAGCTTGTATAATTTATTACAATAAACAATTATATATATAACAGATATAACGTAAATTATATATTAACAATGACAGATATTCAGTTTCAACCTTCAAAAGTAATTACAATACTAAATAGTACTGGTTTCAACCTTCAAAGTTAATTACAACACAAAATGGTACTGGCCTGTATCTAATATAATGATCTAAAATGAAAGTCTCAAATTCCAGTCTAGGGTGTGAATTTGGTCCCACGAAGAAATTCCGAAGTTTAAATGAAGAAGTTCAGAAACAATTCACAGTTCAATAAATTCAACGAAGTTCTTTTCACGATGCCTCCGATGAACGTCTTAAACTTGCCGCCTTCAATTTTTCCGGTCTCCACTGGCTAGTCCCGTACGTGCCGACCCTCAGCACAACCAGTAATTCGAATGAATCGTAGAGATTGACGAAATAAAATCACAGCTTCTGTAGATCTAACTTCAGTCACAAATCAAAGTTGAATAAACTCACAGCAAACACTTGAACTTTCTCAAACGAATGACTGACTCTTCTCTCTTCCTCTCACATTTTCGTCTGTTTATATATTTGTAGGCCTAGACTTCTCGAACCATCGCGTAACTTCCACAGAGTTATCTGCACATGTCTGACTTTTTCACCAGACTCGACGTCTAGACACCAGGCCGCCAAACATTTTATTTACATAAATTTATAAACATATGATTGATCTACCTAATTCTAGAAATTTCTAAATGTTATTTTAAATGAATAACAACATATTTTATTGGTTTGAACTTTGAAACAATAATATAAATATGGAAATATAAATAATAGATATGGAAATTTAAACACAACACGACATGTTGTCGTTTACAAAACATTTACATGACATTTACATAACACTCTCCCCTTAAAAGTAAAAAAAAAAGTTTGAACTTGTGAAAACCTTTTTTTGTTTGCTTTTTTGTTTTTTTAAACCAACTTGAAAGGGTTAAGTCCAGTAGGTTCTTGAACAACTTCACGAACTGCAAACAACAACAAGGGAAATTTGTTGTTTAAGCCTTGATCTGATTGCACAAGTTTTGGAATCCCGAACATGGTAAAGAATTTGACAAGAGCCTTGACAATGTTGGGAGCAGTGATTTTCCTCAAAGGGATAGCCTCAGGGAAGCGTGTAGAAGCACACATGATTGTCAAGAGGTATTCATTTCCTGCTTTGTTTTTTGGCATTGGACCAACACAGTCGATAATGACCATTGAGAACGGTTCTTCAAAGGTAGTAATAGGCTGCAGTGGTGCTTTGGGAATCCCCTGATTTGGTTTTCCAGTCATTTGGCAAGAATGGCATGTCTTACAATAGTCAACAACATGTTGGCGCATCTTTGGCCAATAGAAATGTCGTCGGATACGATCTAGGGTCTTTCTTACACCTAAGTGTACTGACAACACATGATCATGAGCAAGACCAAGAATATCATTCCGATAGCATTTTGAAATGACGATTTGGTGAATAACATTCCACTCTTCATCAGCTGCAACGTCAGGAGGTCTGTATTTTCTCATTAACACACCTGACTTCTGGTAGTAACAAATAGGGATAGTTCCTATTTCATTTTCATCAACGGCCAGTTGTAGAAGAGAACGAGTTTCAGGATCATTGTCCTGTTCCTCAACAAGTTTCTTACGATGAAGAGAGTTGAAAAATGACTTGGAGTCATCAGTAGAACTCGAAATTGAGTCAGAAATCTCATCGATGTGAGACATGAATGTATCAGATAAAGGAAAATCCTCTTTGGACTCCTGAGAACGTGTTTGAGAACGAGTAACAGCACAGGCGGGGAAAACATCAGGAAACTCTTCAACGAGTTGCTCTGTACTGGGACTAACAACAGGTGCTTCAACAACATGGACCTCTGGTACCACCTTACTACCAGCCAAATCATTTCCCAAAAGCATAGACACACCTTCAACAGGCAATGAAGCTTTAATACCTACAGTCACTGGGCCTGAGACTAAGTCCGAATGTAAATCCAATCTATGAAGAGGAATAGAAACGACGCCACCTTCTACACCAGAAATGAGCACATTGGCCCCAACGGATGACTTTTCAGAAAACGGAAGTACACTTTCCAAAATCAAACTCTGAAAAGCTCCAGTATCCCGCAGGATTTTAATTAGTTGTAGATGTGAATCGCCAACAAAAGAAACAAAACCTTCAGTGGTGAAAGGCTTAAATTTGTCCTCAACAAGATCTTCAGGTACATCAAGAATATTGGACTTGTAAATGTAAATAATAGATATGGAAATTTAAACACACAGATGTTGTCGTTTACAAAACATTTACATGACATTTACATAACAACGATCGATTTTTTTATTTACTCTATACGTTTTCTTTGTAATTTTGCAAAATACACTAAACATAAACCTCCAATTAATAAAACCACGTGACAAAATATTCTGTAATTTTAGATGTGATTCTATTTCTGTAACGTATTATAGAGTTATTGGCAGTAGAAATTATTTTAAAGTTAACGAAACCAAGCACGTTAAAACTCAAAACTAAAATGCTCAGTTACCAAGCAGCTTTAACATACATTCTGTTACGTCACATTTGATGTAAAGAACTATACAGGTTCTTGTTACGTCACACATGGTGCTTTGATTTTAAGGACTATATAGGTTTTTGTTACGTCACTTGATACTTTGATGTAAAGAACTATTCAGGTTCTTGTTGCATCTGAGTTGATACTTGATGTGAAGTCTTGTTACGTCACACTTGATACTTTGATTTTAAGGACTATATAGGTTCTTGTTACGTCACACTTGATACTTTGATGTAAAGAACTATACAGGTTCATGTTACGTCACACTTGATGCTTTGATATAAAGGACAATTCATGTTCTTGTTACGTCTCAGTTGATACTTGATGTAAAGAACTATTCAGATAAGAACTGTTACGTCTTAGTTGTTACGTGATGGAAAGTACTTTTCTAGTTAAATGTAGCATATTGTTTGATCCTATGTGGTTGATTTTTGACCTCAGTTTATGAATGAGTAAGTTGACCCTTACTGAGACCTTACGATAAATCATTGTCCTAGTGCAACTTAGTTGGAGATTCTTTGTGTTTCACACGAGTTAATTAGTATGTCCGTAATGACATTAAGGACAATTACACATTTGGTTACTTTACTGCAAGTCTCTATAAGTATATATAAAAGCCGTAGATGACACTTTGGTTTAAAATCCACCTCATATATGTTTGAGGACATACCATACTACCGAGTATGGTTATTAACTGATTTTCAGTAACCACGCATGGCAAGTTAATAACAGCAGATACGTCGGTTCGGTTTACCAAAACCACGTTGTGTCAATAACGTGAACAGGAAACTTTGTTTTTTGTTATGGAAACTTCGTTAGTACGAGATATTGAATACCCTCGATAGAACAAAGTGTCAACTTTTATTTAAAGGCATCTGGTACAGATTTTTCGATATTAAAAGTACAGTAGATGTTATCCTATGGGGATCTTTAGGTCGGAAATGGTCGTCAGAGTTACAAATCAGTGTAAAGAAATAGAGGGTGTTAGGATATTGTTGGTTGTTTTGAGTGAATTTATATTGTTTTCTCCACTGTTAAAGTTCCAAAAAACAGAGATTCTAGACAAGGTAAACGTGTCATCCACACACTTGGGATATGAAGGAATAGCTGCTTTCCAACAATCAGTTTTCTTGACAACACAGAAAGAGACGACCAGAAATCGGTGTGAATACACATAAATAAGTTTAATCACGTAGATCTTTCTAAATTTAAGCGTGACTACGTATGATTCTTAAGTCTGCCCACGTAATTCTTAAGTTTTATAACCCAGCTTTCACTCGCTGTTATTAAATCGGTTTTATTCAGTTATTAGAGTCATTTCGTTTATTGTTATGCCATAATTTTCTCGGTTTTATTGCATTGGTTTTGTTCGCTGTTATCACAAGTTAGATTAAGTTTTCTTACGTGTCTGTCTCATTGTTATCACATCGGTTTCGTTCAGTTATACCCTAAGACAATGAATCTGTATATATTCCTCAGAAACTTTATTAAAATGAAACACAAATATGTTTATCTTAGAAACTTTTGAAAGGAGGAAATTCTCACCAATCTTTATATGTGTTTCTCTTCTACAAGAGAACCTTATAAACTGTTCATATTCTATTGATTCTGTTCTTTTAACTTTACCAGAATATTTCGTTAGGTAGCTGTTACAGTGTATTCTATTAGACATTTCCTTCACAAATATACTCCAACGATTCGTTTTTTTCTCAATGAAAAGCTACAGTTGTGATTTGAATGTTTCGTAGTATTGATGTGTTAGTAGTTTAAATGTTACCATGATATCTTGTTAGACGTTTCGTTCACAACCACAGTGATATATTAATACTTTATTAAATGCTACTAGGGTGTTTTGTTAAACGTTTCGTTCACAACGAAGTATTACTACAATATATTAATAGTTTAAAATGTTTCTATGGTGTCTTGTTAGACGTTTCGTTCACAACAAAGTATTACCACGGTGATATATTGGTAGTTCATTAAATTTTACCATGGTGTTTTGTTAGACGTTTCGTTCACAACAAAGTATTACCACGGTGATGTATTGATAGTTCATTAAATGTTACCATGGTGTCTTGTAAGACGTTTCGTTCACAACAAAGTATTACCACAGTGATGTATTGATAGTTCATTAAATTTTACCATGGTGTCTTGTTAGACGTTTCGTTCACAACAAAGTATTACCACGGTGATGTATTGATAGTTCATTAAATGTTGCCATGATGTCTTGTTAGATGTTTCGTCCACAAATAAATGTTAGGATCATGTTATGATAAACGTTTCGTTCTCAAAGTATTGAGAAGACGCGCAATTCGCAATTGACCAATGGTATCACCAAAATTGTAGAAATTGGTTTTTGTCGTTTTAATAATGTTCCACAGTCTGATTTAATAAAAATGATCAGAAATCTGAGACTATTAATTAGCATTACTGTTGTCTACAGATGATTGTAGTGTTTTATTTTACGTGTTGAAATATTATGTTGTTTTTTAAAACTCTTCTAAGTTCTATAACACTAAAGTGAGCGACAGTTTATATATGTACTTACCGAGATTTCACAATCCGAGAGCAAAGAGAAACTCAGTGTTTGTTCACAAATCAAAACGAAAACTTGGGATGGTCTCTGGCAGAGAATAGTACACCTCTTACCCATTCAATAACGATACGTCTTTGTCCTAGCACACACACTGTCCTCACTCACTCACTTCTCGTTCATTCCCGCGTTTTTAAGAAATAACTATAATGGTCACCAAAAGAGGGCGTCTGTACAACAGAAATGAAATTGTGTTTTGTCGTGGTTCTATTTGTGTTATTTGTCAAATAAAATCTGGTGTTATGGATAGCTAAATGAAAAGACTTAGTTGTGCATAACTGTTTAACTCTAAAGTACCGCAAAATATAACGAAAGAAATATATATTGCTCGCCTTAAAGTGAGAAATGTCTATAACTTGAAAGAACAAAACTTTTATAAAGTATTGAGTTTAGTGTTTACGGACTTTTGTAAAACAAATTAGATTAACAGCAATTCTATTAAACGGGTTAACAGTCTTGCTGACCTATAAATCACGATATGTGTGATAGTAGAATGGTAGTTATCTTGTAGTCTTCTTCAAAAGGTTGGAATGTTGAGATAAAATAAGAATCTTGTCTTTTGTTACAGAAATCAATTGATAAGTACTAAGATTTCTTTCCTCTAAAATTAGCTACTCTCATGGCTCTAGAACAACGTTATCGGTTCAGAATGTCTCAAAGCTCGACGTTTCTTTTGTGAACATTGGTAGAAAAGGGTGTTTGCTGAAAGGATTTGTAGAGTAAGCGAATAATTTTCTCTCAAAACTGTAATTCTTTATACTCTTAAGTGTACTCTCCAAAGCTTGGACTGAATCACAAATCAGCATTATTATGATGAAAAACCGAACAACGTAAGATGAGAACTTTTTCATGTAGCCTCAATCCTACCGTGTTTCATTAAAATTGTTAGTTATAGTTTCGGTAACAATATACTGTATTGTATTTATTTCAACAGTAATATAACAGACTCGGTAACAGAACAAAAGTGTTGTTATAATTTTAGTACTAACAATAACAATATTATATTTTTTGTTGCACTGAAAAGTTCTCGTGTTATATATCATTCCACCAACAATATATTGTGTTAATCGTGGTTCAGGCAACAATAATAGTTATATTTCTAACATAATTTATTGTACAAGTTTATTTCTAATAACAATATATAGTAACAGTTCTCACCTTTGCAATAACATTTCGCATTACTTTATATCCATTAATGAAATGTTACTTTAGATCTAGTTTTATAAATACCCTGTAGTAGTAATTATGTATAGCAAATATTGTACAGGTTCTAATTTCAAGAACCAAACAGTGAAATAATTCTAGTAACAGTGAGACTTATTTTGTGTTTTTCACTCTAATAACAGCATTTGGTATTATTTCTGGTCTCATAAACATTACTGTATATAAAGTTTAGTGATAGAACAATATATTTAAATCATTTTAAAAACACGAAGTGTCATAGTAATAACAGTTAAAGCAACACCATTACATGACGCTGGTCTCCCATATAATTTATGTATTCACATTTCGGACTCAAATAACACAAAGCGAACTAAAATAAAACATACACAAACATTGTATGCAACATACTGGTACTGTTAATAACACAAACACTGTATACAACATACAGGTAACGCTAGTTACACAAACACTGTGTATAACACACTGGTACTGTTAATATCACAAACACTGTATACAACATACTGGTAACGCTAGTTACACAAACACTGTGTACAACATACGAGTACTGTTAATAACACAAACACTGTATACAACATACGAGTACTGTTAATAACACAAACATAGTATACAACACACGGTAAGGTTAGTTACACAAACACTGTATACAACATACGAGTACTGTTAATAACACAAACACTGTATACAACATACGAGTACTGTTAATAACACAAACACAGTATACAACACACGGTAAGGTTAGTTACACAAACACTGTATACAACATACGAGTACTGTTAATAACACAAACACTGTATACAACACACTGGTAAGGTTAGTTACACAAACACTGTATACAACATACTGGTAACGCTAGTTACACAAAAACTGTGTACAACATACGAGTACTGTTAATAACACAAACATTGTATACAACACACTGGTAAGGTTAATTACACAAACACTGTGTACAACATACGAGTACTGTTAATAACACAAACACTGTGTACAACATACGAGTACTGTTAATAACACAAACACTGTATACAACATACGAGTACTGTTAATAACACAAACACAGTATACAACACACTGGTAAGGTTAGTTACACAAACACTGTATACAACATACGAGTACTGTTAATAACACAAACACAGTATACAACACACTGGTAACGCTAGTTGCACAAAAACTGTGTACAACATACTGGTACTGTTAATAACACAAACACTGTATACAACATACTGGTAGTAAATATTTCTCATGGTAAACACACTGATAAAAGTTAATTAGTACAACAATTTTGTCTTCTATTCTTGAATTCTTTTAGATCATTTGTCTGTCAGTGAGTTTTAAAAACTCAGAGATATAATGTGATGTAAAGTTATGTACAATAAAACTATACGTTTAAGATACGTCAATAATAAAAATAAAGATGTAATATTGAATAAGTTTGACGAGTTTTATTATGCCTAATTCGAATTTCTCTTTTGTTTATTTGCTATAAATTTGGCTATCGATATTATACAATTACCCAATTTTACAGTCAGGGTCGAGGGTATCGACAGATGCCGATAGTGAGAGCGCATACTTCGATCCTCTTACTGCGCATTACCTACATTGTCTAACGTCAAGAGGTATGATATGTTGCGGGTGGTAAATTGCTTTACCTGGCCAGGTGTGACTCACCATTTGCCTTCCACAACATATCGAGGGTGTAAAGCACTGTTCTTCGACATAGGAACTCCTCAAAGTACTTTGAGTTTATGTCCAGGTCCACCAGTACTTCCGTGTTCCCCGGATACCAGGCACCTCGAGCACCCATTGGCAAGCCGTGAAAGACAACGGAAGTTGCACCAGTTAGATCTTTAATTTGTGGTGCGAGCTCTTCATAGCGGGCGACCTTGGAATCGTATGCTTCCTGCAGGGAACTATACATGAGTTCATATCGAACCGTCACGTCAACGACCACCGCTTTTTCCTCACGGTGGAAGATCAGATCCGGTCTTCGACGCTCACCATTACTGGCCTTAATGGTGGGCTCTTTCAGTACTTTCCACCCTTTGCTTACACATTCTGTTACTAAATGGTCACAGATCTTGTTGTGACGCCGTATCCTCATAGATTTTAGTTTAGGACACTGACCACTAAGATGACATATGGTCTCTCTCGGGGCCGAGCAACCCCGGCATTTAGCAGCTTCTTTGCTCGTACTCAAGTTCCCTCGACAGAGGGCTTCTCGAGTGGGATACACATTTGCCCTCAAGGCAAGACACTTCACCCAGTGGTGGTCCTTCATTCCGACTGGCTTTGGCAGCCAGTGGTTGGCAGATCTCGAGCCTTTGAAGAGACTTACACCGTGCCCTTGCAGGGCAAGACCTTCCCAGCGCTTCCTTTCCATATCTCTCCAATTAGAATGATATGTCCCAGAAGTCTGTTCGGGTTTTGGGATCGGAAGTCCCGCCTTTGAGGCAATTCCTTGGATGTTTTCTAATAGGTTTTGAATTTGAGATAGGTATTTTATTGTTTCGTCTGACGAGTTTATATGCCTTAATCCTGTCTTGATCTTAATTGTTGGAACCAGCATTTCCAACTTGACTAGTGCTAGGCCACCGTCACGGTAACGGGAATAAAGCAACCCGTCATTTGTACAAGGCGGAAGATGACACCAAGTCTTCACAGGCTTTTTAATCATATTGTCCAATTCTCTTAACATCTTACCACTCGATGCTCCTAGTTCGAGTTGGTATAGGAGCCGGGGTACAGCAAAACGAGGTACCGCAAAAATAAAGATGTAATATTGAATAAGTTTGACAAGTTTTATTATGCCTAATTCGAATTTCTCTTTTGTTTATTTGCTATAAATTTGGCTATCGATATTATACAATTACCCAATTTTACGTCAGGGTCGACGGTATCGACAGATGCCGATAGTGAGAGCGCATACTTCGATCCTCTTACTGCGCATTACCTACATTGTCTAACGTCAAGAGGCATGAAATGTTGCAGGTGGTAAATTGCTTTACCTGGCCAGGTGTGACTCACCATTTGCCTTCCACAACATATCGAGGGTGTAAAGCACTGTTCTTCGACATAGGAACTCCTCAAAGTACTTTGAGTTTATGTCCAGGTCCGCCAGTACTTCCGTGTTCCCCGGATACCAGGCACCTCGAGCACCCATTGGCAAGCCGTGAAAGACAACGGAAGTTGCACCAGTCAGTTCTTTAATTTGTGGTGCGATCTCTTCATAGCGGGCGACCATGGAATCGTATGCTTCCTGCAGGGAACTATACATGAGTTCATATCGAACCGTCACGTCAACGACCACCGCTTTATCCTCACGGTGGAAGATCAGATCCGGTACTCGATGCTCACCATTACTGGCCTTAATGGTGGGCTCTTTCAGTACTTTCCACCCTTACACATTCTGCCACTAAATGGTCACAGATCTTATTGTGACGCCGTATCCTCATAGATTTTAATTTGGGACACTGACCACTAAAATGACATATGGTCTCTCTCGGGGCCGAGCAACCCCGGCATTTAGCAGCTTCTTTGCTCGTACTCAAGTTCCCTCGACAGAGGGCTTCTCGAGTGGGATACACATTTGCCCTCAAGGCAAGACACTTCACCCAGTGGTGGTCCTTCATTCCGACTGGCTTTGGCAGCCAGTAGTTGGCAGATCTCGAGCCTTTGAAGAGACTTACACCGTGCCCTTGCAGGGCAAGACCTTCCCAGCGCTTCCTTTCCATATCTCTCCAATTAGAATGATATGTCCCAGAAGTCTGTTCGGGTTTTGGGATCGGAAGTCCCGCCTTTGAGGCAATTCCTTGGATGTTTTCTAATAGATTTTCAGTTTGAGATAGGTATTTTATGGTCTCGTCTGACGAGTTTATATGCCTTAATCCTGTCTTGATCTTAATTGTTGGAACCAGCATTTCCAACTTGACTAGTGCTAGGCCACCGTCACGGTAACGGGAATAAAGCAACCCGTCATTTGTACAAGGCGGAAGATGACACCAAGTCTTCACAGCCTTTTTAATCATATTGTCCAATTCTCTTAACAACTTCCCACTCGATGCTCCCAGTTCGAGTTGGTATAGGAGCCGGGGTACCGCAAAACGGTTGAGGACTTCAACCCGTTGGTGTGGTTTTAACGGCACCCTCGAGATGTTATCTATCCACTTCACGAGGATAGGAAGTACAGGCTCGCTGTACACCCCGGTCCATGGACAGACATTGGCTCCTAGGTACCGGTAAGAATCTTCGGGACCGATCAGCGGGAGTCCTTCGCCATTAACCGTCCATGGAGGACAGTTATTGACGGTAAAAGTCCTCCTGGACCCCTTAATCAGCATTCCGGCACTCTTCGAGATGTTCAGTGAGAGGCCGTTACCCGTGCAGTACTCATTCATAGTGTTCAACATTTCCTGGAGGCTAGCATGATCTTTTGCCAGCACGGCCATGTCATCCGCATATGCTAAGGTAGAGACTGGATCCAGCCTCTTGTTTAGCGATATGCCACGGCCGGCCTCTTCGATCTTACGGATCAGAGGATCCAGGGCAATGTTCAACAAAATAGGGGACATTGGGTCCCCTTGTTTCACACCTCTGCAGAGGCGGATAGGCTTGGTATGCTCGATACCAATCCTGAAGGATGTTGTACCACCTTCATACATGTCCTCCACAAGTCGGACGAAATGTGGGTGGACATGGAATCTTGCAAGGCTGGCGAGAAGATGTTTGTGGCCAACCGTGTCAAAGGCTTTACACAGGTCTAAAAAGGCCATAGCCAGAGTCCCATGTCGCTTAGCTTTCCTCATGATGGAACGGAGCAGGAAGATGTTGTCTCTGCAACCCGCTTGAGGAATGAAACCGCGCTGTCTGGGATTTATCTGCACGGCCTGCTCGAGGCGACGGGCCATAATCCTGGAATATAGCCGCAACACGATAGACGATATCGTGATGGGCCTCCAGTTTTTGACCTCGTGCAGATTACTCGATCCTTTCGGAAGGAGCACCGACTTGTTGACCTTCATGCATTCGGGAATGCGGCCTGTGAATAACCAAAGGTTAAACAGACAAGCCAAGGAGGCGTCGATACCATACTTAAGACGGTAGAGCAAGAACGGAAGAGTGATGTTATCGGGGCCAGGCGCCCCCCTCTTCATGCCTCGAAGTGCTAGACTCACTTCAGACGATGTTATGAGTTCCAGAAGATTGGTGTTGTCTGCCCGAGGTGGCAGTGGGCAATCGTCAAAACAGACGTTGTTATTGGCAACACCGTAGACCTGATCGTAGTGGTCATACACCTGAGTTTTACTAAGGGGACATCTGACAGCATCCCGGCCGTCTAATATCTCCTCAGCTAGGCGCTTTCGTTCGAAATCGAACATCTTCTGGTACCTCTTAAAGCGTTCTACTCTGTCGAACCGTCTCTTGTATGGCCTTCGAGCAGGATTAAGGACTTTAAGAGCCTGCGTCGAAGTTCTCTCGTTTCTCCAAGTTGTCTGCGAATGGGCGAGCTCGTCGACCCATGTCTTAGTCACAATTTCAACTTCCTGCCAGGTTGCTTCGTCGAGTCCCTTCTGATCTCTCAGCTGACTTATGTACGAGCAGAACTTAGAGCTCCGTTCGGGGATATTTATCCCTTCCCAGGCGAGCTCCTCGTGCTGAACGACGTCAACAGGATCTCCACGACTCTGGATGGTGGGTGAAGCAAAGTGGACGGTCTTTGATATTTTATTGAGATCTCTGCGTTTATCAGAGATCTGTTTCGGAGTTTTGCCAGGTAGATGTTCTACACAGAGAACATTGATGTTCTTTTGGCCCGAGTATACTACTACCATCTCTCGGAGGGTTCGTACTTCTTCCTCGGACCATACTACCTGGCGAGGACGCTCCGACGGCGTCCTAACTCCAGTCATTTGAATGCGCTCGGCATTTCTTATCCTTGGATGTTTGTGTCTCTTATGCTGAGACACGCCTGATTTGGTCTTAAATCTCAGGCCACAGACTTCGCAGGCTACGCTGGAAGACTGGATGGCGAACGCTACGAACGCCGATAGGGACATTTTGGTACGTGACACGCGATAGCGTGATGGTGACTATCGTCTTTGCCACAGAACATGCATCTCGCTTGTGCCATCGAGTTATGTTCATTTGCTAGATGGACTGCAAATTTAGGAAAGCCAGTGAACTCGAGCGGGCACATATCACAAGCCAAAATTTTATTATTCGAGGGTAGGTTAACAAATACTGTCCTCCCTACCCTCTCAACCATCAATTCCTTGTCATAAATCGGTATATTTGTCATAGGTCCCGTTATGGCATTGGGACTGTAACTTAAGCCGTCCACCTCTGTGGTTCGGCTGGAAAATGTCTCTTTTTCCTCATTTACAGAGGATTCATAACTTGAGCCGTCCACCTCAGTGGTTCGGCATCTGCCTCCCCTGGCAGTTAGACTGGGCGCAATCCGAACACCTTGGGCACGTGTTGGATTGTTGGAATAGGTTTCACTTAATACCTCTATTCCGGATCTTAGGCTATCCTCTCCCTCGACGCCGGGGAATCGCTCGGAAGCTACCATTCCCGGTTGGTGCCAAGTAGTCTGGGTTTGACCGCCGCCCTGGCACCCCACGGACGCCAAACCATAGCTTTTATCGAAATTTTTACTATCCATATTTAAAAATTAACCAGCTCTGATGTGGGGTAGGTCAGTCCCCACAAAATGCTAATACAGGGTAAGGCTGCAAACCCCTACCGGGCACCTAGATAGTCAGCGAGTTCGGTGAGTCCTCGCTACGGTTAAACGTTTTCCTTCCTTAAGAGAGTCATAGTTACTCCCGCCTTTTACCCACGCTTGGTTGAATTTCTTCACTTTGACATTCAGAGCACTGGGCATAACCGACGTCAAATCGATGTTGACGTCCTAACACGCCCAATAGAAACATTGTACAAGTTTCTAGTCGATAGCGCTCTAATACGGCGTCGCGTGATCTAAATTATGATTGTTGGATTTAACTGCAGTTTGTAAGATATGTGGTTACCTGTAACATCAAGACTACCATTCCACTAACCTAAAAAAAACACCTGTATTACTGTCTTCCATCTTCTACACTCTCACAATATATATATGTGGAGGATAATTCACAAGTACCTCTCGTTAAATCCAGATCCCACAAGCTAGCTATTAAATATTAGAAAAAGTCCACAAATCGGAACTATTTAACTTCACTTGCCCCTTCAATAGCTGCTTTCCCTTAAACCTAAATAAAAGATGAATTTCATACAAGACAGCAATGCTCGTGGCGGGTTTTACCACACCTGTTTTTATAGATCCCTGCCGTAATACTTGGGTTTACAGATCCCTGCCATGATACTTTGGTTTACAGATCCCTGTTTGGTATTTGTGTTTAAAAATCCCTGCCATGATACGTGGGTTTACAGATCTCTGTTTGGTATTTGTGTTTACAAATCCCTGCCGTGGTACTTGGGTTTACAGATCCCTGCCGTGGTAATTGTGTTTACAAATCCCTGCCATGATACTTGGGTTTACAGATCCCTGCCGTGGTAATTGTGTTTACAAATCCCTGCCATGATACATGGGTTTACAGATCCCTGTTTGGTATTTGTGTTTACAGATCCCTGCCATGATACTTGTGTTTTCAGATCCCTGTTTGGTATTTGTATTTACGAATCCCTGCCATGATACTTGGGTTTACAGATCCCTGTTTGGTATTTGTGTTTACAAATCCCTGCCATGATACTTGGGTTTACAGATCCCTGTTTGATTCCTGGTAGATATATGTACTATTTCTTCAGTACATATTTCAATGTCATTTTAAGTAAGTGATCGCCAACTTCTGTGCGTTATCTGAAACATAAACTTATATAATGAAGACCGGATATTTCGCTATAACAAATCCCTAAACATTATCGATAGCTTTGACAAAAATCGCAAGCTAGCCGAATCCACGTTCGTTCATTTTATGGTTTTTGTGTAGAAACTCTAGTGTTTAATCAGTTCATTCTGTTGTGTTTCTCTTTAAGATTCCTTATGTCTCAAATGTACGTTTTTATTTTTAGTTTCCGAACGGTCTTTCTTCTTTACACCCTGAGCTGTGTTTTCATTTGACCAATTGGATTTTTCTTGTCCTGTAGATCCGGTAATTTGTCTATTGGAAAAGATAAAATGACGCCCAACAATTGATCTGATTGGAGAGATAGAAATGATAAAAATAAATAATATGCTACATAAGAAATATGAATGTTAGGCCTAATGCAAATAAATATTTATTCAGCATTTAGAGAATTTATAATGAAACATGTTTTTATTAAACAGCTTCCGAGTAAAACAATATATTTCAAGTAACCTCAGCTCTCAACAGGTGTCCTATCTGTATGAGGTTTGTGTTTAAATATGTTTGTATTATATAATTTCAAAGTAAACCCTTAGAGCTTCGGTCCATCTTAGCTGTCTGTTGGCCCAGTATGGCCAGGTGGTTAAGGCATTCGACTCGGAATCCTAGGGTCACGGGTTCGAATCCCCGTAACACCAAACATGTTCGCCCCTTCAACTGTAAGGGCGTTATAATGTGTTGGTAAATCCTAGTATTTGTTAGTAAAAGAGTAGCCCAAGAATTGACGATGGGTGGTAAAGACTAGCTGCCTTCCCTCTAGTCTTACATTTAGGGACGGCTAGCGCAGATAGCCCTCGTGTAGCTTTGCGCGAAATTCAAAAACAAACAAACAAACCATCTACGCTGTCATATTTACATAATTATATGGTTTAGTTATTCATTCGCTTCAAATAAAGGACTGTTGTTTATATTCTCTTTATAATTTTGTCTATTTTAGAACAAGGTTGGTTTTGTAACTCAGTGATGTTTCTGTTATATATAAGACTATTTACTCTACTCCTAATCACATAATTTGAAAGGAGTATCTGACCTTGGAATAGGATTTGGCTTGTTTTGGGGAGTGATGGTGTTGATTTGGTTTGTTTTGGTGAGTGATGGTGTTGAAAGGTTGAGTGGGTTGAAACAAAAGACGTATATTGGAACATCAGTACAACAGAAAAACAATTAGAACCACAGCTTAATTAGATGAACGATGTGTTCGGATGACATGCAATTATATTACATGTAATAAATGGACAGAAAAAAAGAAAGTTTGTTTGCCTTTTTTTTAATTTCGCGCAAAGCTACTCGAGGGCTATCTGTGCTAGCCGTCCTTAAATTAGTAGTTTAAAACTAGAGGGAAGACAGCTAGTCATCACCACCCGCCGCTACTCTTTTACCGACGAATTGTAGGAGTGACAGCCACATAACAATGCCTCCATGACTGAAAGGACGAGCATGTTTGGTGTGACGGGGACTCGAACCCGCGACCAAATCACTTCGCCATGCCGGGCCATACCAAGTTAGAGGGAAAGATACAACTTTGTGGAAGGTATAAGAAAAGAACACACGTGTCAAATAACAATCAGTGTTTCAATGTAAAAACTCCAAACATTTCCTTCTTCTGTTATTACATTTTCAAGAATTCTTACTGGTTTGTTTTGAATTGTTCCCCGATGGTACAGGGGTAAGTCTACGCATTTACAACTCTAAAATGAGTGATTCGATACCCCTCGGTAGGCTGAGCAGATAGCCTGATGTGACTTTGCTATAAAAAAACACATTGTTTTGAATTTCGCGTAAAGCTACATGTGTGAAAATTTCTCTATTTTCAAAGTCACCAAGTACAAGGTACATTCCCGTCTTGGAAATATTAAATCGCAAGTGTCAACACATCTTTATAATCAGATTCTACAGTTATTTTGAGCTGGAAAGAGCTATTATATACGTTTCCCTGAAGTAAATAATGTTTGGTTCCATAACATTTCTCATGAAATGTCGAAAAATCTAAAAATTTAGTTCTGATACATTCTGTTTCACCGCGATTTCGTATGGAGTGTGGTTTCCATGGGACTTTCTGATTCGGATATTAATAATTAGTTTGACATAATACATTCAACCCTCCAGATATAAATTTAAAAACACGTTTCACTTTATTACTTATTGTACATATACCAGGAGTAATTAAAACCAACGCTAAAATTCAGTCTAATATAGTGAAGATAAACTGTGAATCTCCAGATGCAGTAAGAAAGGTGACAGAAAGAAACACAGTACGTTCTATACAGAAGTTACAGTGTAATTACAGAGAGAAAGAAATACAATACGTTTTATACAGAAGTTACAATATGATTACAGACAGAAAGAAATACAATACGTTCTATACAGAAGTTACAATTACATTACAGACACAGTCTAGTCTGTCGAGTTATTTTTACTTTGGAATAATTCCTTGAAATAAATGAAATTATTTTCCAACGTCCTCATCATAAGTTAAACTTATCTTTAATTGTTCACATAGTTTAATACCCTGGTTATCTCATAACAGTTTAGTCAACTTAAATTTGACTCATCATATAGTTTAACACTTTGGTCATCTCATAACAAACACTTAAAGTCATTGCTTTCAATCACCTTGTTATTTAATTATATCGTTTTAGTGGAAAAGCTTGGTACTTTGGTAAATTTGATTTATAACACACAAAATGGAAACATTCACCGGTTTACAAATGAAATAGATATTCTGTAACCCGAAAGATTTCGAAATGTTATTGGTATGTGCTGTTATCTGTCGGTTTAAAGTTAATCTATTAAATACTTATATTTTTATACAATTTTAGCGTAGAAATGTAGCGTATCTCTTTAAATAAAAAATATTGTATCAACCCACAATATTAAAAAAATTCACATTGTTTTGATATTATTGGTGTTAATCGAGCCTTTCATGCGACCCATGTTTCGTCTCATGGTAGATTTTGAGGATGAAAGTTATGCAGGACATAAATGGACTTGTAAAAACTAACCACACATGTTTACAGTATACACAGAGCTATATACAAAGAAAAATTCGATAAACGGGTACGAACAAAATCATGAAACCTTAACGTCTTATTTTGTTCGTTCGTTTTTGTTTTTTATCTTTCTGTGACTTCACAAAATTGTACGTTTCAACTAAACCGGTTATAAACTGAAAACCAAACGTGTTGTGAATTGGAAATAAATCAGCTACCAGAACAAAGATGTATGTTTTTACAAAAAGGTCTTATACTCGAAAAATGAACAGCACGTATATAATTTTATGTAGTGTTCTCTTAGGTATGCTATTTTACATGCTATTAACTAGTGCTTTGTTACGATATCTACCACTCACGATTTAATGTTAATCATATTAACAACGAAGCTTTCACTCAGCAAAAGGAACAATACAATATTTGGTAACAAAGCAGGACATACTCTAGAACCAGTAATGTTGAACTAAAATACAAAGACCTGTAAGAGCTGTCCTGTCTTCTGACTCCATCTATTAATTTAGTGATAGTAGTTGATTTTATCCCCTAAGTTTACCACTGTGGACATGGTTGTCTACTTTCTCCGAAAATTCTATTCACATAACAAGTATGCATCTAAACATACTTATCTTCGGTCTTCTTAGCACCAACTTTGCCCATGGTAGCAACAACTTCACCTTTCTGGTAACTTTTAGATATTGTTTTCCAGTTAGATATCTAGACGTGAACCAATCCACATCAGCTACACTGCTAAATAGTAATGATTCTATCCACACCTGCTACCCTGGTATCTAGTCATGATCCTACCAACATCAGTTACTCTGCTAAATAGAAATGATTCTATCCACACCTGCTACCCAGGTATCTAGTCATGATCCTATCCACATCAGCTACACTGCTAAATAGTAATGATTCTATCCACACCTGTTACCCTGGTATCTAGTCATGATCCTATCCACATTAGCTACACTGCTAAATAGTAATGATTCTATCCACACCTGCTACCCTGGTATCTAGTCATGATCCTATCCACATCTGCTACACTGCTAAATAATTTTAGCTGACGTGACCGTCAGATATTGTAGAAACAGTACAAACACCCTACAGATCTCGTAACACCTTTTCACCCGAAATACGAGCACGTAGAACATATGGGTGGTTATAGCAATCAAACTAAGCAAAATAAAGATTTCTAAACTAACTAATAAGTAATAGTAAATTGATTTCTTGCGTTGCTTGAATTGCCCTAAACCAATAACACACAAAAACAGAACTAGTGGTCTAAAGACGGCGGGTTCCATTCTCTGTGTATTTGATTACTATGATTCTAACAGAGACAAGACAATCTAATACTGATATTTTGCTCTGTTTCTTTTTGAAAGCAAAAACCTAAGAGTGGCCTACTAGGATGACTCTCGTAGAGAGAAGACAAGACAAGACTCGCCTTTTACGACGACGTTTACAAAAGTAAGTTCAAATTTGCATCCTGCTAGTACTTTATACAAAACAACAAACAAGCCTTTATCTACAACTAGATACCACAGGGGGTAATCATGTTTAACACTTCCCTTGGTAAATATCCTGATTTTATTGGTTATGAAAAACTCATTAAACGAACCCATACATCACCTGTTCTACTTCTATAACATGTGTTATTAAGGGATATTTAAACTGTAGGTGGAGCTTCGAGGGAAAGTTAAACATTTTTCGCCTAATAATAGCTGACCATCAAAACAGTCTCTTTGAATTATCACCGATGTTTGAACTGCACGTTGTCCATCATTACTCATTACAAGATTGTTTATTTTTCACTGTCAAACTCGCTCAGGTTAAGACGTATGGATTTTATGTTTCATCAGAAATAATCAGTTTAGTTCGAGCTCACAAAAAACTATTCCAATGGTTCCTTTCCTATTCTTGAACATTGACGAAAGTGCTTTATTTTGTTTCGTAAAATCGATATGAAAGTCGATTACTGATGTCACCACAACGATTACTGAGGTAACTTTGTCGGAGTAAAAATAAGTAGATTTTAACCCCGTACAATCAAATCGTCACTAACAACTAAGTAATGGTCCTTCTAACGAGTCACAAATTCTACACTGGTATCTAATCATGTTCTTGACCACATATGCTACACTGGAACGTAGTCATGGTCATCATCATATTTACTACACTTTCAACTTGTCATGATACGAAAAACATGTTTTACACTGCTATTTTGTCATAATCTTTATAACGTTCTACACTGCTGTTGTGTCATGATTTTAATAACGTGTTCTACACTGGTATCTTGTTATTAACCTGACCACAGCTACTACTTTAGTTTCTAGTCATCATCCTAACAGCATCTGCTATATTGGTATCTAGCCATGATATTATCCACGTTTGATATACTGGTATCTAGTCATAACGTTAACCATGGCCGCCAGCTGAAACAGGAACAACATTCAGTAGAAGGTCTGTTCAGAAAATACGCGGACTGTCTGAATTGTGCGGCTCCAGTTGGTTCCAGGGGAATCCGCTTGGTAGTCGCTAGGTTTGCACAGATCAGCTGATTACGACGTAATTTCCCGATTGCAGATATCTTCATTTATATATTAGCCACGCGGTTTTAAGTGAAGTGCGATTTTTTCGTTTGGTGGATTACAGAATGAATGACCTGAAGGAGCAACGCCTTGCTGTGAAATTTTATGTTAAACTTGGAAAATCTGCGACTCAAACTTTTGCTATGCTTAACACGGCTTACGGTGATGTTGCTATGAAGCGTACGGCATGTTTCAAGTGGCATGAACGTTTTAAGGATGGTCGACAGTCCATTGAAGATGATGAGCGTCCTGGACGTCCTTCTACGTCAACTGACGACCCACACGTCGACAAAATCAACACCCTGGTGCGGGCAAATCGACGTCTGACTGTCAGGGAGCTTGTTGAAGAGTGTGGGATATCAGTTGGATCTTGTTACGAGATTTTGACCGAAAAATTGAAGATGCACCGCGTTGCTGGGAAATTTGTGCCTCAGAACTCGTAAGTGTTTGGCCAAACACCCGATCACTGTTCTTTCCCACCCCTCTACTCAGCTGACCTTGCTCCTTGCGATTTTTTCTTGTTCCCCAAACTCAAAAGACCCTTGAAAGGAAGAATATTTGAGACGATTCCCGAGATTAAAATAAATACGACAAAGGAGCTGGAGGACATAACAAAAGAAGCGTACCAGGACTGTTTCAACAAGTGGAAACACCGTTAGAGTAAGTGTGTGCGTTGAGGAGGAGAGTGCTTTGAAGGGGTCCCAGACCTGTAACTTCTAAATGAAGTACATTTTGTTTAATGACGTCAGTCCGCGTATTGTTTGAACAGCCTTCGTATTGTACCTTATTTTGAAGCAGTTCTGATGTTAAATACACAAATGAATTCATCATAATATAATTATTGTTTCATAAAGTTGAAGAACCATGATGAAATGTTTGATGTGTGTTTCAGGAAGTTAAACCTCATACGATGATTAGTTGTCTCACAGAGCCGTTGTTTAATACTTGAAGATAACTGATATATTAGGTTCCTAACTTTACAGCTGTCAACTGTACTTCACAATGTAAATTCATAGTTTCATTCACGTGGCTACAAGGATATCAAATCAGCTGCTAACTTCGTAACACTTTATAATGAACAAATTACAATAATTATAAACTGTTTAACATAAGACAAATACCGTATAATATTTGATATAATTTATTCAAACACTTTATCTTTGTGTGATAGTTTATATATCAACTCAACTCCAAACACTAAATACTGATTATAAAGATAGCCATACGAATGTTTTAAATTCTTCTAGAAAGTGCAAACCAAAAGTAAGTATTTGACAGACAACTATCGTACAGTATCATGTTAAGTAAAATTATCCATCGTCATTCTCGATGTTGGAAACACCATGGGTAAGTGTAACCATCATCCACTGTGGTGCTTGTTAACTGGGGAATAAAATCACTTACTGTACATGGTGAATCAGGTGTCAAAACCACCCATGACTGAAGCAGTCAATCGAAGAATAAAAGTGTACTAATTAGAAGCAATCTGGTTGACGAGAACCGTATACGTCATAATCGTACCTAAAACTGTCAGAAGAAAGCCGCGATTTATGGTAAAAAATCCACAAGCTGTCAGTACAGGGTAACTATCTTTCACCTGATGTAAGAACAAGAACGTGTGGGCTAGCTCTGAATTGTTACACAGGATAGCCTGACGGAGGACGTTTAGTAAGACGTTCTTGACTTCACTAGCTTGTTCCTGAACCTTGATTGCAGCACAGGTCACACCGAAGAACACAATCCACAGGAGGCCGTAACTGGTAGCATAGAATAGTAAGTCCATCTTTTCATTCGGGGTATAACTAACAAAAAACGTAAGTTCGACACATGTAGATACCACGATTAATATGTACCATACTAACAAAAAAGGTGACCAGACGTTTTTCAACCGGAAGAGAACCTTGTCTAATTCATAAGCACTTTCAAACATCGTCACCAGGTGGCTACTGTTTTTTGTGGCATCGTTGTAGAACGACATATACATCTTCTTAAAGAGCTGATCCAAAGAAGCACAAGAGAGACAATAGTACATCGGTAGCAAAAGAAGGTGGTTCCACAGAAGAAAATTGAATCCAATCCAATAGATTAACGTAAGTATGTGTTTTGTACCGAGCAAGGGAATCGAACTGTTGCCAAAGTAGATTCTAGCATCTGCGTCAGCAAATTTCTGAGAAAATCCTGCTACCGTTATTACATTCATTATCACCTGCATAACACAACTGAAACTTACTCCAAAAACTGCCAGCATTCTCAGAAATCGCTTCTCTTTTTCTCCTAGGTGAGAAATTCTCTTCTTCAGTTCACTTGTAAGTTTTGAAATGTCTTTCTTGCGGATGGTATACGTCAAAGCACAAAACGTGACCGTCAGATATCGTAGAAACAGTATAAACACCCTACAGATCTCGTAACACCTTTTCACCCGAAATACGAGCACGTAGAACATATGGGTGGTTATAGCAATCAAACTAAGCAAAATAAAGATTTCTAAACTAACTAATAAGTAATAGTAAATTGATTTCTTGCGTTGCTTGAATTGCCCTAAACCAATAACACACAAAAACAGAACTAGTGGTCTAAAGACGGCGGGTTCCATTCTCTGTGTATTTGATTACTATGATTCTAACAGAGACAAGACAATCTAATACTGATATTTTGCTCTGTTTCTTTTTGAAAGCAAAAACCTAAGAGTGGCCTACTAGGATGACTCTCGTAGAGAGAAGACAAGACAAGACTCGCCTTTTACGACGACGTTTACAAAAGTAAGTTCAAATTTGCATCCTGCTAGTACTTTATACAAAACAACAAACAAGCCTTTATCTACAACTAGATACCACAGGGGGTAATCATGTTTAACACTTCCCTTGGTAAATATCCTGATTTTATTGGTTATGAAAAACTCATTAAACGAACCCATACATCACCTGTTCTACTTCTATAACATGTGTTGTTAAGGGATATTTAAACTGTAGGTGGAGCTTCGAGGGAAAGTTAAACATTTTTCGCCTAATAATAGCTGACCATCAAAACAGTCTCTTTGAATTATCACCGATGTTTGAACTGCACGTTGTCCATCATTACTCATACAAGATTGTTTTATTTTTCACTGTCAAACTCGCTCAGGTTAAGACGTATGGATTTTATGTTTCATCAGAAATAATCAGTTTAGTTCGAGCTCACAAAAAACTATTCCAATGGTTCCTTTCCTATTCTTGAACATTGACGAAGTGCTTTATTTTGTTTCGTAAAAATCGATATGAAAGTCGATTACTGATGTCACCACAACGATTACTGAGGTAACTTTGTCGGAGTAAAAATAAGTAGATTTTAACCCCGTACAATCAAATCGTCACTAACAACTAAGTAATGGTCCTTCTAACGAGTCACAAATTCTACACTGGTATCTAATCATGTTCTTGACCACATATGCTACACTGGAACGTACTCATGGTCATCATCATATTTACTACACTTTCAACTTGTCATGATACGAAAAACATGTTTTACACTGCTATTTTGTCCTAATCTTTATTACGTTCTACACTGCTATTTGGTCATAATCTTTATTACGTTCTACACTGCTGTTGTGTCATGATTGTAATAACGTGTTCTACACTGGTATCTTGTTATTAACCTGACCACAGCTGCTACTCTAGTTTCTAGTCATCATCCTAACAGCATCTGCTATATTGGTATCTAGCCATGATATTATCCACGTTTGATATATTGGTATCTAGTCATAACGTTAACCACGGCCGTCAGCTGAAACAGTAACAACATTCAGTAGAAGGTCTGTTCAAAAAATACACGGACTGTCTGAATTGTGCGGCTCCTGTTGGTTCCAGGGGAATCTGCTTGGTGTCGCTAGGTTTGCACAGATCAGCTGATTACGACGTAATTTCCCGATTGCAGATATCTTCATTTATGTATTAGCCACGCGGTTTTCTGACGAGTCACAAATTCTGCACTGGTATCTAATCATGTTCCTGACCACATGTGCTACACTGGAACGTAGTCATGGTCATCACCATATTTACTATCCTCTCATTTTGTCATAACACGAAACACATGTTCTACACTACTATTTTGTCATAATAGTTATAACATACAAGTACAAAACACCCTACAGATGTCGTACCACTTTTGTACCAAAAAATGCTTTATCCAACTGGCTATGCCGGACCATTATCCAAAATAAATTTGATTTACAAACGTAAAAAAATATACACACATGTTCAGTTGTGTACTATTGTATGATAAATTGTATAATTGTAAAATTAAGTTTAGTTTAACCCCGTTCAATCAAATCGTAAATAACCAATAACAACTGAGTAATGTTCCTTCTATAGAACCACAAATTTTACACTGGTATTTAGTCATGTTCCTGACCACATATGCTACACTGGAACACAGTGATGATCAACACTTTTGTCATTATCCGAACCATGAGTTCTATACAACTCTCTTGTCATAATTCTTACGACGAGTTCTAAACTGTTATGTTGTCATTATTAAGTTTGACATTAAATGTTCCACATGTAACGCCATTTTAGTGTCTTTCAGGAATATAAGGATTATAATTTCTACTATAATACGGAGGTTGCGTATGCTATTTTAAAATGATCAGCCTCACTATGTCTGGTCATGCTCCATCTGACGACTGTGCATATTGATAACAGCCTTCTGATGTGGTATATATTGCAATATACTCAATCATACGGCAATCATTTCCAAAGTTCAATGGTCCCACTTCCAGGTTTTCCATAAGTTATACAGTGAATGTGTGTTGTGGTTTTCCAGCACCTGCTTCAGCAGTGTGATTGTACAAAGCCCCTTGTGTTTTGATATAACGACTTAACCAACATGTCTTTGTATGGAACAGTGCAAATACCCATCCCAGCTGCTTTAAGATATGATACTTGTTTGTTTGTTTGTTTTGGAATTTCGCACAAAGCTATTTGAGGGCTATCTGTGCTAGCCGTCCCTAATTTAGCAGTGTAACACGAGAGGGAAGGTAGCTAGTCATCACCACCCACCTCCAACTCTTGGGCTACTCTTTTACCAACGAAATGTGGGACTGATAGTCACTTTATAACGCCCCCACGGCTGGGAGGGCGAGCATGTTTGGCGCGATTCAGGTGCGAACACACAACCCTGAGATTACGAAGCGCACGCCTTAACGAGCTAGGCCATGCCAGGCCCAAAGATATGATACAGTTGAAGGAGAAAGTCGTAGAAGTAACTTCTGCATATGCGATTTCTGTCACTTTTCTAGTTTGTTTGTTTTAGAATTTCACATAAAGCTACTCGAGGGCTATCTGTGCTAGCCGTCCTTAATTTAGCAGTGTAAGACTAGATGGAAAGCAGCTGGCCATCACCACCCACCATCAACTCTTGGCCTACTCTTTTACCAACGAATAGTGGGATTGATAGTCACGTTAAAACGCCCCCATGGCTGTAAGGGCGAGCATGTTTGGTGCGACGGGAATTCGAACCCACGACCCTCAGATTACGAGTTGAGTACCTTATCCACCTGGTCATGCCGGGCCAATGAACATTTACCATGTTTTGTGTACAAGCAGTAAATTTCCTCAAGGGAAGAAGTGCTTTCCAAATATGTTTACAAAAAAAATAATTATCAAGTATCAGCTAAATATGACGTATTGACTTCATATTTGATTCATACGGAAACAATCTGCTATACCGTACGTATCAGTAATCACCTTATACGGGCGAAAGTGCTTCTGGGAAGAATCTGGACTACAACCCGCAAAAAGGTTGTTCTTTTTTTTAGTTTATTGTGACGAAAAACACTTTTGTTACATAATATATTCTTTAGAGTATAAAATGCTTCTTATACGAATAATTTTCTAAATAATAAATTTCAAATTCATACTTGTATTTAAAAAACATATCTTGAATGTTATATTAACTTCTTCTGTGGCATAAAGGAAACAATTACCACTTCATCTTACTTGAAAAGGTACGCAAAATAACATGTGAATTTCGCGCAATGCTACTCGAGGGCTATCTGCGCTAGTTGTCCATAATTTAGCAGTGTAAGAGTAGAGGGAAGGCAGCTAGTCATCACCACTCACCGCCAACTCTTGGGTTACTCTTTTACCAAAGAATAGTGGGATTGACCGTAACATTATACGCTCCTTAGGCTGAAAGGGCGAGTATGTTTGGTGCGACGGGGATTTTTAATCCGTGACCTTCTACAAATCGAACGCCTCAACCCACCTGGTCACGATAGGCCCCGCAAAATTAGAGCTTATTGAAAATTTATAGTCTATATATTAACTTATTTAAGTCAATGAAAACTTTTAACAAAATAAATAATTTATAAATAAGCTAGCGTTTCGTAATTACTATTTTATAAATTAAAATGTACAATAAGCAAATGAAATATAATAATGAATTTGCGCTCGTTTGTTACCTCGTAATTGTCAAGTGATGTGCAGGTGCTTGGAGCATTATATTCAATGATAACTGTTGTTATTTGTACGCATAATATTTCTTGAAGTGTCACCATTGAGCTTTGAAAATGGATTCAAAAGATAATAGGAAAGATTGTAACTATGTTATCGAAAGCTTATTAGTAAACAAGGTTGGTATAAAGTGTTTTAGTGATAAAGAAAATATCATCAGAAATGACAGGTTGTAGCTGGCTTTAAGCCTGACTGGAAGAACAAAGCAGTGCATTCGAAAATTCAATGTAAACCAACGATACAGAACATCTCAGATAACTGCTTGTCGAAACTTACAGAAACGTTTCTGCTTATATCGTTTATTGTTTAACAGTGAATTTTGGATATGGAACTCAAGTGGATCTGATGATTTAATTAATATAAATGAAGATTCTTCAACTCATGTACACTGGTGGCCAAAATCTTAAAGCCAATTAATATAAAGAAAAAATATGCAGTTTACCTCCTCTTCGAGGTCCCCTCACCACGCACAGAGATCCACATCGAGGGGGTGGTGTAAGACACAACAACTGAGTTGATGGAATGCTTCATAACTGTCACGTCCCAGAGATTACAAAAAAAATGAACCACTGCCTGATAAAAAGCAAGAAGTATCAAGAGGTCAATATGAAGATCTAACTCCTCTCAAGACAAATGGCCCAAGAACTCCTGTTTAATACAGTATGCACACCACCCTGATAATGATGCATCTGTAAAGACATGGCCATCAAAACTGGTACAACGAATAGGTACCTTCACTGTTATGTATTTCGTTTCTAACCAGCAAAAAAAGTTGGAAAGGAATATCTGAAAATCCAAAGGGTAGGTGATGAGGTGCTAATGAACTTGTAGTACCCACTGGAAGGAAAGCATGTGGTTATAACCCAGACAGATAAGAGCCTCTAGTGATGCCCAAGTCACTGGAAGAAACAAAACCTTCAGTGCAAGGAGAAAAGATGCTGATTGCACCTTCTGAACTGAAACCTCCATTGATTCCAGACAAAGAGGTGGTGGTTGAGCTCCACTATTGTGTAAATTATAAATCAAACACCAAGATAAAAATACCTCACTATAAAATAAAAATGCCTGACACTGTCATATTAAATCAAAAAATAAAAATTGAGTTTACTTCATAGAGGGAATAAGCTGCAATAGGAGGATTCGTTACACTCATACTGGTGGAGGGTTGTTGAAAGCTAATTTGCAAGCTTAAACACAATTGAGTCATGTGGCATATATGTGTAATAAGATAGTAATTCAAAGCTTGTAGTGAGTGATAGTCTGTGCATTAGATGGAAATTGTATGAAAAATAGTCATAACTGTGAGAAAAAGTAGATAATTACATTGGAATTTCAATTTGTTTCTTCCAAAAAACTTTACACATTATATTATTTTTCTCATTTTTTTACACCTTGTATACCATGAAAAGAAAACATTGCTCTTTTCATTTTCTAAAATGACTTAATGACACATTTTTTTAATTTTAAATAGCTTTCAGTTCTTTACAGTATATCTATATTGATGTTTAAATTTTATTGCTCTTTTATTGCACTGGTCACTAATCAACATATCACTGGAAAATGTTTTTTTTTTCTATTAATTTAACCTAATCTAAAACTCATATTTTATTTACCTTTATGAAAAACTAGAAATATAGTACTTACCTGGGTCTTTTTTTTATCAACTCTTCATTGAAACTATTATTATAATGGTATCACTGCACTAAATGATTGTTAGTAAATCAAAAATGCAACAAAGAATACAAAATAACATGCTAAAAACACACATTGTCCCAGGAATATCAAAATTTTCTGGCTTTCTTACTATTTAATAAGACACAATACAAATTTAGCTAAACTTGCCAATGTGTTTCCTGTGGGAATAAAATTTACACTCGAAACAAAATAAACAAACTCCTATACGGAAAATTATGTAATATAATATTTGGATTTCTGTTGGTTAAAAGTATACAGTTTTAAATATCAAAGAGAACGAAATATTGGAATCTTGTGAAAGAGAAAACTTAATAATGGGTGTGGGTAAAGGGACTTGATTTTCAAGTTTATGGCTCTGTAACCAAATAAGATTGAAGGCTGTAAAAAATTATACATTATCTGAGTAATAACAATCTTATTATGAGTGACTCTTGTTAAATTTTGTACTTCTTGGACAAGTGGTCAATAAATAACAAAAGAGGAAATACTTAAAAATGCAAATATCACAATTCTGAAACAATGAAAACTGAAGACATTTTTAAATGTTGTCCTGTAAAACTAGGAAATAAAAACTATATAATTTCCAAATTTGTATTTCAAGCTAAGTTTTGTTTCCAAGTTTACTTACCATGATAATAAAAGTAGCTTTATTAAATTTGAATATAACTCAGTAAAATCTTATGACATGCCTCTAGCAATATGATTAATGTAAATATGAAAGAACAAAAGCCCAAGCACGAATCCTCAGGTACTTCATAAATAACAAGGGTACAGTTTAATTAAGGTACTCAAGTGATCAATCTTTTTTGAAAAGTCTCAAACCAGGTGCTGTACATGGAAACCATAAATATGTAAAAAGTCACTGATCATGTGAGTACTTAATTTATACAATGAACTTTCAGAAAAACATGTCATTCATACACTGGTTGACTTGCCAAACCTTTTTCTTTATTTATAATTACTTTCACTTTCATTTCTTTCGTTGATCATCTAATGTTTCCAGCTCTTATTTCATTCAGTTGATCCAAAATAACAGTTCTTTTCCAATGAATAATAAGACTAATATAATATACATGTTCACATAAAGTAGGAATTTTATCTTTTTTTCTCAACATTTTACTTATGTTTATTCATTTTAAATTTTAAGTTTCTTTGAGTTTGATCTTTGTATAAAACAAATTTAAAACTACAGCTTACCAAAATTCCATCAGTAACAGCCTTTTATTTACTGGTATTCTTCAGCTTTCCTCACTACCAAAGTTAGAATAAGTTGACTAAATTTCATTAAACAATGTTTATACCCCATTATATTTTTAAAATCATACATTACCATCTACATCAAACACTTCTACACTATTCATTACAATTTTTCAAGATTAAAACATTTGCCAAACACTATCCTTGATAAAAACATTGTTTCAAAGTTTAGCAATATCAAACTTATTAAAAGTAACTTTTCCCTGATCCTTCAAAGACCAGCCCCAATTCACATATTCTGTTCACTATGACTATGTCTGAAGAGAATCATAGTTTTAATTTTACTTTTTCAGTCAATCTTAATCCCATCAAAATTTCAGGTTTGATGTTCAGATATTTTGTATTAGGAAGGAAATTTTACATCAAGATATCTTGTTCCTAAAGCAAATAAAGGATCACCATGTTTGGTAACAGGGATGCAAACCTGCAACCTGTATATTAGAAACTGAGTGCACATGTCTAAACCACTAGTTAACATGTTAATTCTACTGTTGTGTGCAAAATACACTGTTAGTTTACTGAAGTATGTAAAATTATCCAAGAGATCAGTGAGATAAAGACTTAATTTCTTTGCTATATTGTGAACATAATAGGACAAAAGGGCACAATGTTAAAATTTAAAAAAACAATGGCAAGGTACCAACAAGACTTATTTTTATAACTCTGTGATTGGTTTACGAAATTAGTTATTGTTAGCTCTAGTGGAGGTCAGTACTTACAGAGAACTTAAAAGAAGAATTAATGTTTTCTTTCTGAATGAAATCTCTACTTTCTCAGAAAAGGATATTTAAGGACAGCCTTGTAGGGACAATTGGCACACCTCGCTGTACTTATTTAACGCTTTTAATAAACTATTTGATAAGTTACCCATTTCATAGCTTCAAGCCATCCTAAATGTTAAACTATAGAACTATTCAATGTATTATGTTTATTTCTACATTCCATCACTTTTCTCTGTATTAAGTCATTTACATCTATTCTTCACACGTGTTAAACTGAAGATGAAAAAAGTCAAAAACAATATTCACTTATTATAAAGAGATAGGAAAATGAAAGTGCATTATAAATTAAAATATACATAAAGAAAGACATTCTCAGTTCCTATTAAGCCTTATTCAAAACTTAGATAATTTAAACTGAAGCAAATTACATTAACCTGCTTCACTTAATCATTAACAAATACAATTCAAATTCCAAGACTCAATAAATAAGTAAGAGTGTTGTATGTGAGTAACATAGAAATTTTAGTCTATTTATACATGTATATACATGTAAATATCACTATTCATTTTGGCGAGCATTGCTTTTTAATTACCTTAACATGCTAACAAATAAATGCAGGTTAAATGAAACTGCTGAATGGTACTTCAAATGTTTAAACGTTTTAAAATTACATGAATCTAAGCAGATACTAAAAACTACAGAAAATAAACTTATGTTCCACTTTCAAAAGAGTCCAAGCTTACATTCAAAATAATAGAATCTTGACAGATGGTTCAATTCACATAGATTGTGCCCAGCATGTTGAAGCTTGTTTCTGATTGTGCAGATAGTCATGGCACAACACCACTGATATAATACAGATAGTCATGGCACAACACCACTGATACAATACAAAATTCTGCTTTATCACATGTATGAAATGAGTGTATAATCCAACTTGAACTTTTAGACAGGCTACAATCATGATTTATCTGGGTGATAAAAACACAACATTTAAACATGAGGTACAACTAAATACAAGTTCTTGTGTATGAAAAGTTATTCTTCATTTTCAAAGATTTTTTTTGCTCAAAAGTTTTCTCTCAATGATCCCTTCACTTACTCTGATTATGTGGATGAATACTGTATAGGAAGATCAAATTTATAAAATAATGGGTTATGCACAAATTAATATATATTAAATTGAAAGTGTTATTTATCTGTCTCCTTTTCTGAAAAAAATATAACACTTTCTGTTTACCTTAAAGAAAATATAAAGACACCAAAATATAACTACTTTTTTTTACCTTTAAGTAATCTAGACTTATTCAAATGACCTTTGCACCTGTTTGGTGCTTTTTGTGGGATGTTATCTAAACTTTCACACGCAAAGTGTATGAAATAAAATATTTTTTAAAATTTTATGTATACATTTGAAATACACCCAAAACTACAAGTCTGCTATGATTTATTAAGTTGTATTTTGGTCTAAAACATGGAATTTCAAACAGACTAAAATCTCACCTTACCACCTTGAAGATTTGTACTGAAAGAACAAGATGACATCAAATTACTTGGTAATAGCTGAGAAAGCCATTAGAGGGCCATTCTGAGCTTTAAATTTATTATTCCCACATCATAAACAGAACTGTATATATCAGGATATTTTCAAAAATAAGGTGTGAGAAGCCACCATGTTTGATTCAGAACATGAATGAATCAGTAAATATAAAAAGACAGGTTATTCTTATTTCATATGCTACCTTGTTAATATCAGTAATTTGAGTTCCCAATTCAAACAAAAATATAGACATTGTATTTTGACATCACAAACATCTAATCTGAACCATTGCTGCATTTCAACATACCACAAAAATCAATGTTCAGGCATGTTTTTTAACGTTTACTTTTAAATTAAGAAATCATATAATGTGTGACAATTTGAATTATAATCCACAGTCTGATATCAAACTTACCTACATATATTCATAAAATAGTAAACAAGATTTTGAATGTGAGTAAACAAATGTAATAATGTGCACTTTGACCCACTTAGAAAGGGTTACTGGATTTTCTATAATATAGCTAGACAGATTTTGAAAATATTTTTATTCCTTTATCATATAAGGATTTTTTACAAATTAGAAAGAAACAAAAACTCTCACTTAATTGAAATTTACAACAAATATAACAGAATACGTTTTGGTTATTTACACCAGTACTTTCCACATGCTGATCCATGGACTGTTACCAGTTCTTAACTTAATTTCCACTATTTTATGATGTTTCTTAACTGTTCAAAACACTGACATGTTTTTCTCAACTTTTAAGGACTAAAAGTAGCCTAAGTCTACATTTTCCCTTCTTGATATATCTTATATTTCAATTTCAATAGATTTACAATAAAAAAAGATAAAAATAAATATATCCTATACATGTTGGCAGACCTGAAAACCAACTGAAAGATTGTTCTCCTTCAGACTGCTGAGTTGCTGGTTCTTGTAACATATGTTATTCTTCACCATATTTTACAATTGAGATAAATCACTTTTACATGGTAAATGACAGTTATCAACATTATGCTTATGACAGTGTCCATGCATAAGCTCAATGTCATTTGGCTCCCCCCCCCAATTTTTGCTATTTTACTTTCCAATCACCTCACTATTTTCTGCCACTCTTATCTGGCAACCATTGTTGTGTCTGAATATTTGCTAAAGATGTACAAAGCTGTGCTGTAACTACTCTGTACTAAAAATATCAAAACAAACTTCCCTGAAAAATCTTAATAAAGGTGACAGGGGAGATTGTCAGTTGTGTTACTGGTAGTTCCACAAAAGTAAAAAAATTATATTAAGCCCATAAAAACAAAACAAAAACTGCACTTTCACCCAAAAATATGACAATTCAATTACTGACTTTGGATTTACTGAAATGAATAGCAATGAAAATGTGCAGGCCTAAGTGCATAATATGTGAGAATGTACTTTGTAATGATACTGTGAACCAAAACTTAAAAGCAATTTTAAAAGTAAACTTTCCAAATTAAGATGACAACAAAAAATTATTGATAGCATCAAAAATACAAATAAAACAGCATTGACATCATCTTATAAAGTGTTATAAAAGACAAAGCCATTTACACTTGACTGGGAATTAATTTAACCTTAGATAAAAAGACATTTGCTTCAAACTGGTTGATAATTCACTAGCAAAAAATTAGTATGATACCTTTATCAATAACACAATTGCCAAGAGAGTAGAAGAAATGCCTGAAGACATGGAGACCAATTGTTACAGTAAATAATGTTCAAAGTACTATGCACTCCAGACTGATGAATCAACTGACATAATAAATAATGCACTTCTTTTGGAAAGATTTTAGAAATAAACAAACACAGCTGCATGTACACAAAACTGTGCAAACTGAAATACAAGTAACAATGTAAAACACTTTTAATCATACAGTTATTAGATGTGTTATTATATAATAAATGAGTTGGTAATAATGAAAAAGGAATTAAAGAAAATTTAAAATATAATAGAAGTGAAAATATGAAAAACTTTTTTACAGGTACTTTTGATTTCAATGAAAATGATTCACTTAAGTACATAAGAAGTTTTGTGAAAAATCTGTACAAGATAGAGAAAATGTGCATTTTCAGATTCAATGTACGGGAATTATTGTAAAACATAAAAAGGCCAAAACAATAAAACCATCATTAGTCTGTAACTATCTACCTCCTACAAATTACTATTAGGTTCCAATTAATGAGAACTAAATGTCCCTATAACCCATTCAGAAATTAAGTAAATACAAAACTTATTTAGATCTCTCTAAACCTAGACTCCTAAAAATATTCAAGGAGAAATCAGCAAGAGATTTGGACTGTGCTAGGAAAATCTTCCATACCAGTTTTTTTTTCAGTTAACTCTCTCACTAAATTTTTGAGAAATAGTTGCATTTTGGTTATAATACATTACACACACACACACACACACACACTATCTATCACAATTTACAATAAAGATAAATTTCAGTTATTTTTCATAAAACACTCAACAGTAACTAAAGAAATATAGGAAACAATTATTATTTCTACTTACAAATTTTGTACCCATTTGCCAAAATTTGCTAAGCCATGTCAAAGTTCACACATGGACGATGTGAAATATTTTAAGTTTTATATATGCATTTTGAGATAACCAAGCATTATAAATTACTTTTCAAGTATTGTAGAATTCCACTATAATATAATCAGGCTTACAAATTAACCTGTATTTGAGTAAAAAAATAACTTTACAGACAACATTTTCACTTACCACTTCCTGTGGCAATTCAAGAAAAAGAAATAATCTTGAGATCTTCCAACCTTTTAGAGACTTAGAAAACCACCAGAAAGACATTCTGAGCTTCTGACTTGTTATTCATACATCACAGACAGCAGTAAGTATGTAAAAGCAATATTTCCAAAAATGGAAAGTGGTGGGTGAGACCACTATGATGAATTCACTAAATGTACTGATACTCCAGCAAATAAAATGCAGGAAGTTCTTATTTTATATTTTAGCTTTTAAATATTGGTCATTTAAATTCCTAATTTGCAAGGAATTATTCACTTTGTGTTTGAATGTTGCAAACAAACAATCTAAACCAAAGCTGCATTCAAAACACCACTTCACACACAAAAGTAATATTTAAGAATTATGAAACTAATTACTGTATAATACTGAAATATGAATTATAATCTACAATGTGTTATTAAAGTTTTTGGCATACATTCATAAAACAGTACATCAATAAAAGTTTAAATGCAAATCTACAAACATGATGGCATATCTTTTTACCCCTGACCATATAAAGACCACTAGCAAGAGGGTTAAAGGACTTGCATATTATCAATAACTTCTTTGTGAATAAAATCACAAAGTAACTGAAAAATTAAATGAAGTATAATCTGCAGAATCAATGCAAAAGAAAAACCCATGACAAATAATCTTACTTTTTTGCCATGATTCCAGTAACAAGGTTCATTCAGCTCAGGAATTTAGGCTCAGCCTTAAATTTATATGCTGAGCTTACATTGGAAAATATTTTTTGTAAATGAAAACAAACGATAATCATATCCAAAATTGTTTAAAAATACTGTACATAATAAATGTCATTAAACTTGAATCTTTCAGTTAAAATAACTCAAATAAAATTTGTATCCTGTTACTGTAAACTGCAGGTTCTTCCTTCATGTTTTAAAAAAGTTATTAACACATCAGTGATTAAAAGTAACTACTTTTCAGTCATGAGTGATAGGCATAAACATACATCAATAAAATTACTTGTATACAAAAACTGACAAGTAGTATATGATGCTTTAACACTAAAATATATAATGACTACAACACCTTTAGTGTAAAACAAAGATCCTTGCAAGCAATATTTTCATTTATTTTTCCCAAAAATATGAGGCTTGATTAGTTTTGGAAATTTAAGTAAATAATAGAAAATAATCTTCACACATATAGAGGTAATGATCATAATAAATACTTATATTCAACATTACTAACAATACTGGTAAGGAATCTAACTTTAAAGATTAGGTTTTTCATTACACTTACATCCTGTTTTTGTGACCTTGCACTTGTCCATTTTTCGTGTAGTGTTTTAAACAGTTTATCTAATTTTGTCTTAATGTACGGTGCAATGGCCAAGCAAAACAAGGAAATTCTAATCTGCTTTTTTGAGAGCGATGTTTTCTGCTTTTGACTCTGTGTTGAAACATCAGGTTTCAAAGGCATTCTCCGTAGCCCATAGAAGTGTTCAGCAAAGGATGCCCCTATGCCAAGATTTGTAAAAAGAAAATAACTAAATAAAATATAATATTTTCAATGGATAAAAATTTTGTTAAAAAAACTTGCTGATCTATATCAAACAATGAAATCCTAACTGTTCACTGGAACATAGTGCCAACTCTTTTTGAAATTCCAAGTGGAATATTGCTTGTTTTTTATATAATTCTTTGCAATTCATGTAGTGCATAACCTTATCTGCAGAAAACTTGATGTTACATATACTGCAAGACCTGTACATCTTTAAGGAGAATTTCACAACTGTTTATATCATGAACAAAATATACACAAAAGCAAACCACCCATTAAACAAATATTACAAAAAAAATGAATGTAATTAACAAATGAAGTAAACTGAAAATTTAAAAACAACTTTTAAAATTAAGACAGCTTCATGCTTCTATTAATATACACAACAGGCTTTCTTCTTTAACAACTCTTGATTTCTCACTTGTCTAATATAACAAATTTATTAATACAAGAGAATGTACAAATGATTATAAATCTTTCCAATTTATATTTTCTTCACTGAAAGCATTGTCAGTACCAGCAGGAGCTGTGTAGACTAACTGGGAAAGATCTTTTAATAAAACAAAACATCATTAAGAGAAATGAAGAAGGACCCTCAAATAAACACTATGACAATCAAAGGAAAATGAGCCTAGACTTTCTGAAAATAAGCCAATTAAGTTAATTGATAAATTATATGTTGTACAAACAGGATTGATAACACTAGTTATAGCTCAGTAGTTTTAGACACAAGAGGTATAGGTCTAGAGCACATTGGTTTCAAAGATGATGTCTAATGTAACATTTTGCAATTTTCGTACATTTCTCAAATTACATCAGCTTTTGTTAAATTAAAACTTGCTGTGGAAAGATAAATGTAATTTACTTTTTAATATCTCAAAATTCATATCTTTATTTTCTTCAGTTTTTTTGCTTTTTTACATTTATCTTAACATTTAATTGATAACTCATTTATCCAATTTAATTATGTTTCATACCTTGCTAATTTCATATATAATTATTCTAGAAATTGGTGAAACAAGTTTTACTGTGCAGCAACCATCCTAATATACAAATATTTCATCTCCAAGATATATATGTATTACACACTCAAAGCGTGTGTGTCTGTCTTTACTGCTCAACCTATACCTCATGCTTCAGTACTCACCACAAGTTTTTAAATGCAGATACTGCACAAGTAAGTCACCAATGAGATACAACTCTTCAAAATGGTGTAGATAAAATCCATATTTTGCAGGATTGTTTTCTACTAAGACCTAGAAAATTTGATAAAATAAAATTATAAAAAACATTAAATACTTAAGGCAATTTATTTATTTATATTATACATATATAATAGACAAAATTTAAAAATATAAGATAAACGAAATGCTAGCAATATGAAGAGCACATTATTTTAGCAAAACTAAATGGAAGTGGAGACTGACATGGCCAAGTGTGTTAAGATATGCGACTCACAATGTGAGGGTCGTGGCTTCTCGTCCCCATTGTGCCGAACATACTTGCCCTTTTAGCCGTGGGGGCATTAAAATGTGATGGTCAATCCCACTATTCATTGGTAAAAGAGTAGCCCAAGAGTTGGCAGTGATGACTAGCTACCTTGCTTCTAGCCTTACACTGCTAAATTAGGGACAGCTAGCCCTTGAGTAGCTTTGTGCAAAATTCAAAATAAACAAACAAACAAATGGAAGTGAAAATAAAAATCGACAAGTATGCCTTCAAGTTCGAATACTGTTTCAGAAAAAAAAAATCCAATGTATTTATTTCTATTCTATATCTATGATTCCAAACACATGCAGTCTTGAAATTTAGTTTGTAACAAAAAAACTAAATTTAACAAGTAATGTGATATAATACATTTTAATGTTTTCAACCAGTGAATTTATAGTTTAATTTAGCCAACAACCCTGATAATAGAACACAATACCATTCATACAGTAAAAAATGTATAAAGCTTGAAATGATGGTGATGTTTGGTATTTAACAGATCTTAATGTTATTCTAAAACATCTTGAAAAGAAAAATTAACATTGTTTACAGTATTAAAATGCAACCACAAAAGAAACTCTTACAAAATATGAAATTTATATTTAGTTTAAGGTTATGCAGATCATGCTATTCTGATGTTATAAGACAACCCTTTCATGATGGGTTACAGGCCAAAGGCCACATCACTGCATTTATCAATTTGTATTTAGAATTTTATTGCATCACTATTTTATGAATTTATGTCAGATGGTATGTTGAGTGCAGCACTGTTTAAAAACAGATATTTGTGATGTCAAAACACTAAGTCTATAGTTTGAAGAAATAAGGAACCCAAATTACCAATATTGACCAGCTAGAATATAAAGTAACCCCATATCTTTTTATTTTGCTGAAATATGGCTCGTGTACTGAATAAAATGCAGTAAACCTGTTCAACCCTTTCTATGTTTTAAAATGGCCCCTTATATACTGTTACTACAATGTGAATAACCAAACATAAAATGTCCTGTTTGTAGTTTTCTCAACTATTTTAATTTGTAAAAAGGCTGCTACTTTCTTTAAAACCAAGATTTCATTCTATGGTATCAATACAATTATTTATGGTTTATTAGTTATTCAATTGTCTGTCTATGTCTGTGTGTGTGTAAACCCTTAAATTAGATTTTTGATATTCTCCATGTGGAAAATTTTAAAAGGCTTAGCAACCTACATCAAGCAGTAAACACATTAATAGGTCGTAACAAGATAACTGTGCTTTACTTCAAGATTTATTGTTCAGTATTTTAAGAAAAATATCTTTATACATATATACTGTACAATAATTAAAATGTGACTATTATGAAATACTAGTCCACAAAATACAGCCAATATATTGTAGAATATGAAACACGAATTCATATGTACATCATTGCCAGTTATTTAATGTTATCTAGACATGATTGGAAAGTCAATAAAATAAAAAATGCATATATAAATATATATGTAAATAGTGTTATGACACTTAAGCTACTTAGACTAAACATTTGTATTATATGTAGTCATTCTAGCAAAAATAGCATAATTTACATTTATTTCCCAATTTGGTCAAATGAAACACCCCACATAGTTGGAATACAGAAAATAAAATATAGTCTTACTGAAAACAAATGTTTGAAATGTATTTAGTAGGTTTTACAGAATTCAAAGAATACTAGAGATTTTTGGGATGAAGAATAGTTTTTTTAATCATAACAAAATCACCTTGCACTCAAGCTAGTAATGAAACAGATTCAATATTCACAAGCAAATCTTTAATTGAAATATTTAATTAAAAAGTCCAATTTTTTTGCACAAAAAACTTAAAAGTATACCAAATTTGGTGAAGATAAACACTTTTTCAACTTATAGTGCAAATCGCAAACCTTTGTAAATGTGTAGATAAACTCGTTTATAATATAGAGTCCATTGGGAAAGGATTAGTATTATAAATCAGTATTTCTCACTCCTCTTTCAATAGGAGAAACTGGTTTGCTGCCTCCATATAATGTCACAGAATAATAAAACCATAATCAATTACATGTGAATATTCTACCAGTTTGTGTGTTTTATTGAACCTCATAAAAAGTATTTTAAATATTTTACAATTCATATCTAATTTTAATTGGTGGGAAACATATATACCCAGTTATTAATATTATTATTTACGCAAATACCAAATAAACTGGATTTTGGCTTGTTAGGCATTGTTACGTTTTTGTTTATTGTTATGTAAATGTCGTGTAAATATTTTGTAAACGACAACATGTCGTGTTGTGTTTAAATTTTCATTTCTATTATCTATATTTCCATATTTATATTATTGTTTCGAAGTTTAAACTAATAAAATATGTTGTTATTCATTTAGGGTAACATTTAGAATTTTCTTGAATTAAGTAGACCAAACATATGTTTGTAAATGAAATGCTGGCGACTTTGTGTCTCGACGTTTAGTCTCGTGCAAGAACGGACATGCGTGGATTGCTCTGGAGATCTGTAGAAATTTTGCGGTGTTTCAAGGAGTCTAGGCCTACAATATATGAACAGACGAAGATGCGAGAGACAGTGAGTGAGATTCAGACATCAGTTTTATTTCAAAAGAAGAGAGTCATTCGTTTGAGAAAGATTAAGTGTTTGCTGTGATTATTCAACTTGGATTTGTGACTGAAGTTAGATCTACGGAAGCTGTGATTTTATTTCGTCAATCTCTACGATTCATCTGAATTACTGCTTGTGCTGAGAGTCGGCGAATTTGTGACGTTCATCAGAGGCATCGTGAAAAGAACTTCGCCGAATTTATTGAACTGTGAACTGTTTCCGAACTTCTTCATTTAAGCTTCGGAATTTCTTAGTGGGACCAAATTCACACCCTAGACTGGAATTTGAGACTTTCATTTTAGATCATTATATTAGATACAGGCCAGTACCATTTTGTATTGTGATTAATTTTGAAGTTTGAAACTAGTATTATTTTGTTTTGTAATTAATTTCGAATGTTGTAACTTAATATCTGTCACTGTTATTATATAATTTATATTATATCTGTTAATAGTTTTGTGTAATAAATTATACAAGCTGTTATCTGTGTTTTTCTGTTGCGTTTAGTCTACGAAAAACATAAAACATAAACAAAAACGTAACATTTATGTTTTATGAAGACTGAACGCAACAGAAAGACACAAATAACCGCTTGTATAATTTATTACACTAAACTATTAACAGATATAACATAAATTGCATAACAACGATGACAGATATTAAGTTTCAACCTTCAAAGTTAATTACAATACAAAATAGTACTGGCCTGAGTCCAATATAATGATTTAGAGTGAAAGTCCAAAAGTTCAGATCAGAAATCCAAAATTCTAGTCTAGGAGGTGAATTTGGTCCCACGAAGAAATTTTGAAGTTTGAATGGAGAATGATGAAGTTCTTTTTACGGTGTTTTCGATGAACATCTCAAACTTATTGTCCTTCCAATTTTCCTGGTTTCCCATAAATAGTTCTACACGTGTTGACTTTCAGTATAACCACTAATTCGAATGAATCGTAGAGATTGACGAAGTAAAATCACAGCTTCCGTAGATCTAACTTCAGTCACAAATCCAAGTTGAATAAACTCACAGCAAACACTTAAACTTTCTCAAAGGAATAACTGACTCTTCTCTCTTTCTTCGAATAAAAACTAATGACTCTTCTCTTCTTTCTCGCATCTTTGTCTGTTTATATATTTGTTGGCCTAGACTTCTCGAAACATCGCATAACTTCCCAACATTCCAGAGAAATCCGCGCACGTCCGTTCTTGCACGAGACTTGACCTCTAGACAACAGGCTGCCAAACATTTCATTTACATACATATGATTGGTCTACTTAATTCTAGAAAATTCTAAATGTTATTTTAAATGAATAACAACGTATTTTATTAGTTTAAACTTCAAAACAATAATATAAATATGGAAATATAAATAATAGATATGAAAATTCAAACACAACACGACATGTTGTTTGCAAAACATTTGCATGACATTTACATTATAGGCATGACAACTTGTTTAAGTTAAATAACAAATGGAATAACTTCAGAGGAAACTAAATTAAGGTGGTAATTTCAATTCTGTCAATATTTCACTGGACAACTTCAAACATCAATTAAAACCTAAGAGGTGTGATAAAACATTATACTTCATTGAAATGTTTACAACAGTGCTTTTAATTTGTTCATTATGAATGAACCAGAGGCTTGTAAAAATATATTTTCATTTTACAACTACCTTTTTCCAGTGAAAGATATCAATAAAGTTAGTGTGTTTGTTTGAAGTTAAGCACAAAGCTACATCATAGACTGTGTGCTCTGCTCACCACAATTACCCAAATCTGGTTTTCAGCATTGTAAGTTTGCATACATACACTGTGGGGCAGGCTAGCATGAAAGTTGAAACACTACAGGTGTATTTGTACATATAACAAGTAACATAAGGTAGCTACTATGAGCCACATTATTGGTCTTAGGGAAATTAATGAATCTTTTATGGGCTTGTCAGATTTGGTAGGTGCTTTTAGAGTTCGGTAAGCTGAGTTGATGTTTTAAGGGTTTGAAAACTGGAATGGATGCTTTAAAGGGCTTGGCAGGTTGCACAAATGATTTAAAGGCTTGAAATGTTGAGTAATACTTAAAAGCTTAGCAGGCAGAGAAATTTTATGGACTTGATGGGTTCAGTAAAAAAAATTAAAAAACTTACACAAGTTTGGATATTTCAGGTTTGACTTAAGTGTTAACTGGGATTGCACATAGTCAAATACAGGGTGTTTGGAAAGTCACTGTGCAGTTTTGAAAGCAGCGATAACAGCATTCATTCAGTCTATTTCAAGCCAGCAACTGATAGCGGTGTTTAGAAACAAAATAAGAAGGATCCAGGCCTGCATTGATGCCAATGGGGTAACAGGTCATTTTCAACATTGTTTATAACTGTTAATCATATTTACCTCCTGTATTCTATATTGAAACATGTCTGTTGATAAATATGCAAGTGCACAGTGACTTTCTGAACACCCTGTATAAAATTTTAAAACGAGTAGAATATGAGCATAGCAATGCATAAAAGAGGTAATCTGTCATGCTACAGAAAACTACTGCACCCAATATCAGAGATTCAAATGAACAACCAACAGTTTGTGTTAAACTGGTATTTCTTGGTATTTTCAGAAATGCTATTGGTGGTGATATTCTGAATAACTTTCAGTGATATATTCAGGTCACTGTTTGTTTGCAATTAAGCACAAAGCTTCACAATGGGTTATCTGTGCTTTGTGAGTCCACAGACATACCGCTGTGCCGCAGAAGGCCATTCAGATCACATCCATGATCTTAAAGCTGCAGTAGAAGCACGATAGTTAAGGTAATGGAAAATGCGCTTGATTCACGTAACAAGAATATAATGTAAACATAGAATTAGACAAATTACAAAGTATTTCCCATTTACCCTGTAGTCATGGTGATACTTTTTTATGGCTAGTACACAATGGTTTCTTCATCATACAGAGAATTCTATTTAGAAGTTACTATTAGCTATAGTACTAATACGGATATCATTCGGAAGATTTAAATAGAGGAATATTAGGAGCTAGTGACAACTGTTTAACTCTCTCACTAAGGGCTTGGTCTCAGGAACTAACTTCACAACCATCTGTTGTAGTTTTCCCACTATAACTGATAATATATGCACCATCACAAAATTTTGTAGAATATCAATAAACATAGAAGCACATTTAACACAAAATAAACTTTTTTAAAATTTAGTTTAAAATTTTAAGCAATGATTTTCTCATGCATTTTTTATTTTCAAATGTTGACTATCAAACATTCAAATATAATTTTGATTTTAAGATTAAAAATACTTTTAAACATCAGAAAATTGTCAAATTCACAAGCAAATATTTCTTACCAAGTTAATAACCCAACTTTTTAAAAAAAAATTATATTTTCTCTATTATTTTATAATATAAACTTGATCTTTGTCCAACCTCATAATCAACCTTAAAAATTATGAAAGATATAAAATGCTTTTTTTTTCATTTTAGAATGACCACAAATTATAACAAGAAACAATAAATGTTTTGTCTAAATAGTTTAAGTTTCATAACATTTTACATATATTATTTGTATAACATTGGCCTGTCAACCATGTATAACTCACATTACATACATTACAATGATGTAGAACACGTGCATGTGTTACCACATTCAAGAGTGCAAAACTGGCTTTTACAATGTGACCTATCTTTGGTATGTCCTAGTGAATTAGAATTTTGTAAAATATAGTTGTTTAGCAAATGTAGCTGACATTAGCTGAGATGTTAGGTCAATATATTCCAGATGATTATGTCAACATGTGTAATTCAAACCTACTGTAACATAGAAGATTCGTAAAAAAAAAAAGTTGTATATTTTTATTTTCCTAAAAACTAAAAAGCCATAAAGTACAATAATTTAAGAATTATTTATTATCAAATGCTTTTATCATTGTGTTGTATATTTCATGTTTATATTTAATATCACAAATTTTCATGACATTTTATCAGAATTATTACAATTTTTTACCACTTCAGTGCTTCAAATAACACAATGTTGGTAGTTTTCCCAAAAAAATTACATTCAGTCATAGGTTTAGCATACTGCAGAATTTCACTATAATTTATCATGCTTAATAACTAAACTGTATTTGGGTCTAAAATCAAATATTGTTTTTCAGACATTTTCACTTCACTTTTCCTTTTGAAATTCAAGACAAATAAATATTCTTGGAAAATTCCCACTGTTTCATTTGCTATATGTTGTGATATCTCAGAAAATAGAAATGATTGGAAGTTTTTATTTTATATTTTAGATTGTGAGTATCATTAATTTGTATTTCTAGTTCATAAGAAATTATAGACTTAGTACTTGGACATCATAAACATCTGATTTGATATTTAAGAATTTTGTTTTAATATCAGTTCTACATTAAGAAGTTAGCCAAAGTATATTACTAAAATCTGAATAATAATTTATAATGTGATACTAAACTTATTGGCATACATTCATAAAATGGATCATTAACACCATGAACGAAAAACTACAAATATGATGGCATGCCCACTGACCTTTAAAGAAAGACTCGTAGTGACAAGGTTAATTAGTTTTGAGGTTTTTTTATGCTAAGGTCAAAGTTAATAATATTTTAATATAAACCTGAAAGTAGTTAACTCTTATGCTATGAGTCTGTTCAACAATAGGATTCAGTCTTCAAATCTAAAGACCGAGTCAAATGCCCTAACCACCAGACCATAACAGACTAGCTTTAAGAAAAGAATAATCATAAATAAATTAGAACAGCCTATTGAGAATGTAAAAGTCTGAAACAGGGAACCTTTAATAATTACTACAAATATAAAATACAGTCATGATGTGAAGGAAGAAAAAAAAATTAAAATGTAAGCTCAAATGCTTTAGAAAGGATATGAAATCAAAAATTAAGGAAAATGTTATAGTTTTTTAAGATTCAAACAAACTGCTAAAATGGAAAATTTATAGGCCAAATGCACATGAAAATAAGTAAAAAAAAACTGCATACTATTTGACCAATTTCCACCAGAATTTTTGACTGATGACTTCTGTGGTCCCAGAAGTACTATGAAGGGGCAAAATTCCCACCAGCTTACCCCAAAACAAATTTCTTTAGTGACGTAAAACTAAATTTTGGATTTTAATTTAGTTTCTGTCTTCATGTCATGATCTTTTTGGTAATATTCAACACTATACTATCTAGCTTAACAATAAAACTATTACAATATTGTTGCTTGGCTAACACTGTTGTTTGTGTTGAACAGGTAATGTACACTTTAATTTATGGTTTGTTTTTGTTCCTTCTGGTTCAACAGCTTCATTCATCCAAGAGCAAATGACTAAATTCAGAAACTTCTGAAGTTAGTGTTAAAAAGTTTTCAATCAATCAATGAAATAACTATTATTCCAAACAAATGTGGTAATTTAGTAACAGATGTAAAAAGAGATAAAAGAAAATGGTGTTCTCTAACATATTCCTAAATTATTGAAAGTTGTGTAAAAGACCAATTCTTGATCAATTATTGCAAAAAGGCTTCCAGACAATTCACCTAAAGATTAATTGTCAGTGTTCCAATTACAAACGATGTTGTAACTTAACCCAAGCTTTGTTTTGAAAAATCAGCAGTTTAGATCAAAATTAAAATGTTATGAAAATTAAATTTTTTGAAATTTTCTTAAAAGTAATTTTAATGCCTGGAACATACAAGTCGATTGGTTTTTCTGAAAAAAATCAGAATTTTCCTGCCTCTGCCTCAGTTTTATTCAGATTTCTTATCAAGTTATTAAATTTAATTTCAAGAATATACAAAATCACGCATATATCTACTACATATATTATATAGCCTAAAGCTCCTTTAAGAAAGCGTATTCCATTTATCGATCAAATGTATCTTAAGGTTAAAATCAACAAAAATAAAAAACTAAGAAAAATACCTTACACGAATAAAATATTTTACTGCGGTTCTTAGTCCACTTGCCAAACTGTCTTGTGCTAATAATTCAAATATGGATGGTTTTTCACCAACAAAATTTATTATATGAGCTCCAAATTCTGCCATTCTCAAGCTATTCCCAAGTACGAGAAACCCGCTTGAAGTTATCTTCAAGTTAATAAAATAAAATACTAATAACTATTCGGGATGAAGACCATCGAGTTTTATGAAAGTATTTACTTATTTACAAAGTATACGGTTACTAATCTTATTTCTTTCATTTAAAAATACTGTTCATTTCTAAACTTGCTATATTAGAAAAAAATGCTTATGAAATTTTGCACTAAATTCTTGACAACACGAAAATAAAGACACATCACGCCACCATGACATGACAAAATATATTAATTTTACACAGACCTTGAGGTGTTATGCAAACACTTCCGCCATTTCTTTGGCAGAAATACAGAAAGAAAAAGAAAGCCTTTCTGACATAAATCTTGAAGAAAACGTCGAACTCCTCCTCTAAAACAAGCTATGCAGTTGTTTAATCTAGCTACATAGCAAATATTTAATAACATCTTTGATTTGTAGCATTCATGTTATATATTCTTCAAATCATATATATTCAGTGTCTTGGAAAAATATTCATCCATCCCGCAAAGTTTCCACATTTTGTTCTCGTCTGAATTTGCAATAACGAAATTTTCAAATGGGGCTTTACATTTAGAATCTACACAATTTACCCCAGGCTCAAACATCTGAAAAAAACTGCTGATATTATGAATATAAGTTAGCGTTTGTTTTTTTTTAAATCAATGATGTATTTTTGTATTTTTCTTATAGCAAAGCCACATCGGGCTATCTGCTCAGCCCATCGAGGGGAATCGAACCCCTGATTTTAGCGTTGTAAATCCGGAGACATACCGCTGTACTAGCGGGGTGCAAATCAATGATGTTCGCTACATAAAATATTTTCTCAACCCAAACGAGCCGTTTTTGCATATATATATATAAAGTTAAATTCTCAATTGCATAAGTATTTACCCCCCTTTTACTATGGCAATCCTAAACCAGTTCAGGTGCAAAAGATTAGTTTGAAAGGTCACAAAATTAGTGTAAGAAAAAAACCCCAAAAAACTTCACAGTAAATGCATTTCCTCCAGCCACAACTTGCATAGTGATACAATAAACTAACTATGAAGTCCAGTGAGCTTCTCAAGCAAGTGAGGGATAAAGTGATTGAAGAAGAAGAAAAAAAAAACAGATCAGGAAAAGGTTATAAGAAAATTTCAGTCACCGATTATTTCTTCATACTATCCTTCCAAAATAAACAGCCGGGCAAGCAGGAAATTGGTTAGGGATTTCACTATGGAGATAAAAGTGACTTTGAAAGATTTGTAAAATTTCATGTTTGAGATGATAGTAAGTTTCTACACACCGACTTTAACCTGGTCTCTTCACAAAGCTGGTCCATATGGGAGAGCTAGTTCTGTCAATACACCTGAAATGTACATTTAAATTGCAACAAATACTGTAAACATCTACAGGTAAAATGTCTCATAGATCTCACAATAACTGGCGCAAATATTGTACAAACAATTTCGGCAGTTGTCTCAAACATTAACAGTTTTATTCTGCAACAATATATACATAATTAATCTGTCAACTCGTGTAAAAATATTGTTCATTTCATGCAGTTGTTTCGAGTTTTTTATAGACTACCTCAGAAACTATTTTAAATATTATGTGATTTACTACAGCAATTTTTTACAATATCCTTGAATTATAACTGAAAAGTGCCAAACATTGTGCAGTCTACCATAGCAGATGTTTTAACATCACTTAAAACAACCCTGCTAGAAGATATTCATAGAACATTGTAAGAAAGGAAAATTTGTAGCCAATAAAATAAATATACAACAGTTAGTAACGTGAATCGAATTCATGTTCCCACGTTGTAAAGTAAACGCCCTAATCATAAGGTCACCAATCTCTGATGTAAGTAATAAATAGAAAGAGCAATCTGGAGTTTTAAAAGCAGTAAATATAATGAAAATATATGTTGAATAGAATATAATTTCTTTATTCATCAATGATCACAAAGTATGCTCCATTACACGCTCTTCTTAATTAAATTGCAAAAATTAAAACATTGTTCATAGAATATCAAGATAACGTTCTTGTTTTTAAGAATAAAAGTATTTAAAGCTCCATTTAAGACACATGCAATGATTGGCCGTTTCAAAGATGGGAAAGAGAAAGGGATGAAATTATAACATCAAAGATGATAACGCCATTGTTCCATGAAGTATCACTAAAGGCGTATTCCTGGACCGCCATGACGTCATATTTTCATGAAGTGGGGCTAACATAAATTTCACAAGCATGTCTCAATCCGAATATAATTGATACAATCGGTATAAAACACTAATTTATAAATTTTGTAGATTTCCTGACCATTTCTAGTTAAATCATTCTAAAAGGAAGATATCATGAATTAATTAAAACTTATTATTTGACTCCTTAATTATAAAGCCCAGCATGGCCGCATGGTTAAGGTGCTCGACTCGTAATTCGAAGGTTGTGGGTTCGCATCCCCATCGCGCCAAACATGCTTGCCCTTCAAGCCGTGAGGCCGTTATAATACGACGGTCAATCCCACTATTCGTTGGTAAAAGAGTAGACCAAGAGTTGGCGGTGGGTGATGATGACTAGCTGCCTTCCTTCTAGTATTACACAACTAAATTAGGGACGGCGGGAGCAGATAGCCCTCGTGTAGCTTTACGCAAAATCAAAGTAAACCTGAATTATAAATCAAGTGATTATTTCAAAGATTTTCGGCGTTTATTTAATATGCAAAACGATATATATTTCATTTTGCATATGCTATTTTGTAGTTTTATCTCACAGGAGTTTTACAAGGATGGACGCCTCCCGCTAGTACAGCGGTAAGTCTACGAACTTACAACGCTAAAATCAGGAGTTCGATTGCCCTCGGTGGGCTCAGTAGATAGCCCGATGTGGTTTTGCTATAAAAAAGCATATGCACACACAAGGGTGGACACTACACTTCCATATATGCTCAATGTCTGTATTTAATTATATTAAAACCATTATGATGACGACTGTTCATAGTATTTTAACAAATATACTGTGACAGTGTTACTGTACTTCAACACGTTTCTACATCATTTATATGTATGTGTTTTTTTAGTCTTGAAGGTACTTGAAGGCTGCAGACTCTTTATCAATAGCTGTGATGAATTGTTTCATAAGGCCTAATTTTATGTGTAATGGTGGAAACAACACCTTCTGGAGGTCCACTGGTGACTTACACTTGACATTGTGCCTCCCAACAGAGAACTCGCTCCGTTGTGGCCAATGCATCCTGTTGTAGTGTGCTGCGGTGTCCCTGCTGTTCCAAAGGCAAAGATAACAGGGAAACTAGGTAAAGCTTCCTTGGAGACCCATCAGGAATGCCACCGTTTTGAAGTCTCCGATAACCTCCCAGCCATACTCATCATACTTCAAGACAAGGTCTTAACGCTGTGGTAATCCACTTTGAGGTGCATCGAATGAGCAAGGGAAAGAGACGGACACTTATTTCCTTTATGGAGCAGCACAGCTTTGAGGCTTCTGGATGAGCTTTCAATGGAGGGGCACCACTCGTTCGGGTTACAGCCAATTCCAATTGCCTTGCAATTACCTTAGGGGTCACAAACAGACTTCTCGTAACCGTTGGGAGCCACAAAAAGTGAAGATTAAAATGGTCCCACCGTTGTTTTACACAAAATGGACATCACATTTATCAACACACAAATAACGATTACATCAAATAGTTTGCACATTATTGTAAGAAATTTTATGATACGTCAACTGTCACGAAGTCAGTGCGATGGATGGTGCTGCATGTCATCTACGAGCTTAGAAATGTCTGGCTTGATGTTTGACGTTGAAAGAAGCAAGACTGCTTCCAGATGATTATCAGTCAGCTGATTGCGAGTGTTGTTTTTGTTCAGTTTCATATGCGAGAACGCCTGTTTGCAGCAGTACGTGTTGCCAAACATGCTGGTGTGGACAAGTGTATTCTCTTCCATATCAGCAAATGCATCAGACAACGTTTTGTAAAATTCTGCTGCTAAAGAGAAGCAGACAAAGTTGGCTGCTTTATTTGTAAGCTGCCTTGTCACGTCTGCTGAGAAGTGTGAGATTATTTGTTGAACTGTCATACGATTTACAGCCACCGTCTGTAGCTTGCGAACTGCTTCCAGATACAATTTTTCTGATGCAGTATTCATACATTGCTTGTCAAAATCACCATCAGTAAACAGTCGGCCAGATTTCGCTATCATCAACGAAATTTCGTAACTGACCTCACACGCTCCTAAATCTGCTGACTGCTTTGAGAAAACGTTCTGCTGGGGGATTCAGGGACCGCAGCAGAGATGCAATTCGAGCTGTTCGTTCATCCCCTACAATGTGGAAATCTTTATGCTTCGACTCATAATGACGCTTTATAGTAGATACCTTCGTCACTGCTACTGTCGAATAACACAGCAGACAAATCACGTTCTTCTGTCGTTGAACAACACAGTATTGCGCACCAATCATCATGAAACTGCCAGTTTTCGTCGCCAACTTTTCTTTTTCGATTAGCTGCCATTTTTGCTAAGAAATTATATCAAAATAGGGCTCGTAAGTAAATCTCGAAGAACAATTGGAACGTGTGAGATTTTGTAATTACGGAAATATTACGTCATTGCGCCAATGATTAAATGCCTATGCATTAAAGAGATTTGCTTATTAAATCTTCTTTATTGCTCGACATAAATACGGAACCATCTAGTATCTAACCTAATTCATATTCTTCTATAGTGCTTAATCTTCGCGCAGGCTCGAACTCTAAGCACGTAAACTCTCTATGTTTGATTTTCCCTTTGGACATTGCGGGCCGGACTTTGTGCACGACTGTTCTTCAACATTCTTGAAAGTTCCTGAAAATTCTTGTAAGTTCTAGAAAATTTTCAACTGAATCTACTTGGAATGTTTTAGAAAATAGGTAAATTTGAAAATTTCGTTACTCAGGTCACAAAAGCAAATTTGAAGAGAAAAAATAGGTCTTTTCCATTTACTTTAGGCATAAACAACTGGGAAATAACACTTTCTACCCAAGAAGAAGAAAAAGTATTTTTTTTTACATAGTGTTATTTGAATGAGACAGTTATTATAACCAATAATTTACTTTTATTGTCTTAAAACTAAATGCAATAAATAAACAGTTACTATTTAACTTTACTGTTACTTACGATAGCAACATGCGCTTGAAGGTTAAAACTGTATAAATCTTTGAGACTGTCTAATACTACGACACTGTTGGGAAACAACATCCATACAATCTGGACTTTAACATTTAAGAATTATAAAGGTCATCACGTGGTCACACACATACAGATAGTTATTGTATAAACTAGGATGGAAAGCTCATTGTTTCAACCCATCATGAATTACCAGATTTAATCACAGTACAAAAACACTCATGGAAACACTGAAATCATTATCATCCACCCTTAAACTGATCTTTAACTAAGAAAAGAGGGAGTGAGACAACATTCTCCTTGAACCCAGTCTGACGTATTTGATACTCAAGGATTTTGTCCGGCTTGGTTTTAAAAAAATGTACAGGGCAGGACTTCAAGTTCAGAACATCTTTTTAACGTTTATTATTGACTAAAACAGTTAACACTTTCGTTTGAATCTACGGAAAACCTTCACTAAAATAAAAGTCAATTGTATTGCACTATCACTAGTTATGTATTTACATTATATTTAATATTGAAAATATCACACAAAGTTCTACACAATTTTAATATTTTTTGTACTTTAACTGAAGTTTTTTTGTGTCACTAAAAGTTAAAAGTCAAGAGGCATATTTTACATAATGATACAAAACAACAAATGTATAATCTAATTATTTGATGAGTTAGCGCACAAAATATCAAACTTGTTAAGTATTACGTGACCACTACTTCAGAAAAACACGTATTGTGGTATAAAAGGCCCGGCATGACCAAGCGTGTTAAGGCGTTCAACTCGTAAGCCGACGGGCGCGAGTTCGAATCCCTGTCGCGCTAAACATGCTGGTCCTTTTAGTCATGTGGCGTTATAATGTGACAGTCAATCCTACTATTCGTTGGTAAAAGAGTAGCCCAAGAGTTGGCGGTGGTTGGTGAGGACTAGCTGCCTTTTCTTAGGTCTGTCACTGCTAAATTAGGGACTGGCAAGCGCAGATAGCCCTCGAGTAACTTTGCATGAAATTCACAATAAATAAATAAATGTTTCTATAAAATGGAGATACAAACCAGAAATTCTGTTTCTGTATTTTTCAAGCTTCTGAGGATAAAATATATGAAACAGACGGTCAACAAGTAAAACTAAAGACGTGCGACTGTTGGGTAAAGATGTTTATACTTATTGTAAATATTTCTATTTGGGTGGGTTATCTTATCTGGTGAGTATGAGACAATATTCGTAGAGAACTAGAATAATTTCATATCTACTTGATTCTTGAAGTTTCGGAACCTAATATTCGAAAAACAACGACAACAACATGAATTTACTAACTTTTCTAAAATATTGTAAAGACCATTTTTAGTGTTAATTTTTTTCAAATAACTAGAATTTGATATGAAAGTTGTGACACCATATTTTTCTTAATCAGCTAGGTCCCGTACTGTGTATTTCAAGGTGAAGGGAATGTGATTTTACTCTAAATCACAATTAAGATTCAACAAAAAAGTATTCCATCAGAATTAGAATGGAAACAAGTAGAAGTTAGTACGATGACCTAGAAGATCAAAACCGGACAATAACTGCATCTAGGCAATTAATGTTCATTATATGATTATAAAATTAGATACCACAAGATGATGGTATGCTGTCAAATGTTATATGGCACTAGTACGTGCTTGAAAGTCATAGGGTGGTATATGGCCAACAACACTACTCACCGCTGATTTTTGGACTAACTTATCAAACAAAATAGTAGAGTTTGTCTGTCATTCTTATAACGCATTCATGGCTTTAATGCGCTGAGCGCAGTTGTTTTTTTGACGGTACGAGACACTGAACCTGAAAACCTCAGTCAGGCACACCAACTGCTGGATTTCACTCGATTCTAGAGCAACTGCTGGATTTCACTCGATTCTAGAGAAATATATTTGTTTTTCAAAAAGTAACTGACCTTTCATGGTTTATTCGGTTTTTGACCCTGCATGATTTTTTGTGTCATTAATTCTGTGTTTTAACTCGTTAGTGTGGAAACTGAAGAAAAGTAACAGAAAGGAGAGTCCACATTGAATAATATCTACTCACCATAATAACATCAGCCGATGTTATTTTTTGTTCTTCAACATATTTATCCTAACTTTTCTTTACAATAGTGTAAATTCTCATTTTTAATTGGTTTTCATACGACAATGTTTGTTGTTGTCCTGTAATATTAAAGTGAATAGTGATAATAAATATCTGTTAAAAAAAATTTTCGAAGCTTGTAAGGATATAACTAGTGTTCAAATGTCAATGAATATTTAGTTTTTATTCACACTGAATACAAAACAACAGCAACAACTGGATTCACACCAGTTGAAGTGTATTGATCCACATATTTATGTTTCAAGCACAAATATAAATTAATTAAAATAATTTGCTAAAATACAAATCACGTTCAATAGCAAAATATATTATTTATAGTATCACAGCTGTGTAATCAATGCTTTTCTCTTTTAACCCAAAGAATATTAAATGGATGAGCTAACAACAACAAATTCTGTTTAATACAATTGTAAGTTCAATATATGATAAAAACACAGAAAGAAAAGATAATTTCAATTGTGCTTTGCAACCTGCAGAATATCGAAATTAAATGTTTTTAAGGTAGCTGAAACTTTTAAATGTGAGGTTCTTTCTCTTCCAGTTTTTCTTCAGTTTGAAATCTTTCATATCGTTGGTTGGTTTTCTTGTCAAGTAATAAGCACCACCTAAAATAAAGAAGGGAAATCATCTTTGGGTAAGGCATCTTCAGTCTGATAACGTGCTTTATTTTAAAAGCTATTTTAATTTTATAATTTAGCCAAGTACTTTACTTTTGTTGCTATAATGCCTTACCAGATAAATGATTGGGTTGGATTTTAGCAAATAGTGTATATTAATAAAACATCATGATTAAGAAATTAATTGAAGACAAAATATTGGCAAGTTGATGCTATGAAACTAAGGATATCACCCTTATAACGTGTTATAAATATCGATTAAGTCTCCGAATTATTGTGTTACGTACTACTACTTTAAATAACCGGAATTTTAACTTGAGCTTAGTAATTAATTAATATAATTAATAACTCTTAATAGTTATTACAAATAATAGTTTATGTACAACAGTTCTGCAAACTTACAAACAGTACTAATTTTAATATTTGGTCTAAAACTGAATATTTTATCGACTATCCAGGTTCACGAGGAGCAAATTAATTCTGAGTTAATATTGTCACACACTTGCTAAAGCTAGTTAGTTCGGTTGGCCTCTCTAACAACTTGGCTCGCCTCACACTTTGCACATAATATCCAGGAGCAAAATTTGTGTTACAGTGTTACCAGGCATCCAACTTCAATGAATTACTTCGCATGGTGTTATTTCTTAATTGCTTGTGTTGTAAAAGTACAGAAAATGGCCATTATTCCCTTCAAACATTGCTTTTGTGACCTGGATAACGAACTTTAGAAATTAATCTATTTTCTGTATAAAAGCGGACAAATTTTCACATTTTCATTTACATAAGGTCTAAATAAAACAACATAGGAATAAATATTTACATGTATGTATACTAAAATGAATAAAAATGTTTTGAAGTGAGTAGTTTTTCGAGATAGATTTGCGACTAATGTAAATTACTTTCACGTATCAATCCCTAAATACAGTTCCCATCATGTTTTCGTTATCTGCTTCTTTCTAGCAGCGTTCAAAGTCCTGTATATCTTGGTGGAAGCGCTTGCCTTGCTCCTTTGAGTATGCTCCGATGTTCTAGAATTTATCAAGATGAACGTCAATTACATGGAATCTTAGGGACATTCTGCAGTCCACTTTGCAGTAGTTCTTCACCAGAAATTTCGGACTCGTGATTGCCCAAGAAGCCCGGAACCACTGCGACAAAGTTGCCCTAAGCGTTTTTTTTCCTTCCCTACTGAGCTTCTTGAGGAATTCTGTGCACTCCAGGACCTTCTTTATTTGTGGTCCAACGAAGACACCAGCTTTGCCTCAGACAGCTTAGGGAAGAAATCTCGATGTACTTGAAGGCTGCAGACTCCTTATCAAGAGCTGTGACAAATTATTTCATAAGACCCAGTTTTATGAGCACATGTGGGAACAACACCTTCTGTAGGTCTACTAGTGGCTCACACTTCACATTGTGCCACCTCACAGAGAACTTGGTCCATTGTGGCCAGTGCTTCCCTATTGTAGTGCGCTGTGGTGTCCCTGCTGTCCCAAAGGTATTGGTCACAGGAAAACTTGCTAAAGCCTCCTTGGAGACCCATCAGGAACGGTACCATTTTGATGTCTCCGATGTTTAGCTATATTGAATATACTTCAAGGCTTATAGCAAGGTTTTTACGCTGTTTTATTCCTCTTTGAGATGCTCATGAGAACAGACGGATGCTTATTCCCGTTACGGAGCAGCACAGCTTTGAGGCTTCTGGATGAGCTATCAATGAAGAGGCGCCACTTGTTCAGTTACAGGCAATTTTAATTGCCTCACACAGACTGGATACATTGTGGCAGAAGCAGAACCCATCTTGACGAGTGAAGAAACTTGTCGGTGATACTTCCTCTAACTTGCACACTTTCATCTAACAAATCCCACTCTTTGAGCTTAAATGTCAAGAGCTCGACAATTGACTTTGTTAGGCCAAGATTTTTGATCAGGCCATTAAGGTCTCAGCACTGAATCTACTTGGAATGTTCTGGAAAATGGGTAAATTTGAAAATTTTATTACCCAGGTCGCAAAAGTAAAGTTTAATAGAGAAAAATAAGTCTTTTTCATCTACTTTAGGCACAAAAAATTGGGAAATAACACTTTATGCCCAGAAACAAGAAAAAGTAAAAAGTTTGTTACACAGTGTAATGAATGTACCCATAACTTTCCTGATCAAAGTCTGAAGTTTTCCGATTAATAGACGTTAATGACATTTATAGCTTTCTAGGCTTTAAGCGTACTTCGCGGGTTCGAATCTCCATCACACCACCATGTTGTTCGCCCTTTTATCTGTGGGGGCGTTATAACATAATGGTCAATCCCACTATTCGTTGATAAAGGAGTAGTCCAAGAGTTGGCAGTGAGTGATGATGACTAGCCGCTTTTCCTCTGGTATTACATTGCTAAAGTAGAGACGGCTAGCACAAATAGCCCGCGTGTAGCTTTGCGCGAAATTCAAAACAAAACAGACAATCTCCATGAAACTAGAAACAGTCCCATTTTGTTCATTGCCTTCAATAACGCTGTAGCTTATAATTTTCAAATCCCATTTTGGCTTTATTGTGTGTTAATTTACTAGGCACATTCGGAATCCTTTAAAGATAATGAATAGTAAAGTTTTCTCGAATATAAGTAACAGTTTGTACACCTCTAGTAACTTGTTATCTTTCAGTTATGACATCACTGAAGCTGTATGTCTTCAAACATTCCGATTATTCAAACATAATATCCTTTAATTCTGAAAGCTTATTTCAGAAATGTATTCTCTTATATAGGAAGAACGTTTTCAATGCTAGTTCATCGCAACATGGGACGATTTTTTGAAATATATTTAATAAAGAAACACCAATGATTGAGCGGAGACTATTTTGTTGTCCTCAGTAGTTTTCAACAGTCTCTTCATTGTTTGCGCAAATTTAAATATTTTATACGCGACTCCTTATCTTCCATTATAGAAATAAACAGCTACAATCCATCTTGAAAAAAACACGTTTTTTTCACAATATATTAATGACACTTACTGAGCCCTGTCCAACGACACTTTAGATAAAAATCTCTTTAACCAGTAAACACATCAAAATAAATCACAAAGTTCAATATTTTTTGTTTTTTGGCTTTTTCCAATTTTTTAATGAAAATGTTTGCTAATTTCACTGATAAACCTGTAATTAAATCATAAATACAGCTTCACTGAAAAACAATGTTCTTGGTGATGACGGTATTAGAGACAACTCCCCTGAGGAAGACGGTATTAGAGACAATTCCTCTCGCGATAAAACGGTGTTTAACAATAATCTTGGAGATGATAGGATTAGATTAGTTTAAGCTGTTGTTCTGATCTAATGTATATTCATTTTTTGCAATGTTTGTCTTATCCCTGAAAGCTGGATTAATCTTGAAAACAGAAACATTACAGTGCAGCTGTTTAGCTAAGGTTTTATTACAATGTGTCTGATAATAAAGGCACCAACTCTGATGGACAACTTGAGCAACATGTACTTAATTATCTAAGAATGAGAGGCACTTAAAATTTTATCTGTGTTTAAAGTTTTCAGAAGTCCAAAGTGGTCGCCGTTAAAATGGCCACTCTGAGCTTAAGAATCATGTTTTAAAACATAAAAATGTAATTCCGGTACACTTTACTGTCATTAAACTACTCCACCAGGTACATTGTGTGCAAGCAATGTTATTAACTTTTTCTTGATTTGGCCTGGCATGGCCGAGCGCCTTAAGGCGTGTGCTCGTAATCCGAGGGTCGCGGGTTCGCGCTAAACATACTCGCCCTCCCAGCCGTGGGGGTGTATAATGTGACGGTCAATCCCACTTTTCGATGGCAAAATAGTAGCCCAAGAGTTGGCGGTGGGTGGTGATTACTAGCTGCCTTTCCTCTAGTCTTACACTGCTAAATTAGGGACGGCTAGCACAGATAGCCCTCGAGTAGCTTTATGCGAAATTCCAAAACAAACAAACATAAAGTAGTCTATCCTCAACAAACTTGGAATTATGCGCAATTCGTCAGGAAAACAGAAACAAGCCCCTTCAATGTTCAAATCAATCAAAATAACCAGACAAGTGGACTTGATACAAGTCACTGACTAAACACCTAATTAGGTTCCATGACCTAGGAGAAATAACAAACACCTTACAATTGGTAGGACTATATGAGGGTCACGGAATTAAGGAGAGTCTTTTAATAAAGAATGTGAAATGGCATAAAACATGCAAGCTGCAATTTAACAGAACCACACTAAAATTGGCAGAAAAGAGACAACTACAAGGAAGTGCTTATAGAAGTAAAGATGCAGCATGTATATCTAAACAAAGATCAAAGTCATCATGTATTTCTGAAGCTGGTATGGATTTGTGTTTCTTCTGTGAACAGCTAGGTGGCTTTGAAGAGCTTCACAAGGCATCCACATTGGAGATGGACAGACATGTGAGTGTAACCATCACCAAAGACACAAAACTGATGAGCAAATTCAGTAAGAGAGGCATGACTGCTCCTAAATTCAAATATTATGCCAAGTGACACTGGCTTAACTTTTGTTGAACATAGAAAGAAAACAGCCTGGGTAGCATGGAATACTTTGCCAGAACTTTGTCTAATCTAAACTCTCCCACTGATCATGTGTTAGAAGAGTGCTTGGATAATATGAAGAGATTTTATTTTACTCACGTACAACTATATAAACACGTGTACTGGTGTCAATGAAATAAACATGTTGTTCTCAAAGAAGAGGTCACTAGCAGCAATTCTGCCTACACACGCATCACTTGAGTAACATGTGAAACTTGAGGAACAAATGGGACCAGACATAGGAACCAGCACTTATGCTTCCTTCGCTTATTAACTAGAGATAAACGAAGGTGGACTGTACGAGTGAGACTGGACAACTCTTTCTAAAGCAACAAGTGCATAATATTAGCTCCTCTGCTGTAACTGCAAAAACTGATGCAGCAGTCTAAGCAAATGCAAGACAGCTGCTTTGCAATGTATTGGACTTGCTCATGTAAAGAAGTGCTCACAGAACTGAATGTGACGTCCTTCAAGTAATAAAAAATGGAATACTATTGGATATGAACTATGGTGCGCATTTTCTAGTCTAAGAAGTAAAATACTTATGTATATGGTACATCGCACATCATACTGTATCCTGAATCGAGTTGTAGAATTGCAGCAGGGGTCAAAATAATTACCAGAAAACTAAGTTGTACTAGTTTATGGTAACTCGTGAAATAATTACTTGTTGATGACTGATTTTACATTTCTTCATTTTCTGATAAGCACATGGTAAAAAAAAATTGTTCTAGTGTTATCACAAAATACTGTAAACACGTTTTTCAGTCACTCTCTTGCAGTGTGTGTGCTTCTTATAGCAAATCCACATTGGGATAACTGCTGAGTCTACCGAGGGAAACAGAACCGTTGATTTAGCGTTGTAAATCCGTAGACTTACCACTGTACCAGCGGGGGCCCTCTTGCAGTATAACTAAAGGATTAATTTAACTTCTATTTCTGGTGGCTGGTGTCGAGTCGTATGGTCATATTACTTCTCTAACTGTTGCTCATTTTCTCATAGGAGGAGATCCTGATGTTTCCCAATATAAAAAAGCACCTTTACATATACGTTAAATTGCTAAGTTTGAAGCTTTTACTCCAAAATGCACAACTGCTTTAACTATCCATCCCACTATTACGGTATACTCAAGAAATGTTTATCCCACAAGTCTTAAATTGACCTCATACCTTTAGGGATAAAAAAATAATTTTCTCTCTAATATTCAAAACGCCTTTCGTAAAATAAAACAAACAGCAGATTTATTCGTACATTTAAGAAAAACAATTTTTCAGAAACTAATCACAATCATGCCAATATTACTGCCTTCCAATATGGCTTACGTTTTACAGATATCCAAGCTTAATTTTCCTGCTCAAATCATTCTCTGGATCTCAAATTTTCTGTGTGGCCATTCTTGAAGTTAGGATGAAAAACATTTTATCCTTAAAACTGTTACTCCCTAAGGTTATACAACTTAGTCCATTTCAACACATACATTTTGTAAATGACATTCATTTCCTCACACTTCTTATGCATGCATGTAACAGTCTTTTTCGACAGAATACTTAAACAATCGGGTCATAAAGATGTGTTTTCATTGGAGATTTGCAATACATAGTGTGGGGATATCCTGTGTACTTAACGAGATTGAAAAACAATGAAGTAGGGCCAACTAGAGGCAGAATTTGATCTACAGAATGTCTTATTGTAAGCAAAATGCTGCATGATATGTAAAAAATAATCAAAACAAAATTCAGGAGCAAAAGTCATCTACATGTCACAGGTAGCAGTGTTCAACATGATAGTCATCTACATGTCACAGTTATTAGATGTGTTATTATATAATAAATGAGTTGGTAATAATGAAAAAGGAATTAAAGAAAATTTAAAATATAATAGAAGTGAAAATATGAAAAACTTTTTTACAGGTACTTTTGATTTCAATGAAAATGATTCACTTAAGTACATAAGAAGTTTTGTGAAAAATCTGTACAAGATAGAGAAAATGTGCATTTTCAGATTCAATGTACGGGAATTATTGTAAAACATAAAAAGGCCAAGACAATAAAAACATCATTGGTCTGTAACTATCTACCTCCTACAAATTACTATTAGGTTACAATTAATGAGAACTAAATGTCCCTATAACCCATTCAGAAATTAAGTAAATACAAAACTTATTTAGATCTCTCTAAACCTAGACTCTAAAAATATTCAGGGAGAAATCAGCAAGAGATTTGGACTGTGCTAGGAAAATCTTCCATACCAGTTTTTTTTTAGTTAACTCTCTCACTAAATTTTTGAGAAATAGTTGCATTTTGGTTATAATACATTACACACACACACACACACACTATCTATCACAATTTACATGTCACAGGTAGCAGTGTTCAACATGATAGTCATCTACATGTCACAGGTAGTAGTGTTCAACATGATCAAGTAGGATCTATAGAAAAGTTATACAAGTCACAAGTACACAAGCTATTTTCATGAAATACCTGCTCAACCAATAAATACCTCGAGTTGGTGAATGAAATATGCATTCACACTTTTTAATACAAAGAATACCAATCTAGTCATAAGATACAGTGTCTACGGATTTCTGTGCAATTAGGCTGTTGAAATGGGCTCTGGAATATTGTTATCCTTCTGTATATATATATGATATATTACGCAAAGCATGAAGAAGGAAGGATGCTCTTTAAACATGAAAACTTTACTTATGAGACTTTTGCATTAAAAATTATGTTGTAGGACTATTGTCACGATATATGGTCGTCAGACACAGAATGCCTGGTTGTGGGGGCGAAGATAGTAAAGACGTGGTTCGTATCAGAACGAGTTTGAATCCTGTATTATATGATTATTAGCTGGTTTTAATATTTGTATATCTGAGTGTTTCATATATTGTATATCAAGTTAGACGATAGTAATATACAAATGAAATAAAATTGCATTATTGAAACCCGGTTATTGCGTTATAAGCCTTCAAACTCACTTCTGATACACTAAAGATTACAGTAAGTTTAATATAGAAGTAAACAAAGTTTGATATAACATAATTAAATAAGAAACTGATGTTACAATTATGTAACAGAAAACAAACTTGTTACCAGAGGGCACTGACGTATGACAAAAAACTGTATTGATTATGTGGTCCTCAGGCACCATTTTACCGTTTATGGTGTCTTCCTTGAAATAAAAATCGATTTATTCGTTGTTCATTATAACCATTATTATCATAATAGGAACTCTGTTTAAAATTTAATTTATTGCACATCTAATTCATCAGCTGACGCTCATAGAAACTGCATGAGATTGGATGCACATACATACAAGTAACTCGACTGTAATTAGATACCATAACTAAAATATTTCAGAATGTCGATAAGTGTGAAAAACAACATTTTTTAAATCTTTAATAAACTGAAATAGCACTCAACAGTAAGCTGTAGTAAATTCAAGCCACAAGAAGTTGTTCCATTATATAAAAATTTCAAAATAATCAGAAGCAAAGTTAGTTTAAACAAAGATATAGAACTCATGAACTCCAATAAATTACACAATTTGCTATATTTACGTGAAAACGATGGTGGGAAAAATGACAAAAATGCTTGCAGTCAGATAACTTATTCCTGGATAAATACCGACAGTTGCATTATACAGCTGAGAAAAGCTAGTTGTTCCTAACACTGGAACAGTAGACTCCATCATTGCCAACATAAAGAACACCCTTCCTGTATAAGAAACAAGTTTTAGAAAAAAATATCTTAGCAATAGAAAACAAATAGTAATTGTTATGTAAACAATGAAGTGTTGAAGCTTTATCATTTTTTAAAAGTTATTGTTATGCTATTAGAGTAACAATAACTTACAGATAATGAATACAAGTTCGATTATAATATTTTTTAGAACATTATGTAATTCTATTACTAATATGTTATATTACGTACGTACAGCCATGGGAAAAAATAGGACCCCATATAAAGGCTTGTGTATTTTTGTAACATTTTAGGATACATAGATATTTAATCTCAATTTTAACAATACTGAGAGATTAAAAGGAATATAATTAAATAATTAAAACTGAAGAAAAGACTTTTCAAGATATTTTATAAATGTAATTCTACAAAAATCCATATTCTAACTGAGGAAAAGTTAGAATACCCTACCCCCTAAGTGTTACCCCTTTTGGCTGAAATAATTGCAGTGAGACGCTTCTTGTAGCCATCTACCAGTCTTTGACATTGGTCTGAAGTAAGTTTGCCCCCACTCCTCAATGTAGAATTCTGTCAGCTGTGAGATGTTTGAGGAGTTTCTTGCATGTACAGTCCATTTCAAGTCACTCCACAGCATCTCAATGGGCTTTGATTCGGCCATTCCAGGACTCTCCATTTCTTAGTTTTCAGCCAGTCCTTGATGGATTTACTGGTATGTTTTGGGTCATTGACGTGTTGCAGGGTCCAGTTCCGCTTCAGCTTTAATTTTCTTACAGATGGTCTCACATGTTCCTCAAGCACCCTCTGATACACAGTAGAATACATGGTGGATTCTATGATTGTGAGCTGTCCAGGTCCTGCTACAGCAAAGCAGCCCCAAACCATGACACTTCCACTTCCGTGCTTTCACAGTTGGTGTAAGGTTCTTTTCTTGGAATGCTGTATTTGGTTCACGCAAAACATGTCCTCTGTTCTGGTGTTCAAATAATTCAATTTTGGACTCATCTGTCCAAAGAACATTTTACTAGAAGTCTTGGTCTTTGTCTACATTCTCTCTGGCAAACTTAGTCTGGTCTTTATGTTTCTCTTAGAGAGCAAAGGTTTCTTCCTTGCACACCTTCCATGCAAGTTACACTTGTGCAGCCTCATCCTGATTGTAGAGGCATGCACTTTCACATCAACAGTAACCAGAGCCTGCTGTAGGTCCCGTGATGACATTTTAAGGATTTTGGAGACCACTTTTAGTATCTTGCGGTCTGCTCTCGGGGTGAACTTGCTTGGACAACCAGACCTGGGCATGTTGGCAGTTGTTTCAAAAGCCCTCCACTTGTTGACTATTTTCCGGACAGTAGAATGGCTGATTTCAAAATCTTTTGGGATCTTTTTAATACAATTTTCTTTCTGAAGGCTTCAGACAGCTCCTTTGCTCTCACCATGGTGCTCACTCTTACTTCAACAGTTAGGAGCACACCAAACTAAATGTCTGAGGTATAAATAGAGCAAGCCTCATTCATAATGTTTAGTAACGATCTTATAATCAAGTGCACCTGGTGTGATACACCTGTATGTGAGTTGAGTCATTTTAAATGGAAATAAATGTGGGGGTGTCCAAAGTTTTTCCTCAGTTCGGATATCCATTTTTGTAGAATTACATTTCACAGAAGATCTTGGAAAGTCTTTTCTTCAGTTTTAATTGTTTAGTTATATTCCTATAATCTCTCAGTATTGTTAAAACTAAGATTAAATATCCATTTATCCAAAATTGTTACAAAAATACACAGGCTTTCGTAGGGTGTTCTAATTTTTTCACATGTCTGTCTGAAGATTGTGAACAAAGAATTTTCATCAAAAATTACACAGGAATATGACGTCACATTTGTTATGAAAGATTTAACATTCCATTACTCCTATAACATTTATTGATGACTGTTAATATAAGTAGAGTTAAAGGTCAGAATTTGTCATTTTTCAGTTTATGAACAAAATAGAAGAACAAACAGTCAGAAACATTATATATTTAGTCGATAAACCAACAATTTTTCTTCCCTTCATCTCAATACAAAATTAGATCTCGAAACGTCTTTACTTGTGAAAAAAGAGAATATGATGATTTCAGTCTGTGTAAGATCGAAAATAGCTTTGAAATGAATAGTAAAACAACATTAAGTTCCAGTTTTTCTCACAGAAATCTATCAGATTTTGTTTCAATGAATTAAGTTGATTACCATTTAACTGTTAAAATAAGGAAATACTAGTGTTACTCAGTTGTATACTAGCTGCCTCGTTCTGTCGTAAAATGGCCTGGCATGGCCTAGCGGGTTGAGACGTGCGCTTTGTGATCTGAGGGTCGCGGTTTCGCGCCCGAGTCGCGCCAAACATGCTCGCCCTCTCAGCCGTGGGGGTGTATAATGTGACGGTCAATCCCAATTTTCGTTGGTAAAAGAGTAGCCCAAGAGTTGGCGGTGGGTGGTGATGACTAGCTGCCTTCCCTCTAGTCTTACACTGCTAAATTAGGGACGGCTAGCACAGACAGCCCTCGAGTAGCTTTGTGCGAAATCACAAAAACAAAAAACTGTCGCAAAAAGAGATTCGGATATAAATAATAATACAAAAACGTCATAAGGTGAATTGATTAAGGCCGCGTTGAGAAACTTACTAAACCTACCTTTACTTCAGAGTTGTTTGAATTAAAACACATATATAAAAGCTTTGATTCACAATTACAATTTGTTATTTAAACCACATTACCAAGCACTTGTTTTAAATACAATGAGACAAAACGTCGGTATGGGTAACTAGAAATTATTATAAATTCATGTAAACATAGTTAATTTGTATAATTGTTTCTGTGAGATACTCTTTAAAGAGATCTAACTACAGTACAAACTATTGGGGTATTCATGATTTAATTATTAGCATTTCAGACTGCGTGTCAAATGCTGTAAGGTTCTAGCTGCCATATGTACTGAAAATACAACCGCGCTTTCAATTTTGAGAGCATTATGACTGCAACAATCAATTGCGCTATTGGTTAAAGAGGTCGTAAAGGTGAGAAAGTTTTTCCGTCTGATTAATATCTTTCTGGTTAACAGTTCTAAATTACTCCATTTAGTCCATACGTCGAATAAAGTATATTGTTCAGATTGAAAATAGTAATAATAGTGCAAAAATAAATACATCCTATAGCGACGAATCAATTTCCATAATGAACAATATATCAAGTTCACTGGTTTAAACCGTTTACTGGCTTTACATTAAAACACAATGAATGTTTAAACATTTCCTGAATTTAATTTCGCACTTTGAAATAAATTCACGGAATATAAAATGAAGAAAAGAGTACATGTTTCACAAATATTGTTCAAATAAATATTTCTACTCAGTTTTTAAATAAGTGTACTATAATACAAAGCATTAATACGTTACATAAAAAACAACTCGGGAAACTCTCCACGTCTTGCCCCCCAGTGGCTCAGCGGTATGTCTGCGGACTTGCACGCTAAAATTCGGGTTTCGATACCCGTGGTGGGCAGAGCACAGATAGCCCATTGTGTAGCTTTGTGCTTAATTCAAAACAACAACAACAACTCCACGTCTTTACAGTCCATGTTACCACGTGCACTCATGCTTTGTCTGACCACCACGTATCCTTAAAATACCCCTGCAATGTAATTCATATAGGAAAAACTCCATCGTAAGATTGTCATATCCAAAGTACACACACCCTTTTTACATGTGTTTTCATACCCCGTATACGATATAAAGATGATTGTTTTACATTGCCTATTTTAAGAGTCCAAATTTACAGATTTCATATAACTTCAGCCAGCTAATGCTTATTTCCCATTTCTTTAGGTTTCCTCTGTGGCTTTTAGTTAATTTTAGATTTCGTTCATATTTTAAAGGTGCCCAGTTTTTTTGGTATTTATTTAGTTTCATTTATGCAGAATTACGTGTACTAGTAGAGCACGTCATAAAAGATCGTCTCTTTTGATAAGGTAACTTAGAATGTTGGCATGATGATTAATGCACATTAAAAATTTATGAAAATTATAAAATATTTTCCCCTTGTGAGTTTTGAAAAGCGTTTATTACAGTTATAGTCTCCGAGATTGATTATGTACTAACTGTATCAAACTAACAAATTGTCTCCCAGAGTGTTGCTGTGGCTACTTTTTATACTCACGAGGCAAGATTCTCGAAAATTCCGTTGGCAATATCACTGGCAATCACGTGATATATAAAAAATAAGAACATTGCGAACAATTCAATAAATATAATACATTGTCAAAGAATTATACAGCTTCAACAATCATGACAATATATAATAGAATTAACACAAATAGTTTTATCAATAAAACTACATAAAATATGAAAAAAACTTAAACGTTATCTTTTTGGTTTAACACAATCGATATTCGTACGTATGAGATGTTCTTCAAAAATTGTGACTCACCACTTAATTATCAACGGGGCAATTATTCACAACATCCCTGTCGGATCCAAAAATGTCTGAGAGATATCGGTGATATGTTTCTCTGAACAAGTGTTTATCATTTGTTTTTGGCTTAATTTCTTCGCCTGAACTTGAGTAACACGAGGGAATTAAGACTGGATTCAACTATCATCCTTGGATGGAACAATGACGGCTCGTTAAACATCTTGGGTTTGGCGGCAACTTTTACCTCAGCCAACTCGTTTCCCAACAATAATCATACATCCTTATTTTAATGTTATATAAATACCATGAAGAGAAATATAAACAAAACCACCCTCAATTTTCCGAGCAATAACAGGCTCACCAGTGGAAGAACTTGAATCTAGAGAGTTTTTTTGTTTGTTGTTTTTTTAATTAAGCACAAAGCTACACAATGGACTATCTGTGCTCTCCCCACCACGGGTATCGAAACCCGGATTTTAGCGTGTAAGTCCGGAGACATACAGCTGAGCCACTGGGGGGCTGAATCTAGAGAGAGTATACCTTTTAACAGTAATGACCGACCGCTCAGTACTAGATAGCATACCTATAGGTATGAAATTAGCAGTGTTATTTCTCAAATGCACAGAACCAACAGACACAAAAGGCTTAATTTCATCCCTAACTACATCAATCTTTTTATCAGTGGTCAAATCAACAACATCGGGTGATCTGATGTAACTATGTCAACATGTAGACATGAACGTAATGAGTGTTCCTCCTTTTCTTTTTGTTTTTCAATCTCTAACAATTGAGCATGACATGACCATTTTATTTATATGAAAGGAAGACAGAGTTTGATGAAGTTTTATAATGAAGATTTTGAACGAGAGAAGCTGAATTTTTAGAATAATCTCGAATTTCATTGTATGAACTAGATTCAGATTTTTGTCAAATGACAGAACTTTCTCTTTATGAAAAGTGTTTTTATATTTTAAGATGTAGTCATCAGAAAGAACATCTGCTTCCTATAACGTTTCAACTTTCTTTTCATCCAAGCAAGTTTTAAAATTGTCAATAGTATATTATTTAAATTCATTACTTAAACATAAGTGTCTTAATTTATCGACAATGTTGTTAATATGCATAGAATTACAGAATCGATCAAAAAACCTCTTTTTGTTGGCGAATTTCATATAAGTTTGACCATATTGCTTGCAATGTCCTGGAAAGTTTTTGTGATAAGCCTTTGATACTAGCTCGTATGCTTTGAAAAGAACTGCTTTAACCTCATCATAATGAATACAAACAGCAGTGTAAATTTTTTTGTGCTTTACCAGTTAAAACACTTTATATTAATAATGATTTTTTTTTCAGTTGGCCATTTCAACTTTCTCAAAATGTTAAAAATATTTATCAACTTCATTTTCATTAAATTGTGAATACTTTACTATATTGATTGAGTTGTCATTTTGCCTTAGTCAATCGAAGTTAATTCTAATTTCCATTTCTTTCTTGGTTTCGATACAAACTTGTTCGTCCTCGAGACGTTTATTTTCTCTTTTAGCTTCGATACAGGCTTGCTTTTTTTGGACTTTAATGTGGGCTTGTTCAAGCTTGCTTCATTTGAGTTTTAATAAGATATCTAACTTATCTTTATCACTGATCTCTGATTGGGTAGAGGAAACACCAGAGTATTTTCCTCATGCTTCCTGTTCCCCCCTGGTACAGTGGTAAGTCTATGAATTTACAACGCTAAAATCAGGGGTTCGATTTCTCTCAGTATACTCAGCAGTGAGTCCGATGTTGCTTTACTGTAAAAAAAACACACACACAATGCTTCCTCAGGATTTTAAGACTTTGGAAAATTCGCCAAATCACTTTTCTTATTAAAAAACAGAAAAAAAAACCCTGGCAACCAGACATTATAAAATTTTGTTGATACTGAGGACTGTAAATTTAATTAAGTTTTGAATTCTAATTTAGAACGAATTTTAATTCTGAGTCATATCTGGGACACGAGCCCCCGTTTATCATATTACAAAAATATAATTTATCTCAAACGAGCCTTCATTACGTATATTAACGAATTAATATTTTAAATAGCCGGAACTTTGAATTTAGAAGTTAATGAATGAATTAATTAAATGTCAATGTGTATCAAGTTTGTAATATTTGCCAACAAGGTTAATACTCATATTTTTCTTAACACAAATATATTTTAATGTACAAAAACAATACAATTTACAATAATGGTTATTACTAATGGTTATTAAAAATAACGGTTCATATACAAGAGTTTTACAAATTTAGAAAGAGTATTGAATCTTCTTTCTGGTCTGAAACTAAATCGTTTATCAACCTTCATGGAGAGCGAAATAATTATATGTTGATATTGTTACACTTTACTTAATGACTAGCCTCACTATTTTTACAAGCTGACTTTTCTTTCACGAAGATATCTAATGTCCTCATAAGAACACTGACGTCCGAAGTTAATTCACTGAAGTTAAACGGTTTGTAATGTTAGAAACCCACAAAAGTTCCTAGTCAAATAGATGTTCTTTTTCGATTAATAAACGTTTATGAGAGTTATAGCTTCCGTGGTTTATAATATACCAACTGCATCAAAGTAAGAATATTAAACTGTCTCCCAACGATGGCTACTTTTTATATTCATTGGACAAGATTCTCGAAAATTCAAGTGCCAATAACATTGGCATTTACATACATATATACATTTTTGATTATTACGCTCGTGAATTGTCTACACATTTAAAGAACGGGCGGGACTTTCGCAATACGCATTTAACAATATAGGTTACATGCATTTTGAAATATATATCACATGAAACAAACATGGATGACAAAATAAATACTACACTAGAATGTTTGTTTGTTATTTGAATTTTGCCTTAAGCTTCACGAGGGCAATCTGCGCTAGCCGTCCCTAATTTAGCAGTGTAAGGCTAGAGGAAGGGCAACTTGTCGCTTGTCATCACCACCAATTGCCAACACTTGAGCTACTCTTTTACCAACGAATAGCGGGATTGCTCATCATATTATAACGCTCCTATGCTGAAAGGGTGAGCATGTTTGGTGGGATGGGAATTCGAACTTGCGACCCTCAGATTTCGAGTTGAATGCCTCAACCACCTAGCCATGCCGGGCACATAATAGGAAATTTGTTACAAAAGTAACTTGTATGTGTGTGTGTATATATTGATTATTTATTTGAACTGGAAATGTACTGAAACACTTTTCGATACATCCTACTATCCTATCCAGATTCAAACATCTATTTACCAGGCAAGACCACACGTAAATGTTGAAACAGATTTAAGTTTAACTGCTTTAATATTTAAAACATTTTTTATATTGTATTGATACATTTGATGTTTATAATATCACTCATACTTTATTATAAGTGACGTTCTCAGTGCTGCTTCTTATATTTTAGTGATAGGTTCAAGCCCTACTTTATGCTTCCCAAGTGGCACGGGGGTATATCCGTGGATGTACAATACTACAAAGCGGATGTCAATACTCATAATGGGCAGAGCGCATACACATAGCTTGACTATTATGTAGCATTGTGCTTAACTTCAACTAAATAAATTACCTGTTTTATGGTATTTTATTCTGGGGCTAAACGTTTGCGAACTGTTTGGGTCGACACACGGGTTCCAGTGGAATGCTGAAGGTCATTTCGCATTGACCGAGCTGTAGCTAACCTATCCCGCAGAGCGGTAGTCACAATGTAGCGGTCCTCCTTGGCAATGTGCAGCGATGAGGGTCTTGACCTGGTTTCCTGCCATAAGAGTTCGTCTCCTGCAAGTGTCGCCAAAGTTGACTGATGACGTGGACCACCCTCCTTTGGGTCTGGCCATCCTCCAGCATCTGGACCGCCCTGGCCACCTCATTTTCTGTCAGATGGCGCTTGACTGCTTGGGTACACAAGATGAAGATACACACTGACAAAACAAGCTGCAAAAGATCCATGTTGGTGTTTGTTTCGAGAATTAATGAGGAATACATCAGGTACCTTGAGCTGTATTCTCCTTGAGTGAGGTAAGTTTCGTTTGAGTTGCTTCAAACTTCACTCGCAGCTTAAAACAAATACACTTGTAGACGAACGAATATGCTTTTCATAGATAAATTTAGTTATGACAAAAATATACCAAAGTATGTAATTATTCTTTTATTTTTTTGAGCAGTATACATCAGCATCCTTTAATAAATAACAAAAATTTAATATAGCTTTAAATTTTACAATGTACTTTGTTTTAATTGTGTCAATATTTTTCAAACTTATACCCATCTGGAACTGTTGATAGTTAACATTATTGCGTTATGTATACACGTGAATGGAATACTAGATTTGCTTTATATAAAATTTAAATGCTTATATACATTGTATTTGATTAAGCTGTTTTTGTGTCTCAATAAAAAAGAAGGTCCAAAGCATAACCGAGTGACTGAGGAGTGAAATTAATGCATACTTGTCTCTTTAATGACTTAGTGTGTGAGTAAGAGAGAAAGCAGAATACTATACATAATATATATTAATGTTTATGACGTCTAACACACTGTTAAGGATATCTTTACTGTGAAATAATCTGCAATACTGTGAAACAAAACACACTAATTATCTTATCATCCTTGAATATATAATGAACTATACATTTTTTTAATATCAGTATGTATTTAATATCAAGATCATCTGTGAAAATAATGTGATTATTGATCATTTGTGTAATGTTTGGCATCGCAAACGTTAAATAAAGCAAGTCGGAGGGTTGTTCATTTCCAAAACATTGGATCGACACAAATTCTCAGGTTAAAAAAGTGCTCGCATTTTCTTAGAACCTTAGCGTGTTAAGGCGTTCGACTCGTAATCCGAAGGCCGCGAGTTGGAATTTCGGTCACACCAAACATGTTCGCCCTCCCAGCAGTGGGGCGTTAGAATGTGACGGTAAATCCCACTTTTCGTTGGTAAAAGAGTAGCCCAAGAGTTGGCGGTGGGTGGTGATGACTAGCTATCTTCCTCTAGTCTTACACTGCTAAATTAGGGACGGCTAGCGTAGATAGCCCTTGAGTAGCGTTGCGCGAAATTAAAAAAAACAAAACAAAATAAACAATCCTCAGAACCCACTTTGAAATTGCAACGAAGTATGCTATTACTGGAGTGATTGCAATTATTTTATTTATAACCTAAAATTACAATAATTTGTTTAGGTTTTATCTTTCAGTACAATGTGCAAATACACGGAAGAATCTATTATGCTCAATTGGATACATAAAATATATAAACTATTAAGAAATATTGGCCACTTTTTTTTTCGTACACGGAATCCAAGCTATGAAAACACGGTGTTTTATGATCAAAGCGCAGTTTATTTCAGAACAGCACGATAGCTGGTTTTCGTTATTGACCGTAAGTGTAATAAATGCCACACCTACATCAACTTTCAGTGAAACCTACGCCAAACGAAGAGAACGAACGAGTCGGTAACTTGGTTGTAGAAAGTGCAAAGAGTATTACATACGTTTGAACTTTAAAACTAAACAATAACGTCAGATAAAAAAAAAAGCACAACAGTGGAGTATCGAAAAACTGGATAGGCTATTTTTGGACGTTAATTTTACATACTTTTCGATAACAACACGTAGAGCACTACCAGCAAAAGTTATCTCAATATTTGTGTTATCATGTTCAAGGTTGGAGTAGGTCTCACTGATTAAAACTGAAAACTGTATGATAAAGTATCAGCGAGCCACGTAGCTTTTGTGGAAGGTTAAAAACAATTCGCATGTTTAGAATTCCGTATACTGTTGGATTTAATAACTGGAGTTTTATTTTAGTTAAAAAAGAAATATAAAAATGAAACGAAATTCAGAATAAACCTGTTTTTACGAAATACGTGATTCTGTGGCTGAACAAATAACTTACACGATTCAGTTTTTAGTAAATAAATTTATTTAAAACACTTATATTTTTCTATTAGGCTTCCTAGGACGAGGTTCTGTAGTTAACATACCAGATGGAAAATCCAAAAGTTGATGTGTCTCTTTGCCTCAAAAATTGTGTGTGAGTGTGTGTATAAGAGTGACATCAAATCCTACTCTTTTATTAGAGCAGTTCAAGAGTTGACAGCAGTGGATATTCATTAAGTGCTTTCACTCTAGTCGATTAGATCAAAATTAGGGGCAGGTAACATATATGTATAACCCTAGTGCACCTTTACACTAATGTCCGTAACAAGGTGTTATAAAGCGAAGGTTTTAATTATAATTTACGTAATGTAGGGAAAAATTATCCATGCATACAAAAATCTGACGCCATTAGGTTGCAAAATATTAGTTTTTGATCAAAACAAGTGGTATAAAGATATAAACTGTAGTGTTTTTTAACACGTTAGTTTCAACATGAACCAACATAAATATTTAGATAGTTTGCTTTGTCTCAAATGTAACAATCTAAAAACTAAGGAATTTCAGAGGTTAAGTACAAAAAGAGATTTAACTATATTACAATTTACACAAATAATACCAACGAACCTGATGATGCGTTAATTTGAAGTTAGGAGAGTGCCTTGCAGTGGAACGTAGTGTGCATTAATATATGAATTTATCGTATGAGTAGTGGCAAATACGTCATTGAAACAGTATATATCAGCTTTGCATAAGTCGTTATACATTTCATTTAAGAAGTTGAGAAAATAAGTCAGTTTTCTTATTTTTAAACAATTAACTAACATACCGGAAGTTTTATGGTAACCTAAGACAGTCATAATTTTGTTTCTACTTTTGGACATTGAACGATTTGCAGGGAAGTAAAATATAGAAAAGTTTGAAATGAGATTTATATCGTACAATCGAATATAAATAGTAAAATTATCCCTTCAAGATTTCTCGGGTTCTATTTTTAGTCAGTATGATGTATTTTTAATATATTTGAATCTGGAATTTTAAGTTTAATAAACGCAATCTATTTTCCTAAATCACTTTTAAAGATTGAAAGTTGTTATTATTTATTTCTGTTTAAGTTTGTTAACAGGCTTATCAGGTGAAGATGAAAGCAGCTCTAAGAAAAACAACAACAAACGTTCAGTTCTATATTTGATTATTCATTTATATGTTCGTGTGTATGTATATAGATTACTGTAAAAATCACTCACCAAGTTCTTCATGAGGGACCAGTTTAGACATACGGGACCTGACAGCAACAGACGCCATTATTGCAGGTATGGCAAAAACGTTAGCTGAATAAATGAACGGAAAAATATGATTATTTATAATATAGAAACTACAATTCGAAATCAGTTGTATTTAAACTACATAGTTACATACATATATGTAAAAACGGCTAGTATGAGTAGCGAAAGCACTATATAGAGGAGCGAATAACGTATCGACGTTCTTCGGTCATCGTCAGGTTCACAAAGTGCTATAACACTTTCTCCACACATACCAGCCATTTTTACATATACAGGGTATTCAGAAAGTCACTGTGCAGTTTTGAAAGCAACGATAACAGCATTCATTCGTTCTATTTCAAGCCAGCAACTGATAGTGTTTAGAAACCAAATAAGAAGGATTCAAGCCTGTATTGGTGCCAACGGGGTCACTTTCAACATTGTTTATAATTGTCATTCATATTTACCTCCTGTATTCTATATTGAAACATGTCTGTTGATAAATATATAAGTGGACAGTGACATTCCAAACACCCTGTATAATTTTCTCTACGAGTGGTTTTTCTAGTCATCACGGACAGTTGTATACATAGTACAACCATGTTGTGCTTAAATAACAAGCTTACACAGATAGTATGACTGTACTTCAGTCACAACCTATGGATAATACAACGAATTTGTACTTAAACTACATATTTATGTAGATAGTAGAAACACGCTACACTTAAACTATATACTTACACAGATAGTACGAGGAATTTGTGTTTAAATTACCTTTTTACATAGATAGTAAAAACATGTCGTATTTAAACTATATACTTACATAGGTAGTACAGCCACTGGTAAGTAGCTAAACCCTTTATTATACTTTCTGTCATTATGGAAATTGCACCCAGAATACCAATCACAGGCTCCTTTACTTTATAAACTTTCGTTAAAATTATGATTAATGGTAAAACTAGAACTGCCTTTAGTATGCTAAAGATTGCACTGACGTCAGAATATTGCGTCACCGTCCAGTTGTACATCTTTTGAGCGTAAAAATAACCAATTGATGCAGTACCTAAAAATAAGGAATGATTTATCGTCAACGCACATTTTACATAACACAACAGAATTTCATAGATTAATTACTTGAAATTATTTAAACGAATCACCTCTCTTAACATCTACGCATCTTATAAAAATTTGTTTTTCTTGATCATCTGTCTGATTCTTTTTAAATGTTATGAAAACTATTTTTAATCAAATTAATTTTAATTTTCATCCCAATGCATAAATGAAATAAAAATAACTGAAAAGAATACAGTATTTAACTTTTAGTTAGACTGTATGGAGTCAATTAATATTAATTAAAGATCAAAATATTTATATTCTAACATAAGTAATTATTTTACCATAACACAGTTTCTGATTTTGTTAACCTATACGACACATGGGCTAAACGGATAGATCAGAGATTTCAAGATATCACCACAGTCATCCTTTGTTCTGAATAGTTGACTGGAGAGAGTAGGTCAATAAGTCAGTAACTCATGTGGCTATTTTTAACCTTTCGTTTATAGCTTGTATAAATCTATCTACCGCTCCATGCACAAAGATTTCCGAATTTTTGTGGCGGGCCATTCAGAATGTTACATGCAAAATGCTTGCATCATATGATGCCAACAGAGTCGCTTACAATACTATAATGTCAACTGCAGTTGAAAGGTTAAATGAAGAATGACATTTAATAAAGGTAAAAATGCTTAGCTTACACCTTCGATCTACAGTCTGAAACATTAACCAATAAACCATACTCAAACATCAAATATAAAATGAGAAGAAAACATTAAACATTTTAAGTTACTGTTAATGACTGGACAGCTATAAACAGATGCGTATTGTCAATGACTGGTCAGTTGTTGATAATGTGTATTGTAAATGATGGGCAGCTACAGAAAAATCTTACTGTGAAAAAACTACAGAGAGATGTGTATCGTGAATTATTTAACAGCTACAGAAACGTGCATTGTGAATGATTAGATAGCTACATATTTAGAGATGTGTATTTTGAATTAAAGAGCTACAAGATGATGTGTATTGTGAATAATGGGAGAGATACAGATAGATGTGTATTGTAACTGATAGGTAGCTATAGAAAAATCGGTTCTGCGAATTATTGTTCAGCAACAGAAAGATGGGTATTGTGAATGATTGGATAGTTACACAGAGGGAAGTGTATTGTGAATAGTTTATCAGACAATGCGCATTATGAATTGCTGATAAGCTACAAGCCATTTCATTTTTAAGTCAATTTTATTTTAATATGTGTTCCCTTTTAAATGCAAGTTGTCCTGTTTCATCATGTTCTTTACTGTGCAGTAGTTACCACTACCATCATCAACCACTAATTTGGTTTGTGTTAAATAAAGTGTTGTATTCATTTAAATTTCAACACCTCGTTTTCTTACCTACGTCTCCAATGTAACGAATTGCGACACCATTGCAAACAATAAACAAACGTAACTATTGTTTTTGCAGAGGTCAAAGGAGTGGGTGTTATGTTCATCTTTGATTTATCACAGATTATTCCAAATGAACAATGTTCACTACCATTGACCAGAAACTAATTGCTAAGGAGATGGTATCTGATTTGTTTCTTTTATTCCTTCAAGTTACATTTTCTTTCTTGGACTCTTCGAGAGAAAGAGATTAAGAGATGCCTTTGCACTGTATCAGTAACTTCATTGAAGGGTAAGAAAGCCAAGATCAGATGAAGGAACTTCAGTCAACTTGATAGGACTCTTTGTTAAAGTATGAGTGTTTCTCTCGTCTAATAAAGGTGTTTCAGTGACTGACGCTCTATACACCACTAAGACAATTCCACCATGGCATGGTTCACCATACATTTCTAGTAATATTTGTCAGTCTTCAACAGATCACAATAAGCTTGAATATCCATGTGAAAAATAACGGAAAAGTTAGATCACTCTCAGGCAGACAGAAAGAATTCCTGAACTCAGGACAAATGACACAGTATTTAGTGCTTAGTTTGGATGTTCTGACACTTGATGTCATGGAGCACCTGAAGATTGATTAGTTTCGTTAGTGGAAACTATTGTCACACAGAAATGTTAGTGTTTTAGCTTATTAAAAATTAAAACCATTAATTTGTGGAATTTAAGGGTCTCCGACCCACTTAAAATGTAGAAGCATTTAGCTAAGGCCTAGTATCTTATATAAAATTTTTATAATGTGTAATTAAAAATGTTGTGTCACATAATTTTGAGAGTATTTTACAAAAGGCTGTTTACAACTTGATATTAATATTTTTTGTCTCTCGTATTCCAACTGACATTAAAAGTCCTAATTTTTTTTTCCTGAAATGTTTTGTCATTATTGAACATAGCCAGTATAGTACAGCTTTAAAATTATTATAAACTCTTTTTTTTACTTTATTTCATAACTAATACGTAAATGTACAATTTGAAATTACAAATATCTGAGGTCAGTTTAATATCGTGGAAAACCTCATGCTGTAGCTGAAATTACAAAAAATATATCCATAGTCTTATACAACTGGAAATAGCTACAAGAATGGTCGTTTCTAAAACGTTCTAGAATATTCCTTACTTTATATAATTGTTTAGTAAATAATATAGTGAGCCTGCAAAATCCTTATAATTATACTCCTTGTTTTTTACTATATATTGTTTTTGTCTTTTCTCATGCAGAAAGCAAACACAATGAAAGACTTGGAGGTAGAATTATCTAAAACATCCTTGGATGTTAAAACCTTCTTTTCATAGTCTGAGGAGTTTGTTATTAATGAGATGGTTTGAAGATAAATGTGTAAAATTCTCTAACATTAAGTTTTCGAATAGCTACTAATTGGATCCACGATTTTTACAATTTTTCTACTTTCATGTAAATAAGATTGTGTGGCGTGAAATGATCAATAAAATCAGTAGGTGAAGGAATTGTTCATTATCTCAACTCTACTTTTGGAATGTTTATTCGTCAGTTCAGGTCGTCTGTAAATCGAAATTACACTTGAAAATTACCCGAAACTTCTGTGCCCACTGACTCTTTTGTCAAGAGGATTCAGTTCTGCCATGGAATTTGCAGTCCATAAAATCTTTATTTCATTATGAAAGCAGACATTATGAATCACATCTGTCTGTGATTAAATGACATATGTACTTATTTTATGTTGTAAGGAATTGTGCGTTTCTCTTACTATTACTAACAACAACAAAAAAGCTTTTTGTTTGATTATTGGAATGTTTCTATTTTTGTACAAATCATTTAATCAGTTCATGATATAATAGGGTTAACACTTTTTTTTAACTTACCCATAGAGGCCATCATAAGACAACACATACTGATCATAAGAAGCCATATCTGAGCACGTACATGATTTTCTCGCTCTTTGATACATGTGTGAAAACTGTTTTTAATATTTTCAATTGAAAATAGATCTTTTATCAAATCCTTTATTTTCATATGATGTTCGTATTTTTTACTGTCCTGGACAAGGAACAGAACCCAAAGAAAAGCGGCAGTAACCATCCCTAAAGACACTGCAAATACGCACACGTATCCATAAAATTTGTAAAGTTGACCGCCAACCTCTGTTCCTAACGGAATTCCCAGGAATATGGACATCTCTAGAAGAAAGAACTTGATTGTCCGGTGTTTCTCAGATGTGTTTTCTGAAATCATACTGAACACTGAGCCTAATATTATGATCATTCCCGCAGTTAAACCTGCAGGTATCGTAGATATAATGTTGTAGTAAGGAGGCAAGTCAAAGAAAATCGCATTTAGCAAGTAACCGATAAATTCAAGAATAACTCCAAAAGTGGCAAACAGTATGGGAATTTTCCGGCCATGTTTATCACTCCATGGACCAACAATCACTGAGAGAAATATACCAGGAATAACGGAAATTAAAGTTATGATCATGGAATAATTGTTGGCCACTCTCATGACGTCATCTTCTTTCTTGGTATAGTTAGACAGATTGGAACATATTTCTGCTGGAAACTGAAAGTATGAATGACATGCCTTATCTTCCAGAAGGTTCTGGAGAGAAGCGCGTTTTGCTGACTCGCCAATAATGAACAAGAAGAGAAAAGGTTCGATTCTCATAGTTTTTAGAATCTGAAGAAAGATTGCAAGACGTGACGGCTGTTTCTGAAGACATTCCTTTTTGTTTTCATCAACCAGGTTTTCCGCTTTTTCTTTCATCGTTAAAGCAGTTTCAGAGAAGCTCACTTTTAAGTTTCAATTTGTTAAGTAGATTATTTTCACTGCAGTCACCAAACTTGATCAAACAAATATTGCTTTCTAATAAATGTAATGGAACTAAGTTTGCTTTTTACACAATCAATGTCGAAGCTCCAAACTATCACGAGAGAAACAAGTTCTGTAATAAAGAAGAATGAAACTACACTAAGAATAGAAAGTTTCTGACCCATGCACTTAAGAACTCTATACCATGCAGCCATTATCATCTTAAGCATTTATATTTACTAACTTCTTAACTCCTAAATGTATCAAAACATTAATATTTGTTGCATCTACTTCTTGACAAGCTTCGATTCAATAACAATATTTTACTTATCTGGTTCTTCAGGTACAGTTCTCATAAAAAATAAAAACTTCAGTCTGTTATCTTGATATTAAAAGTTCATGATAAAATGAAGCTTAGTGATAAGAATTAATTTATGACAAAGTGCACATTAGTGTATTAACAACTTTATCTTTCAACATAGAGGCCCAGCATGGCCAGGTGGTCATGGCAATCAACTTGTAATTTGAGAGTCAACCCAAATATGCTCTTCCTTTCAGCTGTGGGGGGCATAATATTGTGACGGGCAGTCTCACCATTCGTTGGTAATAGAGTAGCTCAAGAGTTGGTGGTAGGTGGTCATGACTAGTCGCTTTCCCTCTAATTTTGCACTGATGAATTAGTGTAGTTTTGTGCGAAATTCAAAACAAACCAAACTAAAATTTCAACAGAAACACGTCAAAAATTCTATATTTGATGACATCTATTAAAAAACTCGTGTTAGGGCAGTCGACTCGCATTCTGCGTGGCGGAGCTCGAATTCTCGTCTCATGAAACTCTTTCAGTCGTGTGGGCGTTATAAAGTTTGGGTAATCCCACTATTCTTTGGTAAAATAGTAACAGGCGAATTTTCTTTATTATTTCACTACTTAACTGCGAACAAATAGCGCTCAAAACAAATAAACAGACATCCATTAACAAATAACTAGAACAGTTAAAAATCAAATACACTTAATAACTTGCAACCAGATCTCCTATGTTAAGTGAATTAGAAAATCCAATGTAATAAAATAAATCTGAACATTTATTTAGAATTGTTCATTTGAGAGGTTTGATGT